>CM075290.1:2750497-3130697 GCA_037672795.1 Lagerstroemia speciosa | reverse complement strand
TTCTTAAAGTTGAGTACTGGACATGGAACCCCCTAGAAAATTGTCAAGTCGCCTCTCTTGTTTGAAATCAATGAAGCTCAAATGTCAAAACGGATCGGTGCGTGTGAAATCTGTCTATGTTTGTTTTCCCTTCTAATAATATATAAATGGTAAAAAAATATTAAAAAAATTTAATAAATGGTGAATTCTATTTAGAAATAATATATGAATAGTGAATTCTTATTAGACGAATATACCACATAAGCGATGTTGACGCGATGTGACCGTTCCACTGAAGACGTTCTCCCCCAGAGACACCCCTCAAATCTATCCCTACTTTTCGCAATGGACCAGGACAGACCTAAGATCCAATCACACCCTTCAGTACGAAAGAAACTGTAAAATATTGTGTAATTTTCACATAATCTATACATTTTTATTAAATATTTCTCGATTATATTTAACCTCACTCTTTTACTCTTATTTTATGAGATAAAGACACCATAAGTTCTATATGTTTGTCGATTCTTACAAATGAGTCCTAAATATTTCAAAATATTAAATCAAGTCCTATAAGTTGTCCGTATTATAACATCGAGTCCTTTCCGTCATCTACCGTTACTTTAAGCCGACATAACGCTGATGTGGTGCTGGCGTGATACTGATGCACGTGAGCTTAAAGTAACGGCACGCGACGGAAAGGACTCGATGTTGCAACGCGGACAACGTATAGGACTTGATTTAACACTTTGAAACATTTAGGACTCACTTGCAAGAATCGACGAACATATAGGACTCCCGGTATCGTTATCTCCTTATTTTAGGTTTCATCCCCCCTTAATTCAACTCGTGAAGTTGCACGGGTGATGCAATCCAAGACACGGTTTCGAAGGATGCAACCGAGAATCTCGATGGTTTGGCGAGGAGAGCTCGAACGAGAACATTCGAGGGCACAGGCATGCATACAGAGCTCCATCTAACCGATGCGAGTTTCACGATATCAGTATTATTTCAGGTCTCACACCCAAAGCGAAGCTTCTACGAGACAGTAAAGTGCAACCGCATAAAAAACGGGAGACAAGAAACGCTCAGAAGGGTCGAGGGAACTTGGAGCGTAACCGGTCGCAGTTTCACTCGAACTTGGCATATACGTTAAGTCCCGCGTTGACTAAATCAATGAATAACAATGAGTTTATAAGAAAATTTGACATCGTCACCTGATAGTTTAGGGTTTTGGGTGGAAATATGTCTAGTCTCCTGTAAAACTCACTGACGTGAGCTCGCAAGTCAGGTAATCTCCTCCAGGCTAGGTCGCCTGCTTCGCGGAAGGTCCGCTTACAACACATAATTCAACAATAAAAGTGTTCTCGGGAACCCTATTCTCGAACGGATTCCATCACATCCTCGGCGTGGTTCGTATCACCGGTACAGTGCGTGCCTACCCCATTCTCATTCTCATGTAATGCCAGCTATTGCACTCCGAGAAATTCTTAGGTGATCCTATCTCGCCACGTGACAAGATGAAACACCAAAATCAAAATGTGACAAAATGGTAAATTAGTGTTAATCGTCCGAGCAATTAACATAATTAGTACTAATCAAAGTAATTTAATTGATTTCCTCTCATTACGTCATTGTGAGGTAGGGAAGGTAAGATTTTTTGCTTCATTGCAACCCAAATTGAGCATCGTGTGGACACGATCTTTCCTCTGTCAGCATCACTCCTTTGAATGTTCAACCACATTGGATCCATTCATACACACACTTTGAATCTTCAAATTCCCATCTCTATCGCACTCTCTTCCGAGAAATATCATTTCACTTCTCTTCGAAATCGGCTGAAGTCTACGCTTCGCGTCCTTCCAATTTACGTCGATGTCCCGACTCGACATCGTCGATCGCACGAAAGCAACCGTGCGAAAGTAAAGCTAATGAGACAATTGGTGGGATGGAAATCTTAGGGCAAAAGCGTGACGACTTGGGATTCGTAAAGCATATTATATCCATATCAACAGGAAATATGCCAATTGGCTACTTATCTCTCTCTTTTTTTTTGGTCGCCAGCCACGGTATCCAAGCAGGCCCCACCAGCGGTGAGATGGCATCTTTCAGCCAACCATACTTGACTAATCCGTTGGTCGCCCCGGGTCGCACGCCTGGCAATGGCGGGTGAGGCTCCCAAGAGGGGTGTCTGCGTACGTGAGGTCTCGAACCTGAGACCTCCTTAAGCGGCACCGAGCTGCTTACCACTCGGCCCAACCCCTCTTGGTGGCTACTTATCTCTCTCTCTCTCTCTCTTTTTAATCCTATTTGACAGTGACGCAGTAAATAAGAACCAATCAAATGAGAAAGTGCTCGATGGAGCAGTCACACCACGTAAGCGATCCGTCCAACAAAAATTTATCATTTATATATTTTTCTAATTAAGTATCACCATTTATCAGGGTTTTTTTTTTAAATTTTTTTAGGATTTAATAATCGTAACTGTACAATTATTAATTACATGTTAAGTTTTAATTGAACGGTATACCACGTCAGCATCGTCCATGTGATATGACCGCTCCGCTGAAAAATTTCTCCAATAAAATTATTTTGATCAGTAATAATTAATACAAATTTGCTTGCTCGTCCGTCACAATCCGATCGGTATTTTCTCCCGTCACGTGACGGTGTCAAATCGTTTAAGAATTTCTCCTCTTTTTTTTTTGGGGGGGTATTCACAGCTCAATATCAAAATATCTTTAAATTCTGATTAATCCGTAATCGAATCAAGCCGAACCACGTCAGACCATTAAGTGTTAAACATCTGTTTTCTTAAAGTTGAGTAGTGGACATGGACCACCTAGAAAATTGTCGAGTCGCTTTCTCGTGTTAATGAAGCTCGAATGTCAAAACGGATCGGTGCGTGTCAAATCTGTCTATGTTTGTTTTCCCTTGTAAACACGTAAAATTAAAATAAGAGAGAGAGAGAGAGAGAGAGAGAGAGAGAGAGACAAAATAAGGGTGTAAAGGATGACTTCGTCTAATGGATGGAAATTGCTGCAGATCTTCATCTGTCCCTTTTCCAAGAGTCACGGGACACTCGATCTTAAATTAAAAGAATTTTAATTCCATTCTCAGCATCGAAATTTTCGATCTCGTGAATTTATTTTAATTAACGATAGAGGACGGTAACGTTAGACTAAACCCTTTCTCCGAGCATCTTTTGTTTTTGTTTTTGTTTTTGTTTTTATTTTTATCCGTCGTTGGATTTGCATGTGTATGGTCAAACATGTGCGGAGTAAGATCCGTGCAATCAAGGACGTCCCGCCGTACATAAAAAGTCTAACAAGGCCCAATTCTTGACCCTGGCTCTTTTTCTTTTTTCTTTTTAATTTCAAATAGTCAAATCTCTGATTTCCTTGAAAGGAAGGTGAGGCCGTGGCCGTGGAAATGTCTTGCTATCCCTGATGATGCCAGAGACTTTAGTAAAGTGATATCACCCTTAATTTATGACGGAGAAGAGATGTCATGCACAATTTCCGATGCAGTACTCGAGTCCCGTCATTGCATTTCCCAATATACCCTTTGGTCCTCCTCTTGGGCCAGAGAGAGATGATATTGCAAGCAAATGCTGACTCATTGGGTCGACGAAGCCAATCCCATAAAATCTTGCACGGATCATCATGTGAACCTTGATTAATAATTATCCACGCACAACACCAACCGGGGATCAATGGATCCAATCCCTCGCCTATCAGGAAGCGAAGGATTGACCAAGGCAGACGAGACGAGCTGCTAGCAAGAGCCGGGCACATTCATAGACTAGGCTATGAGTCTGGTCAGCTGCCGAATGGCTTCTGATTCACGGCTTCTGATTCACATCAACATGATTGGGTATCTTGGACCATGGCTTGCTCCCCGGCCAAAATCCACCCTTGAAACTTAACCCGTTCGTTATGGAATTCCTCGTACGTCAACAATACTCGAACAAATAAGCATTGACGATTTCTCTGTTTGGATAGTAAGTGGGGTACGTTTGCAATTCAATCTGAAAGCAATAAAAGCTGCAGAAATAGAAACCCAAAGAGGTACCTCTTGTTAGCAAAAACCACTCTTAGAACGTGGATATCAAACCCTAGCCGGGTCTCACCAGGGAAACCAAAGAGCTTACGTCACAACACGAAATGTCAATCCCTACCGCATCACCGGCAGTCTTGAATTATTACAAACCGAGCTTTGCTGTCTACTTATGCATAAAACAACAATCTGGAGCGTCGATGACGGGAATTTGCTCCCAGGAGACCGCTTACTTCACTGAGGCAATAAAGCGGATCAAGTCGACCACGCGGGTGCTGCAGGAAAAGAATCAGGGCAGAAAAGGAGTTTGTTCAATTCAGCAGAAAAAAGAAAACACATTTATGCACATTCCGTGTCAATGTTTGATCCACTCTCTGTGCATATTCAACTCACTATTGAACTGCGGATGGCAACAGAACGACACATGAACATGAAGCATTAAATTAGACTGGAAAACCAAGATCCGCAAGAAAATAATGTTTTCTTTTCACAAACTAGGTATAATATTTAAGTTTCCAAGTTCCACTGGTTCCACACAGCATTGTTCTAACATCAATACGAAAAGCAAAGAGTAAATGTCAGACATCCCCTACAGCATAATGCAAACAGGATAATGCAGTCTAGAATTTAATGCCTTAAAGAGAGATAACATCTAAGTCTGCAAGCACTATGAAATGGTGCAGATATGAAGATGCATGTGCTAGTAGAGGTTTTCTGTTTACCTGTAGCCCCACTCATTGTCATACCAAGCGACAATCTTCACAAAATTCTTGTTCAAAGCAATTCCAGCCTTGGCATCGAAGATGCTTGACCTGAAAAAGGATCAGCCGCTTAAACAGGAAGCCAAATGTGGAAAAGAAACGGATTTAAGACTAGGACTAGAGTTTTCAAGCCCATATCCACCAAGAGACACTGTTTAAAAAGAAATAAATTAACAATCAGCAATGCTATTGCCGAAGTCCAAATAAGAATTAAATGAATGAATCATCACCTGCTGTCACCGACAAAGTCGGTTGATACCACATCATCATCAGTGTATCCGAGAATTCCCTTCAGCAACCCTTCAGATGCCTTTCTATGCCACATAAAGAGTAACAGAATAAGCACATGGAAAAAAGACACTGCACCCGTTAATCAATCTAAAATGCCGTCAATTCTTCATCCTACATATGGATGTATACAAGAGGAAAGACCACCTATGCAAATAAATTCTACTCAGCAAAATTTCCTTACTTGATTGCCTCTTTGACCTCATCATATGAGGCTTCTTTCTCAAGTCTCACAGTAAGATCTACCACTGAAACATCAACAGTGGGAACACGGAAAGCCATTCCAGTCAACTTCCCATTGAGCGCCGGCAATACTTTCCCAACAGCCTGCAAGGTGGTAACACTTACATATAAGCTACCTCACACAGGACAATGACTGATCCATGAAAGACCACCCACTTCGTGCAAAACTAATATAACATACCTTGGCAGCTCCAGTGCTGCTAGGAATGATGTTGAACGAGGCAGCTCTGCCACCCCTCCAATCCTTCATTGATGGTCCATCAACAGTTTTCTGTGTGGCTGCAAAATAAAATATCAAGCCACAAAAATTTATTCAACAATCCAAACGAACATCAATGAATCTTTAGCAGACACCCACCTGTGATGGAGTGGACAGTGGTCATGAGGCCTTCCACAATACCAAAGTTATCATGGATAACCTAGCAATTACATGTCCAAAACAGAATGAGCCAGACCCACCCAACCTCCAATTCAAGGCAATGGCAATTACTTAACACTTGTCGTACCGGAAATGAATTAATACCTTCGCAAGCGGAGCAAGACAGTTGGTTGTGCAGCTAGCATTGGATATAACGTTAAGCTCCGGCTTGTAGTCCTTCTCATTGACACCCATAACAAACATGGGAGCATCCTTACTTGGGGCAGAGATGATAACCTTCTTGGCACCACCCTGTAATTCAGAAACACACAAATCATGATACGTGAGTATCTGATGCAGTTCTATTCTTTGCAGAAAGAATATTCATAGTGGCTCAGTGGCAGAAAACTCATAAGAGGAAGGAGACATGATCCTCCACACTAAGGAAGGTATATCAACCAATCAAATCTAGCAAAAGAAAAACCTTCAAGTGGGCAGCTGCTTTGTCCTTGTCAGTGAAAACACCAGTGGATTCCACAACGTATTCAGCACCTGTCTCTCCCCATGGGATTTCCTCAGGGTTCCTAAGACAATTTTAATGTCAAATCAAGCTCCAGATAGCCAGAGAAGTCCAACGAACTCGCGTCTGTGTGTCAGACAGAGGGTCGTTCGCAATAGCAGCCAATTCACTACCTGATTCCGAAAACAGTGACCGGCTTCTCGCCGAAAAGAAGGGTCTTGGAGTCCTTAACTTTCAGTTCGTGGTGCTTCCACTGACCGTGAACACTGTCATACTTAAACATGTAGGTCTGCGAAAGACGAGCATAAATACGGTTAATCAGGTACAGATCTATAGCACGTTTGATTTCATAAAATTTCAGCTAGATCAGCGATAATCTCGGATCATCTTAGCGGTGGACTCGACACACAACCTTTTCTCAGATCGAATAATTATGAAGATAACAATGGCACGGATCTTCAGAGTGAAGTAACCGAAATACGAATCCACACGAGAAATGAAGTTACCATGTATTCGGTGGTGATGAAGGGATCATTGACAGCAACGAGCTCGAGGTCGTCTCTCTGCAGGATGACCCTCGCCACCAGGCGACCGATCCTTCCGAACCCTGGACAGTAAAGAGAGGGCTGAGAACGCCGAACAGCAGCGCGAAGAGCCAATCGGATAGGACATGAAAGACCTAGAGACAGTACCGTTGATGCCGACCTTGACCTTCCCCATGGATCCTAGGTGGAGCTGGACGCTGAGACGGCGGACTAGGGCTGTAGAGAGGGCGGAGTAGAGCGGAGACTCGGAGGCTTCGGAGGTTGTGAGTGGGGAGCGAGGGATAGGGTTCCTCTGATGTATAAGAGGACACGTCCCAGCAAGACAAAGGACAGGTGGGCCTAGTGGTGGCGGACTCGAGAGGACAGAAAAGAAAAGAAGGGCGTGTGGATTCACGCGCTGAAGTGTGAGGCGGAGAGCGACTGGGGCTGTTGGTTTGGCGTTGGTGGGGGCAGGTGGGAGGGGAAGGTGGCGGGATTACCGTGAGTTCTGGTTGGAGCTGCAGCGACGCGCTTGATTGCGCGTGATGACAAGGCTATTTGAACTCTCGAACCGGACTGTCAGTTGAACCGGTGTGATAGAGAACCAGAGACCCAGCCATCCGGTTCAACCCGGTTTAAAAAATTTGGAAAAAACAAAAGGTGGATGGAAAAGTTGTATTCAGCCCGTCATATAATATTTAAATTTTCGCATTCAACTATAAATATATCAGATAATAAAATAACTAACATTTAGTAATAATCTCATCAATATAACACTACAAAAGGATCGATACAATTCAAGAAGCAAGCAAGGGCTAGAGGAGCGCAGCTCTAGCAAATCGTTTGTTCGTATACACAAAAGGGGTTCAAATCTAATTGGACTTATCAAATCGTATGGAAGTGAGTGCAAAACCATCAGATCACCTCCCTCCCTGATATAAAGCAAGTGTTCGTTCATTGAGTGAGGATGTACCTAAGAGCTTGAAGTAGTAACCTGAGATACAATGGTGAATGTGATGGTGGGCCAGGACCTCAATGCCAAGATCTGATCCACAGTAATATTACTCAATTGGGATACTATCAAAACGCCCTTTTATTTCGAAAATTTCCATCCCAGTCAAGTTCCTATCAGAACATTATACCAGCATAGACATATAATTTACCAAGTCCTAACATTAACAAGAACATTCTCGATCCTGGAGAATGTCGGTCCTCTGCTATGTGTTCATCGCATCACTCATGCACCGTTATCTACTGCCATCATTGACAGCCCCGGATTTTCCAGCAACTGATCGATGATCCTCTTCAGAGCAGGGGCACTGACACTGCACTCCTGGTCTGCAAAGCACGACCTTCCTTCCTCGGCTGCCTTGCAGAGTCGAGGATCCAACGGCACCTTACCTAGGAAGGGAACTCCCATCTCCCTGCACATCACCATCGCTCCTCCACCACTGCTGTCAAAGACTTCAGTGGAAGCTACCAATCCCAGCAACTCGGGTGCCTTTTCTTTCAGGTATTCCATGGCCCACTGGGTCATGTCCCTCTCTTCTCCCGTCTCGGTCATCTTTACGAACTTGAGGTCCGCAATCCGCTGGCACAGCCCACTCATATTCTCAACCACTCCAAGGACAGGGAGACCCACCTTCTTGCAGAAGCTCACCTCTTTGCGGACATCGATGAGGGAAACCTGCTGGGGCGTTGTAATTATGATCGCTCCGTCTATCCCACTTACCTGTATTAAAATAACACAATCATCTGAGATCAAAACCTAAATTACTAATGAATAGCAATCGAACTCTTGTATCTTTCTACCACATATTTAGGGTACGTTTATCATGATAAAACTCGGGCCACGTTGCCTTTTGAGGAAGGGGAGGAAAGAAAATGTAGACAATGCAAAGTTTATTCCTTCTCTAACCTGGAGACACTGCACAATCGAGATGTGCTCATCTGAGGTCCCGGGAGGTGCATCAACCACTAAGAAATCGAGTTCTCCCCAGTAGACATCCTTGAGGAACTGCTTGATCAGCCCATTTTTACGGGCGCCCCTCCAGATGACAGCATCATCAGGGTTGGGGAGCATGAAACCAATGGACATGACACCAAGGTTTGATTCCAGATACACAGGGGACCACCCGAGGTTGCTCTGGTGGATGTCCTGCCCCTCAAGACCAAGCATCTTCGGGATGCTGGGACCACAGATGTCTATGTCGAGAAGACCCACCTGGAAGTCCATGGCAGCTAGGGCGAACGCGAGCTGTGCTGAGAATGTGCTCTTCCCCACCCCGCCTTTTCCTGATAATACGAGGATTTTGTGCTTCACAGTAGCCATTCTTTCTGCTATTGGAACAAGATCTGCACAAAGAAATAATCAGAAGACTTCGGCCTCTCCCCAACAAATCTAGAAGATGACAGTTATACTTCCAGGAAAAATAAAAATTTTTGAGGATAAACGATGCAGCAAATCACCAGGGTATTATCCATACGTGGATTTGTCACAATTATGCTGCCCAAAGGGAAAAAAGGCGTGCAATTCCACAAAAAATAAAAATTATGTAACACAGATGTTGCAAGAGGCAAACATCAATTTCTATTTCCTCAAGTACTCGTAAAAAACTTGGGCAATTGATAAAGGCTAACTGCTGGCCTGCTGTATGTAATATTTCTAATAGGGTTCCTTTCTGCATAAGGGCAACTGCAAACCTGAGGCATGTAATTAACTTCGTATCCAACAAGCATGCACTTTCTTCTCAATCTATGCACATGCTCTTTTTCAACAGACAAGAGTGGACAGCAACCTCCTCGACATCTAAAACTATTAAGCTTCCTAAGAACAATGAAATGAAAGAAAGAACATCTTAAAACTAACTGCTAGATGAAAACTGGGAACAATGATGAAAATTCTGAAGAGGGTGGTTAAAGCGGTTCCACTTTGACTCGAGGAATTAAGGTAGGGGCTCTAAAGCTATAGAGTCTATCATGCTTCGGAAATTCCTTTTACAATCAAGCAAAATCATAAAACCCAAAAGAAATTTTTTTTGGCTAGATCGTGGAAGTGGCTGGTAGTAGCAGAGGGTATTGCAGTCCGCAGCAATGCAACATAGAGGAGTTCGGCATGCCTTAAACCTTGAAACAACATAATGAGGGGTGACTAATCTTGTGATTGTCGACAATATCGCACACCATAAAATTAATCAATATCAATATCTTGGCTTAGGTAAAGCGGGAAAAGAAGCTAGCTCTTGGTTGAAGGTGTCCGGAAGATGGGTCAAAGGAAGATCTAGAGAGAATTTTCATCAATGCTGGCAAAAGGCTTTCAGTCAATCAGACTATCCCGATGTTGCTCCTCTCTGATTCCCTCGGTGTGATTGCTTGTGCATTCCCCCATAACTTGCTTTGACAAACATTCTATCTCTACACGCCTGGGATTGGCTGGACTGATCTTGATAAGCATACAAACACACTACTCTGTCCAACGAATGGGTTTCTTGAAACAACATAAGGAGGGCTGACTCAAAACTTTGCCATAGTTGACAATTTCACCCATCTCGACAAGCTTACGAACCCGCAACTCAGTCCTAACAGGTTTCTCAATCTTCTAACCCTATAGACATGGTAAAGAGAATAATAAGTTAACAGCAGATAAACCCCACGCCATTGCCTCATCACTTAACCATGGAAGGGCAGAAAATGAGTACTTCCCAACTATTTCACCGAGCCAGCCACTATACCAGTCATTGAGTTTGCGATTCTTTGCACCAAAACGGCACAGTTCCCATTTCAAATAAGATTGCAGAGCAGAAAATTGCCGAGAAGAAGGTTCAAGCAACGAGCTTTTGCAAATAATGAACTACCGTAAGCATCTCACCGTAGCTTCTGATCAGGAAACCAAAGCGGATCGACGGAGAAAAAGAGGAACAAGAGGAACAGGAAAGGGAGTAAAGAGGAGACCTGGGTCGGGGCCTTTAGGGGCGGTGGCGCAAGCCTCTTGATTAGGGCATCCTTGACAGGCATCGGCTTTCCCGGCCGTCTCCGAACGAGTTCCCGGACAATCTAGCCCACCGACAAATCTCAGCAATTTACAACAATCAGAGAAAGCTGCCAGAGATAGATAGAGGAAGATAGAGAGGGCGTACTGTCGTTGGCGTTTTCAGGGACTTCACCGTTCTCCATCGTCGCAGAAGCAGCAAACTCGCGGCGGCGGCGGCGGCGGGGAAGAGAGCAAGAAGAAGAAATCTCTCCGGTTTTCCCTGATTTGTAGCCGCGCCGGCGCTATTTAAGGGACTGTTTGGGGGCACTCTGAATGGGTGCAGGCCTGCGGCTTTCCCGGCTGTTTGTGGGCTATTTAAAGGCGGCGTCGAGGTTACGTATCTTTCAAGTTTTATAAATTGAGAGATTGAAAAAAAAATTCTCAAAGACGATAATATCTTTTAAAAAAATCAATTAAATTATTTTAATTAGTAATAATTATGATAATTGTTTATATAAATAACACAAATTTACTTATGTGTCACAATTCGGTCAATATTCTCCCATGCCACGGTAATATCTTTAAAAAAAACCAATTAAATTATTTTAATTAGTAATAATTATAGTAATTGTTTATATAAATAATACAAATTTATTTATTTGTCACAATTCGGTCAATATTCTCTCGTGCCACGTGGCAGGGGAGAAAATTTTTAGTAGAGTGGTCACATGGTGTGTCCATCTGATCAAAATTAACCATTTATATATTTGTCTCATTAGAGTTCAATATTTTATTATGATTTTTAAATAATTTTTTACCATTTATATATTTTTTCAATTATGGCTCACCATTTATTAGGATTTTTTTTAATATTTTTAATTATTTTTTAGGATTTAATAACTATAACTGTATAATTATTGATTACAAATCACGTTCTAATTGGGGAGATTCATATTAGTATCGTTTATGTAGTATGACCGCCGCGATGAAAATTTTCTCTTGATGAGGGGAACCTATTAGAATTACAGTTCAAAACACAACCCTACAGTTCAAATATGTTACACAGGCGGATATTAGGAGTCTGATGAATACTGACAAATTTATGTTCTAAAAAGACAAGCCTGTTGGGTTGTTTAATTTCTCCTAGTTATAGGTATCCTCTTCTCGCGGGACTCGAGTCAGAGAATTTATTCGAGGAATGGAGATGTGGAGCATAGTTGTCGTTGCGTACCAATTTGAGACCATGCCGTTATAGAGAAGCACGTGTTGGATGAATGTCACTTATCCACTGTCATGTTTCTCGTAGAGCAAACGAGCAACGCAGGAGATCTACAGAAACTTGTAGTAATGCAGCCACCCACAATCGCATTTATTTATGGTATAAGCATGTCCATGCATTGCAAACCCACCACCATCTCCTTCTCGACATCACTCGCAGGTCAAAAAGGGCAAAACAAAAAAAATGCAGCAGATGGATGATCTCAAGGCTGGAGGGCACAGCACTCCCACATTACATGCCTCAGATGAGGAACAGGAACAAAAACAAACCCGAGCGATAGGGCGGGATTATTCGTGGAGGCTGCTTCTCGGCGACACCTTGTCTTACAGCGTCGGAGGGATCCATATGTAGCCGTGTGTCTGGACGTACCCAGCTTTCGCTAGCAGCTCGTCTGCCTCGGCCGGTCCCCTGCTTCCTGGTTTGTAAGGGATCGGCTTCATCTCTCCGTCGTCGATTCTGTGGAGAAGTGGTGTGAAGATCTCCCAAGCAGCCTGAAAATAGTTTGATATAATCAGCTCATGGACAGAGTACTTTCTTGTACTTGTTTGACTTATGGCGATCCATCTTATCTTTCGAGTCTTTGACAGTGCTAGCACAGGCTGTTTGGATTACAAGTTTAATGGCCAAATTATGAGCCAATAGAAAGATGTTTCGGGCACATTCCTCTTACCTTTAGCTCATCACGGCGGACAAAATGTTGCTGGTCGCCCCTTATCCTGCAATGGTCGAATTCCATTGTTAGCAATTTGTGTTAAGCATTAACAAAATGACAAGAGCTCGACACTTTTCGAAAGAAAAGAGTATATATAAGCGATTGTACGTGTCGAGAATCAAGCGTTCATAAGCCTCGGGAATTGTGACGCCTTGGTAGCGTTGCCTATATGACAGGTCGAGTTCACTTTGGACAGTGGACATATCCAGTCCGGGCTGCTTCACCTGCAAAGGGAGAACAGACAAGGACCAGACAAAATTTAAAATGAGGAGTTCTCGATGTTGGCATTGGCAATAACAAGCCGAAACACATACCGTGAGCTTCATATAAATGGCTTCTGAAGGTTGAAGACGTATCACAAATTCATTTCTTCCTTGCTTCTTGCCTAAACATACAAAATCATGGTGACTAGTCAAAAAACAAAGCACGCTAGTGAGATTATTATGGTGCAACACGGAGTCAAACGAGAAAAACTCGCAGAGTCTACTCTCTTCGGGGCGTACATTTGAATATATCCCCAGGAACATCCTTAAATTGGACGCGGATCTCGGCTTTCCTCGAGTTTAAAGCTTTCCCTGCCTTCATTATGAAAGGGACACCTGCTTAGAGAAGATAGCATCGCATGAGAACTATCATAAAGACAGATATCCTCAAAATGACAAGTTGAATTCGAAAATGAAAAGGACAAGCACTATTATCATTTCAGAAGAAAGTACAGTAAACAGGAACACCCACCTTCCCATCTTTCGTTATGTATACGAAGAACCACAGTTGCGAAAGTGGGGGTGTTTGAGTGGTCAGGAACAGTGGGGTCATCCCTGTAGCCCTCGTACTGTCCAAGAACAACTTCCTCATCTTTGATCGGAAGTACCGACTGGAGAACCTGATTTCACACAAAGAAAAAACTTACAGCAAAGTTTAAGCATCGGCAGTTCAAGAGTTTTTCTGCGTCTGTAGGTTTCTACTGATCAAATGATTCTCTCATTTTCCATGGAGGGGTGTCAAAACGATACCTTCACTTTCTCATCTCTTATATGCTCTGGTTTGAGAGAAATGGGCTTCTCCATGGCAACTAGGCAAAGGACCTGTTATTCGAATCATCGAGAACATAAGACCAACAGAAATCAAGCGGTTACAGCTAAAGAAACAGCAATATGTCGTTGATAGAAAATGCAGGGAAAAAGGATGCACGTTGAAAAGTAGATACTACCTGCAAGAGATGATTTTGAATGATGTCACGGATAATCCTACGAAAGGAAACAGAAAGAATTAACAGATTTTACTGGACACTGCACAGGAAGAGTCCTGGTTCATTCAACAACAGAAATTGAGGGTAAAGGTAGCGCCAAAAGCAGTACTGTCCAAAAGCTTCTCCAAAATGCACTTAAAGAAATCAGATATTTGATTGAGTGGAGAAAAACGGGTCTCATCATTAGACATTCTTCTGGATAAACAGAATGAATGTATTTATGGAGCGTTACCCGTATTCATCAAAATATCCACCGCGACCTTCAGTTCCAAAGTCCTCTCTGAAAACTATCTGTCAGGACAACACAGAGAACAAGAGTTTGGAAAAGCTGGTCTCGTGCCCATAGATATGATTATTACGATCAATACCCTATATATATATCTCAGGAGAAGCTCTCACCTGAACATTATCAATGTTGTCACGATTCCAAAGGGGCAGGAAGAAACGGTTAGCAAAACGAAGCACCAACTGCAATTTGGACCGGCAAGAAGTCAGTTTGGATGCATTATTATAGCATTGGAATAGACTGGAACTTATTATTTTTTATAATTACCATATTTTGCACCAACTCCTTCCCCAAATAGTGGTCAATGCGATAGATCTGTGGCTCATCAAACAACTCTCCAATCTGAGAGCTGAGATTCTCAGCAGATTGCAAATCTTTCCCAAAAGGTTTCTCAACAACTATTCGAGTCCATCCTCCAAGATCAGCTGAAAATAACAGTTGGGAGTATAGAAAAGTCAGGGTCAGAGAAGATCAAGCACTCTTCATTAAAGGAAAAATAAAATGTTCATTCAATTAGATAAAAATGAAATTAATGGAATGTTACATTTATTCATGCAGCATTTCTTAATCATCCTGCAGACAGGGGGATAAACAGATGGAGGGAGTGCAAGGTAGAACAGTCTGCGAGATGAGCCCTCAGTGCTGTTCTTTGAGATCTCATGCTGAGAAATCTCTTTGTCCAAGCGCTCAAAACCTTCTTCAGTATCGTAGGAACCACTCACATACTTGATCTGTGTGTCATATACTTTCTTGTAAATATGATTCCAATGAAGAGCACCCCAGAAGATAGAAAGCAGGTTAGACTGAGGTAGAACTAACCAATTGCAAGAATTTTGACAGATCTTCAGCATGCTGAGGTGAAGAGCTCTTCTCGTTGATAAGGTAACTGCAGTTATGAGTCATATGCTAATCAGTCCATCAATTTGCTTATAAACGAAAACTTGGGAGAAATTGAAAGAACAGATATTAGATTTTATCAAATGATTCCACGTAGATTGATTGAACATAGGTGAAAGATAATGCAGCAAATACTCTTTTCCAAATAGCAAAGAATAATTGAATAATTAAATTAGATCTTTTCCCTCTTTCAAACACCGACTTTCCTGCATTACAAGAAAGAAATGTAAAAGATATCAAAGAAATTAACATGGAGAGGAATTAGAACTTCTCTCACCCATGAAGGCGATTTCTTAACTCATCATCCGATATTTTTGTCCTAGCATAACCAAAAATGTGAACTTCATCTGGTGGGAGGAATCCCTGCACAATCACACCCCGAGTTTACAGAATCAAGACTCAGTGACATTTTTGAAAGTTGAATCTTTTGATAATTATTTCACCCGTTCGAATTCATTCCCTTCTTAGCAAATGAAATGACAAAATTAGTCATTCAAAGCCCAGACAACCCTTCCCGGAATCCACTCAAACTGCTGCATGCTCAGACAATATCCCACCAAATTTCATTTTCACCCACCAGAAATCCGTTAACTTCCACCAATCCAATTCCCTCTTCAGACTAAGCCAGCAATTAGAAAAAATCGATTGCATCATCAATCAGATGATTGCATGCAAGAATAACAATGCACGTCGTGCTGAAAATTCAAAAGAATATGGAATCCGGCTAGGATATAGCTTGCTGATAAGAGGATATTAGATCAGTAGACCTGACGGTAAAGGTTGAAGAGAGCAGGAAAGGTCTTCTTCTTGGCAAGATCACCAGAGGCTCCAAGAACTATAACTGAGAGGCACCCTGTCTCCGGCAAAAACTCAGGATCCTGATTCCTGAAACTACCTGCTCTATTCTCTAGAGACCACTCTCCCGATCCCATCTTCTTCATTCTACTTATGATCTGCACAAAAACCCATTCCAATTCTTCAAGCTGAATATGATTTGTCAGTAATCTTGAAACTGAGAAAATGCAAGACGACAGTGACAATGACAAATAAAGAATGCACCCTTCAAGATTCAATCAAGGCAAATAGTACTAGAAACCCGACCGAATTGACATCAGCTCAGCTCGAGATCAGTAATCCCACCAAAAAGGTTATGAGAAGACAGTACAATTTGATTTGATTTCACTTCAAAAATTGAAGACCCGGGAGCCAAAAAAACACGGGTCGGGATCGATCAGTTCAAGAAGGGAAAACGGGAAAGGAGGAGAGCATTTACATGGATAATCAAGTCCACGGATGGATCCCAAGTGAGCACTCAGTATCCGGGAGACAATGTTAAAAGGGGAACCCATTCGCAAGAATTTAGAAAGCGGATATTTATGTGCAAATTCGGGAGAAGGGACCAAACCCACCTGTGCGATGAGAGACGACAGCACTTGCGTGAGCTGAAACAGCAATAAAATATACTGCAAAAGTATCTTTTGACGAGCTTAAGCTTTTACCGAGGCGGATCGGAGACGGCAGAGAAACAGAGGGAGAAAGGCTTGAAAAAATCCATTTCTTGGGTCAATATGTGGGTAATGAAAAGGATGCGTGGCCTAGAAGTCCACCAACCCCTCTCCCTACGGAGAGTCCACATTGATTCCTACCACCCTCCACCAGCCGTCCTCGCCATGAGGAGGAAGAGGAAGACGGGAAGGTGGTTGGCTTCCTGTGTAATTCCCACTTGTCCGTCATTTACCGCATATTTCCACTTCCACCCCCAAACTTTTTTTTATCTCTTTTAATTTTCACATTTGCCATTTGATAAAGGGTGAAAAATGAAAGAAAGGAAAATATTTTTTTTTTCAGGTGATTATTGAAAGAGCTTTTTTTTGGAAAGTTAGGGTAGATTTCATTAATCACATTTGTGCAAAAGTCCCTTCACAAAAGCACGAAGCAAGTTATCCTACTACTCATTTGCAAGAGATCCTCCAAGGCAATCGCAATAGACAAACTGCTATTTCTAATCTTAGAGTTAATTCCTTATATAGAAGTTAGCCTACTCCGAAGCGTATTAATGATGAAACTGTGACAAGAGCTCTCTGAAGATAGAGTATTTTGAAAGATACGAAGATTTCTTTCTTTTCAAATGGCGTAGATATAGATAGTCCAAGCTAATTTGTGGATTAGAGTGTCCACTTTGCAGCCCCTCTAAGTAGCAATGGCATGTTCAAACTCCGTGTTCCAGGTGCCCGTGCTTCTTTGCTAGAGCAAAGAAATGGAGACTCGTTCCCATGTGGCCTTCGTCATAGGACTAGAGAAGAAAAGGTGATCCCTATTTTCGTCGAACAAGCCACAAAATTCACATAGTGCAGTAAGGATGATTCCCCATTTCTCAAGGGTACCTTTGTAGATAAGCAATTTTGAATAGCTAGCCATGAGATAAAAGAGACTCGAGATATGTGTCCCTTAAACCAAATCAGTTGGCACCATGGTACTTTTGGATTTGGAGAACAAAGTGATGCCCAAGCACTGTTAATAATAAAGTTTGATTTTTCCCAACATAGGATATATGATTCAGCTTTGGTGATCTGACTAACTAGCTCGATGATTTCAAGGGCATATTGCAAACTAAATTCACATATAATTATTCGTCAGATACTCAAAAATTCTATATTTACACTTAAAACTTGGATCTAAGTCAATTTTTCCTTGTGAATTATTTTTTTCTCAAAATGATTTTAAAATTTTGACACCAGTACAATGTTCGAATCAATCAAACTATTTGATCATGAACAATCTAACGAATCTCCCCGTGTCACTCTCATTGGCCATGATCTGTCAGATTATTCTATGGAGCATATGGAAAGATAAACACTTATCGTTAGGGGTGTCTAAAAATTGGTTCTGGGGTCGAACTAGTTTCTAACCAAACCGAACCACAAAATCAATTCAATTCGGCATGAAAAGCATGAACTGTAATTGGTTTGCGTGAAAAAAACTTGATTGGTTTAAACTAACTTCGTTAACCGGTTCTAACCAAATTGGTTTTAATACGGTTCGGTTTGGTTTGAAACCATTTTAACCAAATCGAATTGTTTTGAAACGGTTCGTTTCGAACTAAAATGAATTAGTTTTTAAATGGTTCAATTCGATTTGGAACAGGTTCGAACCAAATTGAGTTGGTTGTAAAATGGTTCGCACCAAATCGAATCGATTTTGAATTGTATTTTGTATTTTTATATTAAAAATAATTCGATTAAGTTCGAACCAGTTAACCATACCAATTATACCTAGAAATTAACCAAACCACTTTTTATCTAAAAACCCGCAATGGAATAGAACTAGTTCAAACCAATTAAGTTCCAGTTCAGTTCTCCCTGAACCAACTTTTATATACACCCCTACTTATTGTGAATAAATATAAGAAAATAGCGAGAATATGAAAAAGAACGGGTGCTTTCTCATAAATTCGGAGTTAAGCATATTATTATGATTTCTGCGATTAATTACATCTATGTGGATGGAAAGAGGAAATATCAAACTTTGAGGACCGATACACAAATAATAATGAAAAGACTGCGGGGAGGAAACTGTTGAGGAGTCAAAGATAATGTGCTGCCATGAAAAGTCAAGAGCGGGCCCCACTAATCAGGTCATCGGTCATTGGTGGGAGACACGAAGATCTCCATGGTCCGTAGTCCACACGATCGAAGATCCTTTACAGACGAGAAGCCACGTCACGACTCACCGGACGGGCTGGTGGACTTCCGTTGGTGGCTCACTCCCCAACCATTTCTGAAAATATGTTTTGACTTTTTTGGTGGTTTATGGGTGGGCCAGATGAACTGGACCGTGCTATGTACGAGCACATCGTGTCTAAACGGTGGTTCGGGCGTAAAATCGCGATAATCTGAACACGACACGCTTATTTATCTTGTCTAAACGAGTTCGTGCCTAAATTATATGTGAGTCGGATTCATCCATCTAATATGGTACGAGTAGAAAATATATAATCATGCTATAATAATTTACGATGCAATTATTAAAATAATAATATCTATAGATAATTAGTGCAGTAATAAATTCAATCAATTTTTTTTATTATATACTTTTTTATTATTATATAGGGCTAATAACTTAATTGTATTTGTACTTTGACCGAATTTCGACTTTTGGTACGAAATTTTTCGAGTGATTTAAGAAGACATGAACTTTAAAGCGTTTGTCCCCTTTAGTACGTCGTCTATTTTTCCATCAATTGTCCTACGTGGCACGTTAATTACGCTGACGTGATAAATGACGGTTGGTATGGCCATGCCACGTCTAAGTCGTTAAGAAAATATCGAGTTTATTCTTAAATACTCTTCACTAATTTAAAGTTATCGATGATAATTTTATAATTTTTACCTTTTTCTTCACGTAAATACCCCTAGAGCTTCCCAGAACCTGTACTATATCCCAGGTTCCGAGTACCCAATTCGAACATATTCTTCTATTAATAAATAAATTTTAAAATTTAGAGTCGATTAAATTGAGTAATTAACGTATATTTAAATTAATGAAAAGTATTAATGTGTAAATTCAACTTTTTTCTAAACGTATTTAACGTGGCATTGCTACATCAATCATCATTTGCCATATCAGGCATCATTAACATATCACGTAGGAAAGACCCATTAGTTTTGACGGAAAAATAGACAGCGTGCTAAACGAGACAAATATTTTAAAGTTCGTACCTTGTTAGATCACGCGAAAAAGTTCGTACTAAAAGTGAGAATTCAGTCAAAGTACATGTGCAATTAGGTTATTTACCTTATCATATATAACATTTTACGGTCAGCAAATTTCTTACGTATAAATGCATTATATAGGTTAAATATTTGTATAAAATTAGTGGAACACATTTAGTAAATGCGTTTTATCGAGTTATGCAATTCAACCCATTTAAACGCGTTTATTTATAGTATCTAAACGAACTCATGTAAAATAAAACTGACCTAAACATGGATAACTCTGTACCATGCCATATTAGAAATTGAAGGCCTGAGTTATAGACTCATCTAACTTTGTGCCATGTCATGCTATGACGTATCGGAAATTGACGGCCTTACCACGTGTTCAATCTGTTTAACTACATTTATTTATTACGTCTAAATAAACTTAATTCAAATCGGCCGAATTTCATATCGTGTCGAAAATTGAGGGCATTATAGGAAAATTCCATGGCCTGCCTGCCCGGGATTGATCCCACTGGGCCAAATATTTGGTGAATTAACTTCGGCCCAGCCCAATCAGGTTTTTTTCCCACTATTAATTTCCTTTTTTTTTATTTTCCATAATTAATCATCCGAATTTTTCTCATGAAATGGCATCCTATGCCAAGCATTATTTTAGCTTACGATAAAGGGGGAAAAAAATATAAATAAGGACAATTTTTTTTAATAGTTTGGCAATTTCTACCGTTCACTAAAGGGCATATGGCGGCTAGGAGTGTGCACGGGTAGGAACCGGTTAAAACATGTTTCAATTTCGGTTTCATTAAAGGTGATGTCTGGGACTGGGAACGAAACCGGTACTCGAAACCAACAAATGTATATTTATATTTTTACTAAATATAAACATGAAATTACAGCATTTTATCTTAATATTTTATTTTATCCATTTATTTCCATATTCAAATTCTCAGTATCTCTCGAAACTCATCATTTTCTTAGTTTTTATCATCTAATAATTTTTATTCTTTTCCTGGAAGAGTTTTACATAACACAAAGCCTCTTTTCTATTGCATTCAATTGGATATTTTTCAGATATGTCAAGTAAGAAAATTTTTAGATAATTATTCGTTAATTGATTTTAAGTTTTTATTTTCATTTATTAATGGAAGACTAAGTTCTAAACAAGTACCCGGAACTAGTAGTATAATACAAATTCCGAGTAGGGTCCGGTTCTTAAAACAAACAGGGTAGGCTTCGGTTCCAAATTTTAGGAACTGTTTTTAAATAGGGCAGGACACGGGTATCATGAAAAATATAAGGTACCCGAACCCGATCACCTCTAATGGCGACGGCCAATCAACTGCCGATTCTAATAATTATTAGTATAACATTCTGGCACGTCTATAAATACTTCAGGTAATCTGTAATTGTCGAGGCTATCACTCCTACTTGGAGCTTTGCCTTGTTTGTTTACTACTTAGTCTCTATATACAGTGACTAACTTAAGTGTCGGTGGGCCGAATCAGACCATTAGCTTTGACTTGACTTCCTTTCATGGTGTTCTAAGTCAATGTGCTCCCAGTTTCTCAGTCGTTTCATGCCGGCCAGACTGTTCCACTCTAGCCGAGCTATTCCACGCCCGACTCGAACAGTCCTATCTACATTTCCATAAGTCCAATCCAGATTAGTTATTCCGTCTTAAATACTTTTTGCCTTATCAACCTTAAATATTGTGTAATTTATTAAAAATAAAAATTCTCATAAATCAAATAAAAGTTTATTTTAAACTACATAGAGTGATATAACATAATAGAATGGAATTGACTGGGACTGGTCAAATCGTCGGGAGACGGACCCAGGACCAACCTGACCCGTGCTCGGTCGATATTATGACTCATCTGAACCAGATCAGACCACGTTGAACCGATTGACCGAGCATAAATTATCAATTCTACCAAACACAACTCTGACCTCTCCATTAAAAAGAGTTTCTAAAGCCTTCCTTTCACTCATCGATTCTTTTCGGTTACTTTCCGAATCACACATCCACAGAGCCAAGCAATCATAGCATTACCCGATGAAGCATCCGGCCGGCAACCGGCGCACGTTAGCGTCACCCACCCCTTCCATTTCAAATTCTTTCAATCTTCCAAACACGTCGCACTCTGCTTGACCCCAGGCCGGCCCCACTGATAATCGTATTTATAAAACAGGTCCCTGGATTGATGCCCGGATTCAGAAAAGCCCCCCGAGAAGTTTTGTGATTCCAAATTCTGCTGCCCAATATACACGAGCATTTTGTTCAAACATTATTAGACTATAAAAATATTAAAATTGTAATAAAAGTTTCAACGTTAGTAAAATTTTATGCATTCGTAAGTTTAAATATGAGATTATTGTATTCAGTACGTATATTATAGATTAACTGAAATAAGAAAATTAGGTGACGTGATATACGAGAAATTCATTGGTCGAGAGAAACAGGAGCTTGGTGCAGGGGTGGATCTAGGGGCATGGTAGGGGTGTAAACGGGTGGTCGATCAGTTTTTTTTTTGTCAAAATTGCCGGGCCCCGACTTTTTTCGAGTTAAAAAACCATATTGAGAATCATTCGGGGATGAAAACCGACCAAGTCATGTTCAGTTTTTTTGAAACCCCATTTTAAGTATAATAATAATTTAAATAAAAAATAATAAAACAAAATTCACTATAATAAATGAGAAATACTAATTATAAATACCTTTATGTATTAAAAAGAACAAAAATATAAATATGAAGATTCAAGTTTAAAAATCAAATATATTTTTTGTATTATCAACATCTAATAACAAGATGAACAATTACATGTAATATTATACTTAACATAATTTTCGGGTTGATCTAGGATCTTGTCTAGTTTCTTGGGTCAGGCCCCAATTTTTTTAGCTCTATTTTTTCTACCTTAAAAACTATTTTTAATTTATCACGGGACCCACAAATTCAATTTTTTAATTTCGGATTGGGTCAATTTTTTCAATTTTTTGAGTTTCCAATTTTTCATTTACAACCCCAGGGCACGGATGATAATCCTTGAACTTGAAAAATTTTTAAGATGGTATTCATATTTTACTTAGATTTATCAAATTTTTATCAAAGGGATAACCTAGTTGATTAGTCTTTATCTCAATTTTTTAAAAATTATAATGACTGCTGACTTTTTAACCAATAGAAAAAACATAAATGATGAGAAATTGGAAAGTCGCTTATAAAAATATAACTACTACTTCAATTCATAACTATCCTCTAATTTTCCCATTTTCCATTATATATCTTAATTTTTATGACAATACTATAAAGATTAAAAAACTAAAAAAACCGATACTCAACTGTGAAATTATATAAATATTTTTGCATGAAAATATACATCTTTTTATTCAATTGTATAATTAACAATTCTGTATATAGTACGGGTCGGTGTCTATTATGATTTATTCTCACATTTCTCGTATCTGGTTCTAGTCATATAGGTCTCTTTGTAACAAAAAATACAGCCCGCGCCATTTTCACAATTAAGGCCTTTTACGGGGACTGAGATTTAAAAAACTCGAACGAATTATTAAATTGAATCCAATTCCGCACACACAAAACAATTTAAAATAAATAGCCAACCAAAATCAAACAGAAGCAGAAAAGGGGGGGAGGAGAGAGAGGGAGAGAAGCAGGGAAGGCAAGCAAAGCCGGACAACGAAAGCAACGGAGAAGAAGAAGAAGAAGAAGGCGGAAACGGATATCGTCAACGTCAACAGCTCACTGGCGGAGAGGGAGAATCAGAGATCGAAGCTCCGTTGATGACGATGGACAGGGAGAAGGAGAGAGAGATTGAGCTCGAGAGTGCAATGTACACTAACTGCCTCCTCCTCGGCCTGGATCCGTCGATTATCGGCGTCGGAGGATCCAACGCCGCCCCTCGGGTCGGCCTATTCCGGCACTCCAACCCGAAGCTCGGCGAGCAGCTCCTCTACTTCATCCTCTCCTCTCTCCGCGGCCCCGTTCAATCCGCCAGAGTAATTCCACCACACTCTCTCTACATGTGTCCGAGCAGCATTTCAGGATTGCGTCTCTGTATTCCTCGAATTGAATTTGGATATGTGTTTGAATGATTATTTTTCTGCTGACACTTAGATCTTTCCAGGATTTCGATAAGGTCTGGCCAATTTTCGATTCAGCGCAGTCTCGTGATTTCAGGAAGGTGAGAATCCGATGCTGTGATCTTATGTCGCCACTGTTAGAAGAGTTTGATTTTTGTTCCGGTTTGGTGGATTTTAGGTAGTTCAAGGGATTATCAGTGAGCTCGAATCACAGGGCGCGCTTCCCAGGAGCAATTCTCGGGTTTCTTCGCTTGCTACCTGCTGCGGACCAAGGTTTTTATTGATCTGTCTCTGAATTGAAATTACTGTTCGATTACTGGTAGTCAACTACAGCTGTAACTTAATGATTTCAGTATGGGGCATCTGCTGTCCTGATTCCTGAACAAGGAGCTTATATTTTGGTGAATTACTACTTACTTTCACTGTGCTTTCTAAAGCTGATCTATTAGCGTTTCAGGTCCCGCCATTTACAATGAAGGGCTAAATTTTTTATGTAATTCGGTTTGAGTAGAGAGAATTTCAAAAATGAGAATGAAAGAATTTATGGGAACTGAGAGTTGAGATCCAAAGATGAAGCTGTTATGAGATACTGTTAATCAGTAGGCCTTAGTATGATTCAAGCATTGACTGCAGATTTGTCGAGCTCTTGTGGCAACTTTCTTTGCATGCACTGCGGGAGGTTCATAGAAGGACATTTCCTAGTGATGTAGCATCCAATCCACTGCCAGCTTCATTGACAGATGTAGCCTTCACCCATGCTGCTACACTGCTCCCTGTAACAAAGGTTCCTGTTATAAAGCCTCTCTCTTCCGTTTTAATGCTCTGTTGTCATAGATTAGTTTTCAACAATTGGATATGTCTATAGCATTTAGATTTCTATATTACATTTCCTATAGGAAAATCAAATGGGTAATCAAAGAGGTTGATTTATTGGAATTTCCCTAAACAAGTTGCTTTTTTATGATGGCCACATTCCTAGTTAGGACTTACTGTCTACTAAGAAAATTAGCTCCCAACTAAGCCATACCTCTTGTCTATCCCTGGATATAATTGTTAATGTGCGTTGTCTTGAAGTCATTATTTTTTACCCTGCTCATTTGAAGTTTGTTAAATTGAAAACTCTTCAAAGTAATTCTTTTTTGCCTCCCAGAACAACTGATTGGAGCGAAAAATGTTTGCACTTGCTAATTTCTATGCTCATTATGTTCAATTTCTCTATATGAAAGGAGTTTGCACCATTGATGATATACTTATCTTCAATATTTGAAGTAAAAGAAACAGTAGATCCTCATTGAGATTGATTCTTGTTCCCAAGGAGAAGTACAAAGCCTATTTGCTTTAAGATTCTGCAGAGAGCTCAAAATATTCTTATTATGGAGGAATTCTTAGGTGAACTAAGTTCACGGATGAAGTGTTGAACTCCACCAATGATGTTCAACATGTCAAAGAAAATGTCACAAAAGTGGATATTTTCAATGGATAGAAAAAATATGATGTGACACTTTCATTTAACATGTCAAAGAATTATTAGCTGAATTCACGAATGATGAGGTAAACTTGGTTCAAGCAAGAATCTCTTTTCATCCTGCACTTTGTTTACATAATCAAGGTCCCAAGTGTTTCATGAAGGAAGGTGCCAATATTGTTGGCAGGCAACATTAACAATGTACATAGATGCATTTATTCATCCCTAATGAACTTACATCTGGATTTTGATCGTGTCATTTGCATTGTAAGGAGATAAAATGTCAGTCCGCTAGGTGCAAGTATTGAACAATACTAGGATGTGCATTTGCATCTCTCTTCTCTCTCTAATTCTGTAATGATAACTTGGAGACCCGATGTTGGACAGGCTAGAATAGCATTAGAAAGAAGGCGATTTCTGAAAAATGCTGAAACAGCAGTTCAAAGGCAGGCTATGTGGTCGAATTTGGCTCATGAAATGACCGCAGAATTCAGGGGTCTGTGTGCAGAAGAGGTAAAAGTTTTAACTCGTTGACTGTCTAAATTAGGACTCATATCCTGAATAAAATGCCTTCCAAGCATTCTCTTATTGTTCTGAATGACTTGAATTTCAGGCCTATCTACAACAAGAGCTAGAAAAACTTCACGAGTTGAGGAGCAAGGTGAAGTTGGAAGGGGAGCTCTGGGAGGATCTGATGTCCAGTTCCAATCAGAACTCTCATCTAGTTTCTAAGGCTACTCGCTTGTGGGAATCAATACTATCACGGAAAAGTATGTTCAAGCACCATTGGACAAATACTGGGCAATATTTTTTTTTGCAAATCCTACATGTTCTTCTATACTTGACAACCACATGCACTACACTTTACGCTTTGCTTTACTTTTCTCTTCCACTGTATAACATGGCTAGATGCTTGAGAGCTTGATATTTGCTAAATGCAGATCAGCATGAGATTCTTGCTTCAGGCCCTATTGAAGACCTGATAGCTCATCGGGAGCATAGGTAGTGGCCGTCCTTCATTGGCGACTTTGAACTAATTTTGGTAACTCAAAGCTAATATCTTAGTCTTGACCAGGTACCGGATTTCTGGGTCAGCTTTGCTTGCTGCAATGGACCAAAGTTCTCAGGTTCCTCATGCAGATATCTTATCTGCCCAATCAAATGTTGTTTCAGTGCATTTAGAAGACAAAGAACAAAGTGATGGCTCCAATGGCAACATTAACATGGAAAAGTTGAACAAGAATTTGGAAACATCCAATTCACATGGAAATGATGAAGTAGCTTTTCGAATAGATGATAGAAGTGGAAGAGTTCACCCCACGGTTGATATAGCAGAAGTAATACGACGTTGGACACATGCTTTGCAACGTATTCATAAACAATCACTTCTTCTGGTATGTTGTCTGTCTGCTTTCCATCTAATTCCAGCTTTGATGAAAAGACTTTAGTAGTCTTGAATGGTACACGCATCTAATAAATTGTCGATAATGACAGTTTGTTGTCTTTACTTCCAAAGATAAGGTAAAAGTTTCAGCTAGTGAGAAAAGGTTGAATTTAAATTCTTAAATGATAGACTATTCTTTATTATGGGTTTAACTTTTTGTGGTATTCTTTTGTATTCTATGTGTAGACCTATAATTTGAGGTTGGTCATTTTTAGGCAAAAGCTAATGATGGAGAGGGTCCAGAAATCCTAAGAATTGCACACGATGGCAGTATGAGTGGCCACGCCGAGTCTTTAGCAGCAACACTTGCAGAACACCAGCAACATTTGGCTAGTTTCCAGGTGATTATCCATGGAATAAGGCTATGAATGCTGACTTTGGTTAGAATTTTATTTGATAGTTTATGGAAGGTTTTGATGGAGAACACTATGAATAATGTGTCAGATATCGGTATTGCGTAGTTCAGCATTCAGAACTTAGCAATCTCATTGAATTTAAATTTGGCTGTCTAGGTTAAAGTTCAGAGACTGATAGGGTGTTTGTGTATCCTTTGTTGTTCTATATAGTATACCAATATGATATATATTTTTTTTCATTTACTTACTAAGTCTTCCACATTTTTTTGTTCAAATTCTGGATAATGTAATATGGTTTTGTGGAAGGTAACTTGAACTCTTTCTTTTCCTCTGCTCTCTCACAGAGGTTTGCATGTGTTCTCCTTTTTTGGACGAGCAAGAGATAGCAGTCGAGTATATATATATGTGCGTGCGTGCGTGTGTGCGTGTGTGTGCGCATGTATATATATTTAATTCTCTTGGTTCAGGCTGGCCATTCTTCATTCCTTTATAGCTGATATTCCCTCCCTGATTGCTTTTATGTCATGTTAATGTCCTTTCGCATATTCCGGACACCAGTACTGAAGATCATTGATAGGTATATTGCACGTGCAGGTGCTAATTAACCAATTGAAGGAAGTTGCTCCAGCTATACAAAAATCAATTTCCGAATGTGCAGAGAAAGTAGATGTTATTTCTTCTGCATTGCCTCCCACCATCAAACATCGCGGTCCATCGACATCACCTAGCCGTGTTCAGAGCAGTGGAAGGGTATCTGGATAATCGTTCAACCTCAGTTGACTTAGTATCGTGGAGGAATGTACTCGCTAATGATGTTCATCTTGAGCTAAACTTTTCTCCTATGATTGCAGGAAAGCGATGCTGATGAAATTTCTGAGGTGACCTCAAAATTATCCACTGTACAGCTGGACAAGGTCTCAGCAAGTCCTCCTGCTTTGAGACTCCCGAAGTTATTTAGTTTAACTCCTAGTTCCTCTGGGAAAGGAGGAAACTTGCAAAAGAGAAACAACTTGACAACTGAAACTCAGCAAGCTGAAAATGCCCCGGATCGAAAGTCAAGCCATATCTTGTCCGACAATCATGTAGATAATCCATCCCAAGGTTTGTACAATATTCCCTGTCTGTCATAATAAGAACTTGACTTAAGAAGTAAATTTGTTTGGAGGTCTTAATGTGACTCAACTTAAGGTTTGTCCAATATTCCATCTGTCATAACAAGAACTCAACTTAAGAAGTAAATTTTTTTGGAGGTCTTAAGTTGATTATTATATTTTTGGTTGTCCAGACAGTGAAAACTTTATCCAGAATTTAAAGCGTTCAGTGAGAGAAGCAGCATTATCGATTGAAAGCTGTAGCTCTGATGTAATGCGGGACAGTCACTCTGATGAAGGTTCTGGACACTTCTTTTTACCTCTTTCTTCAAAGGGTGGCTTCTCTCGCATGGGCGTTCAGAACAAGACCGATCCAAGAAGTAAAAAATTGCTTGCATCTCAAATCGATAATTCCTCGCTCGAAAATCGTGTCCGTGATAGTCCTTCGGGAGGCAAGTATGATGAACTACAATTGCCTAATGTGATTGAAGATTTGGAGTCTCTCAATGACTTTGATCAAGTAAATGGACTTCTCCTGTCTACGGGCTCAAAATGTGCTGCCAATGCTACACAAACATTGTTTTATGACATTGAAGAGTCTCAGGGCCAGGTGTTCTCACCTCCTCTGTTGATGGAATCATCACTTTTAGCTGATTCCTATGAAGATTTACTCGGTATGCTGTTACATGTTCAAATGCTAATTTTTTTTTCCTCATCTTAACATGCATGGAATATAGTTGGACTATTTCCTTTTATTTACGGGGGTGTTCGGACTTCGCCCGACAAATTTCCATCTGTCACTCTTTAACTCCAAGTAGCTGGCCAGATACTGTGCAGGTGGCTCCAAAGGGCACACTCTTCCAATGATTGGAGGAGCAACAAAACTGGGGCTTTGTCCCTTATCTTCTTCCCCTTTAACCACTAGGCCAATTCTTTTGGAGCTTTTAGGACCAAACTTACCTAAAAGAGATATTATTTGCTGATACTACTGCCAGTTTTCATCTCATGTTAACTTTGTGTTTCGCTAAGAATAGTAGATATGGGAGTAACAATCCTAACGACATGTGTCCTACCTGTTGTAGCACCATTGTCGGAGACTGAAGCTGCTTTAATGGAGAACTGACACCGATTAGGGGCCAAAATTCCTCAGATTATTCCATGGATTGAGATCTTCTTGTGCTGTCTTCCAGTGAAGTGCAGTGAGGCAGAGTTCCTGATTTTGGTAGTCCTTTGTACCATAATACTGGCATTTCTGTCTCATGGAGTCTAATCTAATGCAGCTCCTCGGGCCCAGAAATTAATTGGGAGCTAAATTTCAAGGGATCCCACCATGCTGGGTCTCCATGAAAGTGACCTGAGATGCAGCACTGAGCCACATCAGCTTAGGTCAGTGACAGTAATTATGCTTATTAGTTATTCTGGCTATGGTTATGTGCCTTCTTTTGGTCTTCTCTGGTCGATGTAGCAAGAATCTGTATGTAACTTTTGAGTGGATTTCATTGTTGGTGTCAGTTCTGCTTGTTAGTGTAGATTTGCAGCAAGAAATTCCTTATCTCCCCCGCGCAAAAATCGACCTCTTTCCATTGTTTCTAATTTGTATGAGGCAGGAAACAGATGGATTGCCTTCCCTTTTGTCCCGACTTATTTCTGATTCGAGGTCAGGCTTGAAATGTGCTGTTTCTTGAGTGATGAGTTGGCATTTAATTAGAAGTCTAATGTTAATAGCTTTTGCTCATTTTCACCATTGTCCGGTAAGGAAGAACGGGGATTGAAATTTGACCAAATTTTGTGGTCCTTTCTTTCCGAGGTATCTCTTGTACCCGGGAGTTGAATGGTTTGATGGGTCCTGATCAATCTGGGCCCGAGTTGATCACCCGTTGGAGGTAAAACAGTTCTTACTTTGTTTATTTGGGAAGGCTTCAAGTTATTCTTGTCTGATGTGTCGGATTGATACGGGTTCGAGTGAGTTATGACTTCTCCAGAGGTAAAGCTTTTCTAATTTGTTTATTTGCGATTGTTGAATTGTTCTCTCGGGTCCCACGATGTGGTTGAAAGCCCAATGAATCGTTTCAATCCAGTCTTTGGTTAGAGTGCAGAAGTGGCGTTTCTGATGTTAATATGTCACCAACTAATGCTCGGAAAATGGACAGTTCTCTTCTCATCCGATCATTGGAATAGTCGATACAAGCAGGTGTACAGAGGAAGAACATAGGTTCGTGTGCACTTCCGGATTTAGTTCTCACGCCCTCTCTTCGATCTAGCTCGGCTTCCATGCTTAAAGTATTGATGATCAAGAAGTTGACTGGGAAGAGTCCCAGGATTCCTGCTGTGCAGCTTGTTTGGATAAAGGTTGCTGCAGCTCAATTTTCCTGCTTTGTGCGGGTGGCTACCTGTTTTTGTCAGTCACTTTCAGTGACAATGATCCATTAATGGCGGCTTGGAAAAAGAAAAAAGAAAAGAAAAACTTAAAAATTTCCAGTATAGGGATGAGATGATGCATAAGTGTTAAGTTAGAGCTTTCACCATATGTCATAGTGGTATATTTGTTACATGTAAAACTTTCTTTTTTTGATCAGTAAAAGGATAACAGTAGTTATGACAACCAAACTGTTCTTTTTAAATGATGTTTAGGCTTGTATGTTCTTTTCAATTGAGTACCATCAAAGGCTTAGTGCAATTCGAGAAGTTGATATTTGCAAGGGTCCAGATCAAAAAGTGTCTTCTGATAATTTCACTTAGAGTGAGACTCGAATTTATGATTTTAACCTTATTAAACTACATAGGAGTAAGGTTTGAATCACTGGACCACTGCACTAGTACATAGAATTCCTATGTTGCCCTTTGGGGAGCAACGAGAATGTATCCATGACATGCGAATTCATGATAGTATTATTAATTTTTATAATAAGAAAAGGGAAGATTAGAGATTAATTGAGAATGGAAGCTATCTTCAGTAGTATTTATAATTCTGAAAATACAATTTAAACTTAATTACCAAATCGTTATATTTATTAAAAGGAAAATTCATCTAAAAAAATAAATGCTTTCTCAAAATTCTTCGAATTATCACTTACTTTATTCGCTTTTCCCTGTTTTATTAAAAATTAATTTTCTGTCACAGTACTATTAATTTTCTAAGTGCATATGTTCCCTTGTAAGTGACTCTCCATGTCAACAAGAAAAATAACAAAATTTACAAAAAAAAAAGTGTTAAGTTTTTGACCTGATAGTCATATGCATTCCACATATGCAATTAATGAAGAAAATTAATGGTGTTATGGCAGAAGATCGATGGGTGATACAGTGGAAAACGGAGAAAATTACACGATTTTTTATATTAAAAATAAAGTGATTAATGATTTAGAAAAATTTGAGAAGTCACTTGATTTTTTTTTAAGTGACATTCTATTTAAAATATTTTGAAAATTTTGGAATAAGACCAAATACCACGTTATTACGAATTAACGAAGCTCAGCAGCGACCAGTGATCGGCTGACGCTCCTCCTTTTCCACTGTATTCGCAGGATTATCTCTCTCTCTCTCTCTCTCTCTCTCCATGAAAGGGAAAAGCTCTCGACTTTCTCTGTAAGCTCCTATCCCTCCTCTACCCCATGAATTCCAGCAGACTCATGCTCTCAGAGATGGTGGATCTCACGGTTCTGATTCTTCTGCAGGTTATCTTGGCTCCATTGATCGCATGAGGCCGTGCCCAGATCTTGCCGGCCGTGCTTACGGGGAGGGGTATTCCTAATCAATCCTTTTTCTTGAAGACCGACTTTCCTCAATCCCATCTCCGTAGCAGCCGGCATGAACTTTTCCTCATCTGGGTATCTCCAGATAAGTCAAAGGATCGATCTTTGAGGACCCGATTTCGTGTAGCGGGGGATAATGATGGCCTGATCGTGCGATATCTCCGATTAGTCCTGGGTAGTTGTCTTTGGTTCTTGGCTCCGGTGCGTCTCGTCTTCCCGAAATTCGCATCAGCAGTGGTGGACATTAATGATAACAGATTTGAAGGTGTTCTGTATGAAGATCTGTTCCGTTTGACTTTGATCCTGAAATTTCGAATTGAATTATCTCGAACATATTGCCGGTTGCCTGGTTTTTGGGTGATTGATTGCAAAGTTTGGTTTGGAGGAGTTTGGAGCCTTGGATTTCAGATTTCTTAGTAAATAAGGGTAGAGTTCGGGAAAGATCATCTAGAAATGATCAATAAGATACTTAATAGGCTTCCGAGGAAGCCATCTAAGTCAGCTGATACCAGTGATGTCGGGGGGACCTCGACTTCCTCCTACAATGCTTCGTCTGGCTCGAGAATGAATGATTCAACGAGCAGGCAACACGGTAATTCAGCAAATTCTCTTTCCGGATTAAACCAAGGGAATAGGCTTCCTCAGGCTATTAATACTAGGCAGAATGGCAGCTCTTCTGTTGTTCCATATGAAGCGTTGCCAGGGTTTAAAGATGTCCCGAGCTCAGAGAGGCAGACTCTTTTCATCAGAAAGCTGGGCCTCTGTTGCGTTGTGTTTGATTTCATGGACTCCACGAAGAACATAAAAGAGAAAGACATCAAAAGGCAGACGCTGCTGGAGCTGGTGGACTACATCACTTCTGCGAATGGGAAGTTTACTGAGGTGGTGATGCAGGAGATTGTAAAGATGGTGTCTATTAACTTATTCAGGAACCTCACTTCCCCGCCCCGTGAGAACAAGGTCCTTGAGGCCTTCGATGTTGAAGACGAGGAACCCTCGATGGATCCTGCATGGCCCCACTTGCAGATTGTGTACGAACTGCTCCTCAGGTTTGTTGCCTCACCTGAGACAGATGCAAAGTTGGCGAAGAGGTACATTGATCACTCCTTCATCCTCAGGCTGTTGGATCTCTTCGATTCAGAGGACCCAAGGGAGAGGGAGTACCTGAAAACTGTTCTTCATCGAATCTACGGGAAGTTCATGGTGCACAGGCCCTTTATTCGAAAAGCAATCAACAACATATTTTTCCGATTCATATTTGAGACCGAGAAGCACAATGGGATCGGAGAGCTGCTAGAGATATTGGGAAGCATAATTAACGGGTTCGCACTGCCCCTGAAAGAGGAGCACAAGCTCTTCCTTGTTCGAGCTCTGATTCCGCTTCATAAACCCAAATGCATACCAATGTATCATCAGCAGCTCTCTTACTGCATTACCCAGTTTGTCGAGAAGGACTGCAAGCTCGCTGATACTGTTATAAGAGGCTTGTTGAAGTATTGGCCAGTCACAAACAGTTCGAAGGAAGTTATGTTCCTAGGAGAGTTGGAGGAAGTCTTGGAGGCAACGCAAGCCCCAGAGTTTCAGCGCTGCATGGTGCCTTTGTTTCGACAGATTGCGCGTTGCTTGTCTAGTTCTCACTTTCAGGTTGGTTTTCTCAGCTGTCTGCCTATTTACTTTTTTTAGCGTGGCATATTTTACACTGCAAATAGGAGCAATGCGCCACTTGTTTCCTTTTTCTTTATGGGTTGCTAAGATTTCTTACATGCATTTGTTTGTGTTAGACCATTTCTTTTGGCTTAGAAAAAGAATTTCGGAGGTAACATTGAATTGCGTATGTGATGAAGTGGCTCTATAATTTTTGGTATCTAATACTGAATATATACATATGCATTGATTGATCACTGCTTGTATTACTATTATATTGCAGAGCAAATAGTCACTGAATCTTGTTCAAATTTTTTATCTCTTGGCCTCTTGGGCATGCGGTCAAGGTGCTTAATGGCACTTGCATGGTTGTACTTGACCAGAAACTTTAACATCTGCAGCCTCTGCTTCTGTAGATTCATATACACAGCTGTGTGCTGTTTTTCTTTGCCTGAAAGAAGCCTGTTTCCTGCAGGTTTTTTGTTCAAGTGGAATGAAATTTGAATGTTTGAGCTTTGCTATTTTGTCTGAAATTTGTTTGGACAGCTGTGATGATGCCGCTTGCCTTTGAAACAATTCCTTAGGAAGTTATGCCTAACATCGCGTCTGCAAATTTACCTGGAGACCTTAGGATAAATCGATGGAACTGGTGGTTTAGAGATTCAATTGTACTGCTCGCAACATGCTATGTCTCGTCGTATATTTCCTGATTCTTGGCTAATTTTATGTTCATCTGAGAAGCACAGTCTGCAAATGCACAATGTTGCCTACCTATCTGTAATAAGTCCTGTTCTGGCCTGCTAGAATAGAGGTTCACTTAGGAATTCTGTCAACTTGAATTCAAATAATGCTTTTCGGGAGGTGCAACTTTGTTCGTGTGCTTGGACCTTGGTTTGTTAATGGTCATCCTGTTTGCAGTTTGCTTCCACTTCACATTATTCTACAGGCTGTACTCTAGAATGCCAAGGGTAAATAAAAACACAGCTTGCACGAGTTTTTCGTCATGTCTGTATAGATGATATGCATGGGAAGTCTCTGACTTATTTTGTTTGTGGTAGAGTTTCATCTGCTCTAGTTATCTCTTATACATGACTGAGGAAATAAAACGGACTGAGTCAGGCTCCACATGGCATATTCGGTCATAAAACATCTTGCAAAGTGCAGCGATACGGTACATATTTCCTTCTTTCTTTCTTGAGTAGAGAAAAAGGGGAGCATTGGAGAATTCTTCCTAATGTCCATGAACCAAGTCGAAAGCTATGGCTAAGTATCTCGTTGTGAATTGTTGAAAACTGTTGGTAGTATGAATTGTCTGATCTTCGTATCCTTCTGTTGAAGTGAGATTATTGTGACTCGAGTCTTCTCCTGTGTAGTCATTTGGGTTGCTTGTGTTCCGGTTCTGCTTCGAGGGGCCCTGACCTTTGTTTGCAGGTGGCAGAGAGGGCTCTGTTCCTCTGGAACAACGATCACATCGAGAACCTCATCAAGCAGAACCGCAAAGTGATACTCCCTATCATCTTCCCGGCCCTCGAGAGGAATGCGCGCTCGCACTGGAACCAAGCAGTGAAGAGCCTCACATTGAACGTTCGCAAGATCTTCTCCGACACCGACCCTGACCTCTTTGAGGAATGTCTTGCCAAGTTCCAGGAAGACGAAGCCCAGGAAGAGGATACCAAGACCCGGAGAGAAGCCGCATGGAAACAGCTCGAGGATATGGCAGCCAAGAAATCTGTCTCCCCCGGTCCTGCGGTTTCCATATGAAAAGGTAACTACTTCCCTACTGGAGTCTGCGAGAAAACCGGTTTGGAAAGACCGAACCAGTTCTCTCTTCTTCTTTTAATTTTTTCATTTTTAGAATGAAAAACAGTTTGGTTAAGATGTAAGAGTAACGAATTCGGCTAACTGGTTCAAATAGTTCTATTTTTTTTTTTTTAATTAAAAATAAAACCGGTTGACCAAACTAGTTTAAAACAGTCCGGCTTTTCCCTTGAAGTGGTATTAGTTCTGACTCTGTACTGAACCAAAATGAACTGGTTCGATTTGAAACAAGTTCTGCCCCTGAACTGGTTTTTGAACACCCCTATTTCTTTTGGGATGCAGGGTCTTCGGTGATGGCTCCTTGGGGCTTCAGCGATGAAGACTCGGCCGGCTTTGGAAAGAAATCCGCCATTGATGGCCACTGTTTCAGTAGCGAATTCCACTGCATCGTTCTCTCCCATGCTCATGATCGGGAATCGAGAGCTGAACACTGAGGTGCGGACAAGACGGTCTCGCTCGAAGATTTCCACGGTCACGTGTGTGTATAACCGATACCGTGCCGGAGAGGGATAGAAATGAGTCGCGGGTTATCGTGTGGGTTGTGGGAAATTTCTCGAACCCGAGACATCGGAAGCGACTTCTCCTTTTTTTGTCTTTGGGTTTACAGACACTTTGGTTTGGTTTTTTGGCTACTCCTTGGGACTTAGAACATACAACAATGTATCTCAATGCTACATTTCCGTCGATCCGAACGATCGTTGTAATCTGAGGATGTTTTATATACCTTCGATGGTAACCTCTTACAGGTCGTGTATGTCCCGTGTAACCCGAGATGAAAGCATTCGCCATGGGTCGTATACTTAGATTTTTCCTAATCTATCGTGTCGATTAATTTTACTAATTATACAAAGGGAGTCCGACACCTTAACTGACGCCGTCCTAAAAAATATTAAGTACTTGTTAAATTCCATATTTATTGCGAACTGTTATTGAGTTCTCTATTATATCATGAACTATTGCTGAATTCCATGTGCCGTGTGATAGAGTAGAGAACTCGACAACAGTTTGTTGAATTCCCCATTCACTATTGTAGGCAGTTTAAAAGTAACTCGTAGTAAAATACAGAATTCGACAACAGTTTATGACAGAATAAGAAACTTAACAACGGTTCATGATTTTTTAGAATCAGATGGATGTCACATAAGGTGTCATATCTGACTTCATTTGCACGATCGGTAAAATTAACAGTACACGTCAGTAATTAACTGTCAAAATTAATAGCATGATAGACCAGATAAAATGAAGTATAATTCGTGATTTTCTGAAAAAAAAATAATTTATTGATATAATAGAAAAATATTGGACAAGTAATACTTTCAGTCCTCAACTTTTCACACATTTGTCACTTTCATTTTAAAGCTTTATTTTTTATCATTTACATTCTCAACATTTTGAGTTTTTATCACTTTATCCTTACTTTTTTTATCCAAATAAATGTTTCATTCAAAAATTATTTTCAAAACAAATTATTTTTCAAAAAACAAAGAAAAAAGGGCAAAAACAAACGAAAACGAAAATGAAAAGTACGGTTTTACTGAAGGTCATATCTACTTTAAAATTAAGACACATTCTTGATTCAAAATTAACTGATGGTTATTATCATTATAAAATCGTGACTCATTTTGAAAAAAAATGAGTTCTACTTTTCGAAGTAACATCTACTAGGAACCAATATTTTATTAATCAGGACAAAATACTTTTTTAAAAAATAATTTTTGAATGCAATCTTTTTTCTGATGGAATATGCGTTTTTTTATGAAAAAAGTAACGGCAGGGTTAAAGTGATAAAAACTAAAAAAAGTTGGAGGACGTGAATGATAAAAAATAAAAATTTAGAGTGAAAATAATAAAAATATAAAAAATTAAGGACCAAAAGCATCTTTTTCTCAAAATTATTCAATAGATCATGATTTTTAAGATGAACAATCATGTGAAAAATAGACCAACTAGACATTAATACAGCGGTGAACGATTGCACCGCAGTAGCGGCGCAGCTTATCTCAGCCCACCTGCCGCAATCGGTTTATGAGCTGGTCCCACATGAGGAACAGCCAAGCAGCCCCTGCCAAGGAGTATTATCATTTTATTGTGAAGATCTTGAGCTCAAATTTTTTCAAGTAAAAAATTTATTTTAAAAGAATTTTATTTTTAAATAGATTTATCTGACCCAATTAAATTACATGAAATTTATTAAATTTTTAAATAGTAATAGTACAGATGAAAAGATATTAAATTTCTGATTAGAAGAGTAATACCAAAGAGTATTAATTAAAAACAATAAATTTGAAAAGACTCCTATTAATTATCAAGTCGACTTTTTAAATAATAGTTATCAAATAATATGAAAATTCATAATTGAAACAGTGTTATAGCCCAAGAAGTGAAATGCAATTTGAATTTCTTAATAATTGGACTCTATGGGTTAAATATTGCGATGAATATGTAAAATTAAATTAAATATTTATAATTTAATGTAATTTAATTTATTTAAAATTCATCAACTTACAGTATTGGATAAAATATTTTTAATTATAATTATTATACTATGTCAATTTCATCTTTTTTAAGTTTACAATTTCAAATCATTCGCTAGCAAAAATAACATATTTTTACTGCTAAAAATACGTGTACGAGTGAGAAGAGGAAATCTGAACAGTTTAAAAAATATTTTTACTATTAAAGTAGCAAATATGGAGTGAGAAAAATGAGTAAGGTTAATATTTACCCTTAATATGAAAGATTTTATAAAGTATATTTATATTATAAATTTTAATATTTAAATTAGAGTAATGGTAAATATAAAAAATAAAAAAATGCTAAACTACTTAAATATTTGTATATAATAAAATATATTATAAATGTTGAAGTGGTAATTGTATTTAATAAAAATTCAAAAAAGAAAAAAGAAAAAACAGGGCTCTGCATGCTATGAATGGATGCAATGTCCATGTCCGCTGCATCATCTCTCTCTCTGCCTCACGCCATCTCCGTCTTCTTCTCTGCTTCAGATTCAATCCCTAATCAGAGGAAGCCCCGATTCTCAGAAACCCCCGATTCCGTCCCTCCGGTACCCCATTTCCAACCTTCCTGGGTGGTGGTCGATAGCTCCATGAGCTGTTCGCAATGGCTGCAATTCAGTTCCGCCGACAGAGATAGAGACGAGAAGGGAGAAGGTTGGGGAGAGGACAGGGGAGGGGGAAGGAGGGAAAGTTTAGGTTTTTTCTTTTGTTTCCATCTGCAGAGATGCCCAGTGTAGCTGTGAAGCTCTACAGCGTCTTGTTCAAGCTCCTCCTGAAGCGCCGTCTGCAGAGTCGGATCCAGGCCAACCCCGACGATTCCGACCGCTTCGGTGTCACCTCCCGCCCCGAGGAATCCATCGCCGCAGCCAATGCCTCCTTCTCCGACGGCGTTGCCACCAAGGACATCCACATCGACCCATGCACCTCCCTCTCAATCCGGATCTTCCTCCCCGAGTCCGCCCTTAAGCCTCCCGATCCTGATTCCAAGCCCCAGTCCAAGCCTCGAGTCAGGCAGAACCATCCCCAGCCCAAGTCCTCTGAACCTGACCCCCCTCATCGCCGCCATAGTTACAATATCCCCAATGCTAACCAGAGCCCTAGCCCCGAGCAGGACCGTGGCAGCCTCTCCCGTCGCAGCAGTTATGGATCCTCCGGGCACAATAATGGAAACCACCCTGTTGGTGTCGGGTTCAGTAATGATGCCGAGAGCTTGAATTTAAGATCGTCCAATGGTGGCAATGTGGTGTACCAAGGGTACTCGCCGTTGATAATGAACGCAAAGAAGCTTCCCGTGATACTGCAGTTTCATGGTGGAGGGTGGGTCAGTGGGTCAAATGACTCTGTGGCGAATGATTTGTTCTGCCGAAGAATGGCGAAATTGCTGGATGTCATCATTATTGCAGTTGGATACAGGCTTGCGCCAGAGAATCGGTATCCTGCAGCATTTGAGGATGGGCTAAAGGTGTTGAATTGGTTGGCAAAGCAAGCAAACTTGGCAGAATGCAGCAAATCGATGGGCAGCTCGAGGGCCAGTGGGGTAAAGAAGTCTAACATCGTGGATACTTTCGGGTCTTCCATGGTTGAGCCGTGGCTGGCTGCTCATGGTGATCCCTCCAGGTCCCTTTCCCAATCTTATTGTTATCAACGTAATACATTTCCGGGGCTATGAAATCTGTTCTTGGTCACCTTACTTCATGTGATTGTATTGCTTGCGTTGTAGTCTTTCCGAATTGTTCATGCTGAATCAGGATTATGGAACTGAGCTATTGTCTATACTTGCTGCAAAATGATGTGTTGCCTTATTTTTTTCGAGTAATTTTTCGGTGTTTCTTTTGAAAGGGGCTTCTAAATCATGCATATATCACCAGTAGAATTCAATGAATACAAATGAAATGTCAGTGGCAGTTGTTGTCCCTGAAGCTTGCTTCTTGAATAACAATGTTCTGTTTCAGTTGAAAAGAAATAGGTTTAATGCGTTTCAACATTATAGGATTAGTGACACGTGATTTTGTTTCTGAATCATTTCACGAGATCTCTCAACTTTCAGCACTTCCAGGTATTCCATGGAATGGGCATTGCCAGCTAAATCCATGAAAGTTCTTGGCAGATTTGTGGATTGCTACTTGCATAAACCGTCATTTGTTTCCTTTCTGACTCTAATTTTAAACAAAATAGCTTTATCTAATAATGGAGTTAAGCGTGGCAATGGATTCATCAATTTCTCACAGTAATTTATGTATATTTCATGTGATTTTGTGAGTTTGTAATTGAGCGGGCAAGTGTTTGCATCAGTTCTTGTGATCAATTAATTGCTATTGTATGCATCTCCCACTCCCATTTCACCTTGTAAGCATGTGTCATGATCGATTACTTTTTGTGGTCAGATACATAATGATATTATCTCTGTTTCTGAATTTACTCAGTGACATCCTTAGGTGTTTTTGTTGATCTTTTGCTTTATTGAATTTTTAGAACTCCTGGTGTATATCATAATTGTCAACTCATAGAAGGCAGAGAGAGGCCAATCTCTGCAATGGCCTTTTGGGGCTTTCTTAATGAGGTTTGCAGCAAAAAAGCTGTTGGAGACAATAAGTGGAGAGGCTAGAACTGCACCTGCTGTTTCCTGATTGTTCTGATGCCCTTTTTTTCTATTAATGATAATTGAATGCATTAGTTTTGGTTTTAACTTTTCTGATATATCTAGGAAACTGCTCATTCAGGTTTTTGTGCTTGTCAACTTCCCTCCCAAGAATGGTATTTGTACCTTAGCTTCTCTGCCTGAAGTGCAGTGCAGCTTATATTTCAAACTGGGATGCAAAGATTGTTACTTCTATAATGGCAGGAGCCGATGAGAGAACCATACCGGATGTTTTATGAGAGTAATCCACAGCAATATGTTTGAGGGCCTAGAAACACAAGTGACATTTTGAGTATTTGAAGGCATTTTACATCTTTTTGTTCGAAGTTTAATGACTAAATGATCATGGTTTTCCTTCCATCTCTTTGTATAACAGAGCAAATCCAGAACCTTATGAATTAAAACTAATTGAGTTGCATGTATTTTCTTTTGTTATTGAAACAGATGCATCCTTCTTGGTGTGAGCTGTGGAGCAAATATTGCAGATTATGTGGCACGGAAGGCTGTCGAGGCTGGTAAGCTAATTGACCCCGTCAAGGTGGTAGCGCAGGTGCTGATGTATCCATTTTTCACGGGAAGTGTTCCAACGCACTCTGAAATAAGACTAGCCAACTCCTACTTCTTCGACAAAGCGATGTGTCTGCTCCTGTGGGAGCTCTTCTTGCCTAAGGAGGAATTCAGCCTCGACCATACTGCAGCCAACCCGCTTGTTCCAGGGCGAGGTGGCCCTCCTCTAAAACTCATGCCTCCAACGCTCACAGTTGTGGCAGAGCATGATTGGATGAGAGACCGGGCCATCGCGTACTCGGAGGAGCTTCGGAAGGTGAACGTTGATGCACCTGTTTACGACTATAAAGATGCAGTGCACGAGTTTGCTACCCTCGACATGCTTCTCAAGACCCCTCAGGCACAGGCTTGTGCAGAGGATATTGCCATATGGGTCAAGAAGTACATCTCATTTCGAGGACACGAGTTCTCGTATTGATCATGAAGGTGACTGGTTAGAAGGAGTAAAATCACGGTTCTCACCCATGGGGTGTTTTTGTGCAGCAAAAGGAGAAGGGTCGAAGTAGCAAGAGTCTTCCTGCCAGGTCCAGTTGGCTCGTGGGATCGTGGAGCTGTCCAGTGGTAAGTTCCGGGAATTCTCGTCATTGTTATACTGTCAATTCTTTGTAGGCAAAAATGTTGAGGCCTGGGACTGGGATAGGATTCCTGTCGAGTTCGAGCTTGAGAGAGAGAGAGAGATGATGATGATGATGCATTTCTCCTCCTTGTTTCGTTGTAGCATTGCTGGAACATGTGAACACCTTAGGGAGAGGACAAGAAGTCATGTGGATTAATGTACAATTGACCCATTATGAAAAATAAAAAATCTTTGGTCTGTGTCTGTTCTGCCTCTGTTGAATTCCACAGGTTTACCAATCCTGGTATTCACCGGGCTCTAAGATCAGTTATTGCTACGAGCACAACTAACTGATCCCTGATCCATAATATGCTAAGAACCTCCTTACTGTTTCCACTAGTGTTCTAGAGCTGGATTCTCTATTTTCTTAATCTAATTTAGCACAGTGCATCTAAGTCTTGTAGACTGATAATGTGCTTCTCAATGTGCACTGATCTTTGATGTAATTGGTAGTAAAACTCAGTTCAAATACTATAAATGGAGACAATTTATGATTGCGAAAGTTGGGTCAACCCGACATGATCTAATCAATAGTGACTCCTTGGATTTCTGGAAAATCAAAGTTCAGGCTTTGGAGTCATCTCCATAACTGAACAATAGCAAAAGCTTTAATTGTTGACTGTTTCCACTAACTTATTCATCATATCTACAAAAAAAAAAAGAAGACCAGCTAAATCTTATCTATACAGCCAAAAATGAGGGGGAGAGAACCAAAACAAAGTGGAAGACTTTGAAAAATTCCCATGCCCTAAGGACTCGGCAGGTGGCTTATTCGATATGATTAGCCTATACGTTTGTTCTGTCATCATCATCACCAGTTGCTGTATCTTGCCACGGCAAGATATGAGTCTGCGGGTTGGCAAACACTCGCAGAACCCGGTCCCTCAGCTCGGTGTCTTGAACCTCGCAGAACTTGCTGGACCAGTCTGGTGGTTCGATGGCTCGTGTCCCCAGGCCTGGGGCCCGGTCCTTGGAGCCGGCGTTCTGCTCCTCCTGCCAGTCGGCCACGTACGTCGCCACCCTCCGGTAAAACTTCTCCTTGAACACCTCCCAGACCTGGTACTTGTAGTGGTTGATCACCATGACTCCCCGGTCCACGTTCACAAACTCAAACCCGTTCCTCAGGTGGAAGTGGTGCACCACGTTGATCAGGGTTGAGTTCAACGCCTCAGGCTGGACTATGCTCTTGTGCCTCTCCGGGGCAGCCATCCGGCACGTGTACCCAACCGTGACACCCTGCCTCGGGGCCTGCTTGAGCCCCGACGGGCCGAAGCTGTGGCACGAGACCCTCAGCTCTGCCACATTACTGGGCGCCGACCAGTTCCTCAGCACTTCTCCGAGGTCTTGGCCCGCCGGCATGTGGAAGAACTCGTCCACGTCGATGAACCCGACCCACTCGCAAGCAGGCCTGGCTCGGAGTGCACAGTGGGCGAACCCGGCCTCCTGGGTCTTGATCCAGGGCCATGAATGTCGGGAAACATTGTACCCTGCGTCATTCAGGGAATCGACAAGCGTCTCGATACCATCCTCGCTGTTGTTGTCGTAAATGAACCATCGTTCCACCCCAATCTTGGAATGGTACATGACCCACTCTCGAATGAACCGAGCCTGGTTCCTCACCATGGTGCATATACACATCTGGTGGGCTTTACTCCAGTCGGAACCGACTGCACGCCGGTGGCCTGGTAGTGCAATGGAGTGGAAGATCAAGTGAGCACCCTTGACCCTGACCGAGACCTTGACCGACCGATTTCCACCATATGCACCGCCGTTCAGCACAGTGAGTGGGGTCTCGCACCGTACAATTTCTTGGGCAATGGATAGGACATCTCCTCTCAGCAAGAACCTCGGCTTCCTGAAATTCCAGCCGTAGACGCACTCGAACTTGGATGAGTTAGAGACCCTCTCCGGGCGTAGATTCAGCCCCTTGATGAACACGACCGTGGTGTTGTCCCGGTCGATCAGGGCCTCGTACACCAGTGAGTCCCAGCGGTGAGATGGCCCAGATACAATCCTGCCATCGGACCACAACCGAAGGGCCACTCTCAAGTCATGTGATTGGAGCGGGCACCGAACTATCTGCTCGGCTGCATCCTTGCCGTCCACTGCGATTGGTGGATGCGTGAGCCGAGGCTGGCTCGAGTCGGCTGAGAAGTAGACGCACTCGAGGTCCTCCCTGGATAATAACCTCACTGACGGAGGGTAATTCAGGAAAACCACCGCCTGGTCGGGGAAGGTGACTGTCTCCCTGACTGTAATCGCTGGAGCAGAAGCTGACTCGCCGGAGACAGCTTCCATCGCCGGGTTCCTCCATGCCGACACCACCACCGGCTTATACTTCTCTGTGCAATCATCCACCCACAAGCAAAAAAAACAGTAAAAATGGAACCTTTTTCTGTCCGCTGACTGCCCCAATTCAATAGCAATCCAACCCAGCAAAGAAACTCGACAATTCGATGAAACCCGGAATCAAATTCCAGCGGAAGTTTCCAATTCTAAGTCGTCCTCTCCATACAGAGCTAGGAATCAGCTTCCTCGAGTTCCAGACTAGCGATTGACATGGAAAAAACAGAGAGACTGATTCACCAATCACAAGCTTAAAACACTGACCTCCGAAGAAGAGACGGAAGGAGGAGAAGGTGAAACCGCTGAGGATGACGCAGGAGAAGACGACGAAGAGGGTGCACCAGAAGAACCTGCTCCACGACACGACGTCGACGCCGCCGCCCTTCCTCCTCTCCTTCATCGCCTCTCCCCAGCGCCGCTGCCGCCTTCCTCTCTCGGTCACTGCTCATGCGTGGGACTGACTGCACAGGGCCGATTGTGGGGGTCCCAAATCTCTCGCCAATTTAATTCCTTTCTTCCGCCACTGATCTTCTGGCCCCCTACTCGAATCCTCGTTGAAAGATTCGCAGAGAGAGAGAGAGAGAGAGAGAGAGCAGAGCAGAGCAGAGGAGAGAGAGAGCGGAGCAAAGGAGACAGAGAAAGGCGGAGGGGGATGAGTGGATTGTGAGAGCGTTGGAGAAAGAGACGGCAAGACGACGATGCCTTTGCTGTTTCGACCGTTCATGTCGGTTCACTTGCGGTCGTTAAGAGTCCTCCCTCGGGAGTTCCGATTCTAGTGATGACTCATGGCTACGGAGAAAGTCTTGTATTTTATCAAATACACAATATAATAGTACTGATATAGTATTATAAATCAATTAAACTAATTTATTTTTATATTATTTTTTTGCTTTAAAATTTTATTAAAAACTCTAAAAATTGTTAAATTTTGCTGGCTCGTGAGACCACGTGGAACTCTCTCCCAACGACCGGCTTTGAAGCCTGCTGTCCAATCACCTCTCGCCACGTCACCGGGCAGCATTTTTTTTCACCCTGATTTCTGTATTTTGGGAGACAAAATCGATGAAGCTTGTAATTGGTTTGACTGGGTTTCATTGCTGGGTCGACCAGATTTTATTACCTTTGACACGGGAAATTTTTATAAATCAAGAAATCAAATCAATCTGAACCGTTAGACTGAACCGAATTAAGATAGAACCGATTCGCTAACAGTGCAGTCATCTGCCTTTTTTTTTATTTGCACCATGCAGTATCCTCGGATCAGTCAAAACGCACCTTGAGACTAATCTGCGATCAGCCGAGATTCTTGAGAAAATTCTCGTCGACCCTCCCAACCTGAGATTTGATCCCGAGATCACCCATTTGGGACCTAGTGAGGGAACTACTAGGCCAACCCCAAGTTGGTGTAGTCATCTGCTTTTGATCCCTCGGTCATTTAATTTCCTTTTTTGGTAGATTTGGGAGCAAAATCAAATATTGATGAACTTTTTTAATTGGTTTGATCACCGATCATTGTTAAAAAGATCTTCGACAGAGCCATATTTTAATGCAAAAATTAAATCGAATTGCATCAAATCAAAATAGAACCGGTTCGCTAATGTTGGATCCATCCACTTGCATTCCATGAGATCATTTAATTTCCTTTACTTGGAAGCAAGATCAAATATTTAGTAACCTTTTTAGTCGGTCTGATCATCGACAGTTATCTCAGAGTTGCAAGATCTTCGATCAGAGCAATATTTCAGTGCAAAAATTAAATCGAATTGCGTCGAATCAAAACAGAACCGATTTGCTAATGGTGCAGTCATCTAACTGCACTTGTTGGAATTATTTAATTTCCTTTTATTTCGGATCGAATATTGATTTGACCAGAGATAACTGTCTTGGGGCCGTAAGATCTTCGAGAGATTGATATTTTGGTGCAAAAATTGAATCGAATCCAATCAAATCAGAATAGAACCGATTCGCTAATGGTGCAGTCATCCGATCGCGCTTGATGGGTTCTTTAATTTCCTTTTACTCGGGACCGAATATTGATTAACCTCTTTAATTGGTTTGATCAGAGGTAACAGTCTTCGGGTCGCAAGATCTTCGACAAAGTGATATTTTAATGCGAAATTAAAAATAGATAAATAAATAAATATTTTCTTTTTGCAGATATTGTTTTTTTTTTACGTGAATCAAGAAAATATTTTTTAAATTTCCAAAAAATAGAGGGTGTTTAATTAATAATTTGCATAATAAAATATAATAATTATTGAAATGGAAAATATGATAACTAGTGAGAAAAATAATCAATATCACCAATAGTAAAAAGAAAACCATAATTACATTCCCATTTTCAAGGGCACGCTTACGGGACCGTTTTCCATTTCCATTTTCCGAATTTTCCGTGCACTCATGGATTTGAAAAATCCTAAAAACAAATTGATCATTTGAAGCTTTATACTATTTGAAGAAAATTATGAGAAGGATAAGAATACAGAGAAAACATGGTCGTCATAGATCAAATTACGAAATTTATCATGCAGAGCAACTCAACGAATACATAGATGAGTAGCCTATTTAGTATAGAGAACCGACTAATAAAAAAATTAGTTAAAAATATCAAAAATCAACAGATATATCTATTTTTAACTAGAAAACTAAAATATCTAATTGATATAATTTTATTTTTTTACTAAATGCAAACAATATTTCTAATTCTGTTAGATTATATGTAAACGTTTGGGAGATTTGATATCTTTTTTATTTTTCATATATATTTTAAATCTTATTTACATATTAAAATTTATGATAAGTATTTGATTTCCATATTAAATGCAAAATAATACTTTCAGCCATTTTTTTCTCACTCTGCATCAATGATCTTAACGACAAAAATCTTTTGTTAACTGTTCAGATTCGCTTATCTCATTTTATATCACTCTAGATCTATAATTTTAGCAACAAAAAATGTTACATTTTTTGAATGAATAATTTGAAATTGTAAAAGCCAAAAAGTAAAATTGATATTGTATACTGATAAAAATTGAGAATACTTTACTTACTACTGTAAGTTAACGAATTTTAAACGAAAATATTATAATCATTATAAATAAACGACATAATTATACAAATTCATTCCAATATTTCATTATTTTCTTTCTGTACGTAGACAGGTCCGTGTCCAGTGCTATTAGATATATCTATTCGATTTCAAAATATTGCAGGCAACGGATACTTAGAAAGCAGATGACGCGGTAGAAGCAAATCGAGAACCTTTAGTCTATACAGAGGACCTCGACCTCGCAGTTTTATAGACTGAATTGTTTAATGAGTGCTGATACTTCTTGTTGGTTGGGTCTATCGAGTTTTAGATCTTTCCTGGTAATTTGTTGTGCCCGAGGTTCTTTGAGAGCTTGTAAAGAAATTAAGTGGGACCGATACTCGAGTTAGAGACTGATACGGGAGAGGAGATGGGAAGGATGAGTTGAGATGGGAATGAGTCTCGGACATATTTGTAGGCTTTACCTGTCTAAAATTGACCTGGTGTGACATTATTCGTGGCAAGGATAAGGGTTTGTCTGTCACGGTGCTATTTCATGGTGTAAGCGTGTATCGGGTTAACGTGACTAGTCTTAGAGTAGGTGCTACTCGTATGGTGTGACTTAAACCGGCGGTCCGATGCAGGATAGTCGACCTTGCAGGTTTATAGACCGAGTTATTTAATGAGTGTTGATACTTCCTTTTGGTTAGGTCTATCGAGTTCTAGATCTTTCCTGGTGATTTGTCGTGCCCGGGGTTCTTTGAGAGCTTGTAAAGAAATTAAGTTTGGACTGATACTCGAGTTAGAGACTGATACGGGAGAGGAGATGGGAAGGATGAGCTGAGATGGGAATGAGTCTGGGGCATATTTATAGGCTTTACCTGGCTGAAACCGGCAGGGCGTGACCTCATTCGTGACATGGATGAGGGTTTGTCTGTCACGGTGCTATTTCATGGTGTAAGCGTGCACCGGGTGGGTTAACGTGACTAGGCTTAGAGCAGGTGTTGCTCGTACGGCGTGACTTAAACCTGCAATCCAATGCAGATGGGTGCGATCGGTCGATGATGGTGTCCGGCCGTAGAGCCAACAACTCTTCAAATTGGCCGGTTTAGGAGGGTCGTCTCGGATATGAGGATCGAGTTGAACGAGTCCATGTCGAATGTAAAGTTCAATGTGGCAGTTAATTCTCTCAATAGAAAACAATGTCACATAAGACTTAGATCATCTAATGTTTTTCGACAAAGACATCAGAATGCACAAGAAAATTCTTGATTTTGCTCTTTGGCTTTGTAATTCAAAGTGGGACCCAATTGAGATTGCAGCCTCCAAAGCGGAAATTATTGATACCATCATGATTGATCCATCGACAGATCCTGAGCCGTGATTAGGACAAGTCGGTCCTGGTCAGTTTATTCTATCTCGTCACTTGATGTAAAAAAATATTTATTAAATTATAAAAGATAAAATGAACGTTAATTATTAGAGTAATTATACAGGAATTTCAACAGTACAATACTATCAGAGATGGATTTTACATAATTTTGTCGATTTTTTAAATATATTATTTCGGCCCCGTTTGCTCCGCGGTATTCCTCTTCTATCGAGTTTCGCATCTTTCAACAAATTTTTTGATCAGTCCCTGAATAATATCACATTTTCTCGAAAGGCCCAGCAGCTGATTCAATTGCAACCGTGAAATTCCACTTCCTAACATGCTCGTCTTGCGACCATCACATCACGACATAGAAAATAATCGACACATGAGAAGTTTGGTGCGATCCGATCTGATCTGATCCGAGTCGATTGGACATTTTTCTTCTGATTAGGATTGCACATCTTAACATCGAGCTCTTTTGGACAATCTGCCATTTTCTCGCAAACGAAACCGATTATGAATGGCAACAGGGCAGGGCGAGGCTTGTGTTCAAAGATTCGGACCTATCCCGCACCTTGTGCGTCGACTTGTACAGGGCGAGACGGGTCACCTGTCGACCTGAATTACAAGCTGACATTGGTGTAGTTTCGGAATAGATGTTTCTAATAATTTTCATTAATATGTCATATATCGTGCGCAGCACGGTGAACGTCTAGTATACCTATAATTAATGAGAAAATAAGTAATGTCGGTCATATAATAAAGAAGGTTGTACTTACAGATAAAATCTTCAATGGAGAGGTCATACTACGAAAGCCTTGTTGATATTATATATCTGTCCAATTAGGATTTTTAATTTATATATTTGTCAAAGTAGAGTTCACGATTTATTATATTTTAATAATTTTTTATTATTTATATATTTTTCAATTATGACTCAATATTTATTATGAGTTTTTATTTTTTTAAAAGATTTTTTTAGAATTTAATAATTATAACTGTATAATTATTGATTACATACCAAGTTCTAATTGAACGGATATACCACATCAGCATAACTTATGTGGTACGCCGCTCCACTGAAGAATTTCTCCTACCTACGGATTGATTTCCATTTTACTTTCCGAATTCTTCATGCATTCAAGAGGTCGAAAAACCCGAAAGTGATTTTTTATTATAAGAATCCTTATCGTGTCGGATGCATTTGTCCGATTCCAATGTCGGATTCTAAACGGATCATACGACTGAATCCGAATTCAATTGACAAAATATTGCCAGCAATGCAACTTATCAATCAGTCCGATTGATCACATCAACCATCGTCCGACCATCGCATCGCATCGCACTCGGAAAGGCGTGCTCGAACGCAATTTGAGAAACGATCGGCCGACGACAAAGTCGTACGGTCCGACCCGAGTCGCTCGAACATTCTTCTTACAGTAAATCACGAACGCATATCGGGGTATGGATTTAGCTGGCGCAAGGGAAGATCGCTCCCCTGAACTCGAGAAAACTTATAAGATATTATAAGAATTTTACCAATTTTTACCGTATTTATATTAAGATGTGTCATTCCGTCCTTGAAATTTGTCATCTCGCGCTTACTTGCGTGCATTGCACTCATTGGATAGACTTGTTGGATCTGTCCTTGGAAATATCTTTTACTGACAACAGAATCTCAACAACTAATCGCGAGCAAATAGCTTTTTTTTTTCCGAACACGAGTTCCATATTCAAATTAATAAGTATGACCCTCAATACAATTTATTTATAAGATTGAAATTATATTAAATTTAAATAAATTAATAGTAATATTATTTAAAATTTTTTATCTATTTTTCTAGGTTCAATTGGGATCTATTAGTTTCTACCGGATTCCAAAAAGGCCATGACGTTCTCGAATTAGTGATTCTACTTCAATTTAATTGATTATATGATTCAGTTATTAGACCGTTAAATAATTTAATTCTATAATTTGTAATTAATTATTTAAATTAAAAAATTCAGCCGTTTATATTTATTTGGGTAGAATTTTCCTTAAATTTCGTGGCTTCTGACACGATTTCCTCGTACGATTCTCGGTGACAGGTTCCACTGGGCAGAGCGCGGTCGCGATGGTCGTCGCTGCACCGAAGTGGAAGTGGAGATGGCCCATTTCTGACGAAAGGCAAAGGCGGTGTCCTTCCTTCTGTTCCCATCATCATCATCAGTGTCCTTCATGATTGCATACGATAGCCCACAGCAGACGCCTTTCTGTTCTGAAAGCCTTCAAATTTGTTCCCTTTTTCCATTTTTGGACCACTTCTGTCTCTCCGAGGACAGTGGTGGTGGCCGGCGGTGGGGCTGAGTGATCTCTGACACTGATGCCCTCTCATGTCCCCTAGCTGTCTCTTCTCCTTCACAAAGTTTGAGCAAAGGACTCGAATTTGGGGTCATTTACGTTGCAAGAACTCGACCCGGAATTCTCTTTCCTTGCCTATAGCCGCTCTGCTCTGAAGTTTGAGCTTGTACGGGCAATAAGATCCCCCGATAAGCGACCATGAACCACCATCCTAGCTGTTCGACGAAATTCCCCGCTGAAGCCAATTATTGTTGAGAACCCCATTGAACAGATTTGTAAGGAAATACGATCCGTCCATGTGGACTTGATCGACTTAATCTGAACTCAACTCGGTCAGAATTGCTCTCTCTAAATTCGAATAGTTGCATTGCTCCACCGAGAGGCCATGTTCGTTGTGCGAAAGGTCACGACTCCTCTTCTTCAACTACCAATAACTAAAAAAATAGAAGACAGCAATACAATTAATTGTGTGTGTGTGTGAAAGTAACCATTTTGAGTGGGAAAAAGTGAGTGGGTTGAGGTTATTTGTTATTCTAATTAGAGATTGATTTAAATGGTTTTTATACTGTGAATCGTGTTAAATTTTCACTCGACTACGTAGTGAAGATCCACCACTGGTGTGTTCGTGTTCGTGAAGGTACTCGACACATGATTGAATTGCGCAGAACGATTTTGAATAATAAAAGGTATGCAATTATGAAATTCCATCGGATTAATATCTTTATTACATGTCAATGATTTATAAAGTTTACTAGTCGCGTCAAGATCCCTCTGTCTCCTTCCTCCTCCCTTCGCCCTCAAGTCTGTACTTTTCCTCTGTTTTATTGCAAATGCCAATAGACCATCAGCGAGAACTCTCTTCTCTGTCATGTTCCCTGTTTGTGAACCTGTACCACCAGCGAATGAATCCACGGATGGGATTCCGAGGGACTCCGTGGATTGGGTGGAGGGCATCTCTCCCTCTCACTTCCTGCCTCTTGAGCTGAGAGATGGAACCAACCACTTCAAACGACAAAGATGGCCAGCTTGAAACTGTTTGTTTTTCACATCAGTTTATTTAGTTTTATCGTTTATTAAATTAAAGGCCAATGAGGAGCTGACCTTGGGAGAAGAATATTGGATGGATTGTCAACGAGGAATGACCCACGTTTCGGTTCTATTTTCTGCTGTGCAATTCGTTACAAGCAGGAGACAGGCACTCCAATGTCTTCTACATGGTTGTGGTTGCCATTTTATATTGGGTGTGTTTCTTATGTCTGTTACTTTTCGAATTCATTTTCTTCCTTCCTCTCATTTTATTGAACAGCCATCAACTCGAAATGCTTTCTCGTTCAATCATTCCTCTCCCCCATTGAGAAGCACCCTCCTTTTTTATGTCCCAGATGAACTGGCATCAGCATCTTTGCCTTGGATTATAAGCTTGCCCTCTTGGGCAACTCGGGGTTCAATCCTTCTCCTTCTCCTCTCCGAGCTCTCTCAACCATCCCGTGCTGAATAGTGTCTGTTGTTAGGAAATTGGGTCCTATCCGGAATGGGAAGACAGCCTTGCTGTGACAAGGTGGGGTTGAAGCGCGGCCCATGGACAATTGAGGAAGACCACAGGCTCATGAGCTTTATCCTCAACAATGGCATTCATTGCTGGAGAGCTGTTCCTAAACTTGCAGGTAGTCTCTCCCCCCTCTCCCTCTATATCCTCATGCTTACTTAGTATGAGCTAAAAAATAGGCTCATTCTCTCATTCCGATGGTCGAATGTAGGTCTGCTGAGATGTGGCAAGAGTTGCAGATTGAGGTGGATCAACTACCTGAGGCCCGACCTCAAGAGAGGTGGTTTCACCGAGGCTGAAGAGGATCAGATTATTCAGCTCCATGCTCATCTTGGGAACAGGTTCTTTACCTCGTGTATCTTCACTGATAGGCAAAGTTTCGACCGTATGTTGATAGATTCAAACTCTGATTATAGGTGGTCTAAGATAGCTTCACATTTTCCTGGCCGCACGGACAACGAGATCAAGAACCACTGGAACACAAGAATCAAGAAGAAACTGAAGCTGCTCGGAGTAGACCCCGTGACCCACGAGCCCGTTAAGGATCAAGAAGATGAAGCCGGTAGGGAAGTTAAAACTTTGACCAAACTGAACTCATCAAGAACCGAAAGCCATCAGCTTGAGAAGGAGGGATCACCGGAACTACTGGAGAAGGCAGAGCAAACTGAACTAACAGTGGTAGAAACCACTGATCTCTTGAACAGTTTCCGAATGTTATGCGGTGGCATAGAACCTGGTGAATTACGGAGCAACCAAGAAACTATAAACACGACCATTCCTTCTCAGACCACTGCAACTACAAATACGACTACGACTACAACTACTTCAACTTCTAACATGGAAGAGTCTATGCAACAGTGGGTTGACAGTGTGGAATCTATGTTTTCATGGGATGGGTTTGATTGTTTCGGGCAAGAGCTTTTCTTCTTCCAGAATAGCCAAATTTGAACATTGTCTTTCTGCTGTGTCTTGGTGTTTATTATTTTTCCTTCCATGATGACCATAAGCAATAACTGTGTCACCCACAAAAGCTGAACTGGTGATCATGATTGTGATCTGAGAGTTGTGGATGTAATACAGCTGCAGGATGCAGCTGCTTCTTACTTTTTAAGCATTCGCCTTCTCGTCTTCTTGCTCTGTGATCGATTTCAATCTTTGGTTGCACTCAGCCTCAACAATGTCTCATGTGCTCTGTTGTGGTCACTGTTTTATTAGTCGATTTTGTCGGTATAATCTGTTGACTCATATGGTATGCAGAGATTGACAGAGGCTGCCACAGTTTGGAGCTTTTGTTATGATCTTTACTGAACATGCCTGTCGACCTCGGGAATCTGTTCAATCAATAAGCCTCGGCCGGAATCTCTTATGCCTCAGTTCATCAGTAAGTTCGAACAACCGTGTACACTGTATGGGCCGGTGAGAAACAAATCAACATACAATATTTGATTAATGAATGAGGAGTGCTAGGCCTGTCCCATTCATGTAACATACAGATATTCCTTCCATGATGTGTTAATTTAAAATTGCATGGTGTTGTTAATAATTAATCTTATTTTATGGGTCTTTTCTGCAAATATTTTATGGGACATGATGCTGGCTAATTCTTCATATGATGATTGCCTTTTTTAGTGGATGGGAATAATAAGAAGAGGGAATGGAGAGGGATTGGGTTTGGGAAATTTTATTGACTTGAATCGAGTCGAGAACCGGGCCTAAATTAATACTAACTGAACTAAACCTTGTTTCTATATTTTCTTACCAACATGAGCTTCTTTATGAATCTTATCAAAATTAGTATTTTTTTTCCCTAATCAAAAAGGAAAGCAGCAATAGTGGGTCGACTCAGTCACACCCGCTATATAATGATCGGACTCTCATGTTCAACCGCGAACATTTCAGGAAAATCGAACAACCAATACTAACATTGTTCTCATCAATATAACACTAACAAATTAGTGTGTTTTTTGGCTGAATAAAAAGGAAGGAAGTAGTAGTGGGTCGACTGAGCCATAGTCACTATACAATGTTCGGATTTTCATGTTTCACGGTGAACATATCAGAATAAAGGAACAACCAGTAGTAACACTGATCTCCTCAACATAGTACTACTAAGTACCTAGTATTGTCTAAACTTAATTGAGTTGATCGAGGTAGTTCAATGTTTTTTCTTTTTAAACAGGTTCGGATGGAGAAAAATTATAAATGGAAGAGTTTTACACCTTAACGTGTTAGCTTCACTCAGACATGGATCAACTAAGGCTTATTGAATTTATGGATATTATATTATAAATGGAATGATTTTTTTTTGGCTATTTTAATTTATTTTTGGGTGTCATGGGACCCGACAGGCAAGAGAACACAGGAGGGAAGGTCGTGCCAAGCACTGAAAATGAAAATATGGGATCCTCGACAATCAAAATCAGCATCTTCGTTTGTTATTTTCCTACGTGCATGCATCCAATTGGAAAAAAATAAGGTTATGGAGATGAATCTCTATGTCTTTTTCCACGATCCAACATCCACATCTTAAACATTGCCCCACCTTTTTTATGGAAAAAAATTCTCAAGAAATAGTCAACGACCTCGTAGGGTTTCAGTGTTATCTCCCTCCATACTGTTGAAAATGAATCCCACCTCGAACAATGAATAGCAAAGATTTTAATTTATAAGAGAATTTGGTACTATCGTGTATTATCTTCGGTTTTTTTGGTGGATACGAGCTAAAGACTTTTGTAGGTTCAGACGGTAATTTTATATGGTATCAGAACAGGGTATCTTAACTCGGGACCGGTTGTTAGTCCGATAACGGAAAAAGAAAGTCATTCTCGTGATCAGTTATTCCCTTGCTCGGGGTCCACACGGCAGTGGGGGCTCAACGGGTCGTCAGATTCTCCCTCAATGCCCCCAGATACGCCGATTCCGGTTTCCATTCCATTTGAATGCTTCAAGCTGATACCTTGCCCTCAATTTCTGCGAAATAATCTGTGGTGTTGACTGGGTGTTGAAGTAGTCTTTGGCTCAAATCATGGGAATACTTGAGAGGAAAATGGGTACATGAGTTAGCTCCTTTAGATGAGCTTGATCTTGTAGATGAATACCATTTCAGCACACCGCGGCTTCACCAACATTGTCATCAGTGAGTGAGTGTTGCGAATCTGGCCGGTTTGTGGGTGTGGAAAGACAGGCCAAGGGGATCATTTTCGTACCTGTTCTTCAATTTTGTCATGCCTAATTTGGTGTATTGCGGATCTTGATATACTTATATTTACATTTTCTATAAAATGTTGTTCCTGTTACTGTTATAGCATCATATCTAAGTTGTCGTGACAATAACATATGTGCATTGTTCTGCAACCCGAAGATACAATGACTGGTAGTTTTTGTACCAGCTAGCAAGCTATAACATCGACTGGAAAGCAGCTGTCTTGAGCTGCATTTCTCATTTTTAGATATGATTATGTGCTAGAACGTTTGATCCCTCTTGACAATTTGCTTTTACCTGACTTGATTCAAGATCCTGGCAAGCTGATTTTTCATAAATCCGTCTGCATTACGTTCCAGGTGGAGGTGGAATTTGCCAACAAGGTTGTTCATTGTTTGTCAGCTATCTTAGAATACATAGCCCCTGCTGCCAATGGCAAGATCAGGTCAATTGTGGCGAAAATTTGATGGTTGAATATTAATTGAGGGCCCTAGTAATGGATGCTTTCTTATAGTTAACCTAAACTGTCCAGGCATGGTTGAAAGGAAATGGCTGTTTCTTGTTTTTGCTTCTTCAAAACCTGTAAAGATTTGATTTTGCAGACTGTTAGTGCAGCTTGAAGTTGAAAAAGGAAAGATTTTCAAATGAAAAACGATGCCCATTTCTTGCTTATGCAGTGCATCATCACCTCTCCTATATTGTATGCAAATTGCTGGTTTTTCTTTCTGGGGAGTGGTGGTGAGTTTTGATGTCGAATAACCAAGCAGCACACGGATCAACATGTCCTTTTCGATTTTCACGGGGACAGGTAACAGTTGAGCGATTGCATGTTGGAATCATGTCAGCTGATCCCATAGGCAACTACAGGGTGAGGTATGTCGGGTCCGGGTCCTACTGGCACTTCGATTCCCCCTCCTCTAGAACTGCTCTTGGATACACATTAATAATCTTCCCTCGAGATTGCGATTTTTCTGTTTCTTTTGTGCTTGCTGCAGGATACTCTCTGATGACTTACATAAAACTGGGATTTATACATGGGAGTATCTCTGTCATCCAGGAAGTAACAAGCTTTCCTTGATGCGGAACTACATTAACACGCTGAATCCCTCGAGACAAAGGTGAGATGGACTCGAAACTCCTGCTATGCATTTAGTCATATAAATTTGCATGTACTGAGCTTAAGGCGGGGGACATGGATTTTTCCAAGCTGCTCCATCAGAACTACTGAATCATGTTGATGATCATTCATGAATCGGAGTTCAAACTGAAGAAGAGTTGCACGTGAAGTTTTCCGTTTCGTGAAGCATGCTATCTATGAAGATTTTTCGATCGATGCATTATGCATGATCGAATAGAGTTTTTTCGAGGGTATTGCCTCAATGGGTGTGATGTTGCAACTTCTGGTGGTTCAACCAGTTCCATCCCTGTCCTGCCCAGCCGAACACCCACCAGTACTACTAATGCACCAGCTGCACATCCTCCTGGACCCAGTATACCAATCCGAGAGCTGTCCAGTGGTCGAGATTATGTAATTTGCGAGGTAATCAGACAGATCGATCTGCATACTTGTATACGTCTAAGGATGACTGTATTAGCAGAATACTCGTATTCTCTACTGTATAATAGCCATTACAAGCGCTTCTCTTTGTATATAAAGATATGCTACCTCTTTTCTTATTGCTTCAGTTATCAACTACATCCTCATGTTGTTGAATGCCTACTTTTTTTTTTTAAGTAAAAGGGAGAAGGGGGCGACCAGCGCAGCTACCCCTCTGGGCGTGACCATAAGGGCCTTCCCCGCTGTGGAATATTCGGTTTGAGCCATATCTAATGCCCAATGGGCGAGTCCGTCACCACAGCCCCCATCTCAGTGCCAGAGGTCCAAGGCCCATCCTTAGTGTTGAGATATAAATCCCACATCGGACAAATAGATAATTGAAATCCAGTTGATAAGAGAGCGGGTACCACCGTCTTATCAGCTTGAGCTTTTGGGATGGACATGGGCCCAACCTCTTATGGGCCGGGTGGAAATTTCACACTTAGGAAAGAGGTTAAGGGCCTACTAGTGCAAGCACGTTCGTTTATTCGGATTCGATCATGTGACCTCTGCCCTAAGAACATCGTCTCGTGCCAGTGGGCCACCACCACGGTGGGTGTTGTTGAATGCCTACTTGATGCCCGTCTTGGAGCAACACCCTCATTTACGAAATATCAAATATGGCCCGAACAAGGTTGTTGATTCGGGTTTCCCGCTATAAACAAACAAAGATATTGATTAATTGAAACTCAAAGATCGACTTGGAGGTTTCCTGATTCACGATATCAAACTTCGTATCCAATTATTTTAACATTATAAGCTGAAAAAAGTGAATTTGTTCATGTTCCGATACCGATGATATTCAAATGCACAAAGAGTGTCACTTAATCTAATTCAAGCGAGTCATTTTATGAGAGCATGTTCGAGTCAAGTTCTCATGAGATCATGTTCGAGTGGGGTCACTCTACGACATCACGTTCAATGATTCCCAATCAAAGCTGTTATCAAATTCAAATTAGGTAACTGAACGTTAGAAAAGGAAGGCTAAGTTCAACATGCGGGACCCACGGATGAATATTTGAATTCACTCGAGCTAATCGTTAGCACGAGCAGACCCCACTTCCCCACTTCCTCCCTTCTCTCTCTCCTCCATGGATGAAATGATGCTGCCCTGTTCACTTTACAAATGGACTTTCAGCTTTTGATTTAAATTTGAAACCCCAAAAGTTTCCCATCCGACAGGCCACAGTACCCTACAACAAGGGCTCGGGGATTCTGAGGTTTTCTTGCTCATGGGGGACTCATCTACCTGTCTGATGCAGCCACTGGGGGACTCATCTGCTTGTCTGATGCAGCCATTCTCTTATACTTCTGTTCCACCGCCCACTGAAGCCATTGAGGTAGCTTCAACGAAGACACACTGAATTTCTTTTTCTTAATCCTTTTCTCTCTGGGTTTTCCTTTCGGTGTACATCTTGCTCGTTTTCTTGATGGGTCGCCTGTGATCTCTGATTTTACTTCCAAAGTCTGCTCCTTTATGCTCTCCCTTGTATGTATTTCTTGTTTGGAAGCTGAGAAAGCAAAGGGAGATGAAACTGAATCCTGAGCTCGCTCCTTAAAAAATCCGTAGAGCCAGCTCTTCTGACAGTTGAATGTCTGGTTACATTTGAAAAATGTTTTCATTCTGCTAGCTTGGGTGCACTTACATGCAAGGATGGATTTGGTGAGGGAGGGTTGCCTTAGCCAGTTGAAATCGGGAGGAAATTGAAAATTTTCATATGAATTTCATGAATTTTGTCCCATTTTCTTGTTAAATAGTCTTATCTCGTCCACTTGCTACTGTGTGTTTCACCCTTCAATGCAATTTTTGTCTTATTTTGAGGAAAAGGCAAAATTTAAGGAGGTTCCAGGAAGCAAAACGGCTGCATAGTGCAGAACGAATCATTTCGCTTACAGGATTGATTCTTGCAGGACAACCCGATTCACGTCCTCGGACAGTCGGTCTCGTTCGGGAGGTTTGCATCGGAGTCCTTATCCTGGGAGAAATGGTCGACTTTCTCTCACAAGCGATATGTCGAAGAGGCCGAGAGGTACTCTCGACCTGGTTCTGTAGCCGAGAAGAAAGCCTTCTTCGAGGCCCACTATAAGAAAATGGCTGAAAAGAAGAAGGCTGAAGCAGCCCTGCTGGAGCAGGCAAATGCCACTTTGGTCGACGCCCCAGGAACAGATGATGTTACTGATTATTGCAATTCAACATCGAATCCAAATGTGGAAAAGGCTGTAGAACAACAAGTGGAGGCCCGGACGCAAACCAGCGATTTGTATCCGTGTTTCATGCTGGAGAAAGGCGAATCTCAGTGCGAGGAAGAAGATGACAAGGAGCCCGAAAAGGAGCAAACTACGATACAGGATGTGGAGAAATCTCCACTGATGGTAATACTATGAAATGCTATATTGCAGGCCTAGCTCGATGATGTCGTTCTTGAGTCAGTTTCACTAACCTTTCGAGTTGTTTGTGATATTACAACAGAGTTCGGGTCCAAATACTAAGGAGGACAGCTTTGCTACACCGAAAACCGTGACAAGTGCAACAAATTCCTCGGATAAGAAGCGGTCGGCTCACAGATGGCTTAAGCCATTGAATTTAACCCCCGTTAAGGAGCTCAATATATTGTCTTCAGCAGTCAAGAGGAAGATAGAGAATTCCCAAGTAGATGGGCATCATCCCAGGGCGGCCAAAGATTGTCCAACACCATTTAAGACTCCAACCACGGTGCCTTGTTTATATTGCTCGAATCATAATTTTTCAAGAATGAATGCTTTTCTGGCAATGTTTGCTGAAAAAACATCTGCATATGTTGCTGCAGGTTCCGAACGTCTCATCAGCATTAGCCACTCCTCAGTCCGAGAGAAGGTATGTGCCAACATGCCTCCATTTTCGGGTTGAGGATTTGATTCTTTTCTCCCTCCTCTGTAGTAAATCAATATAAACATGTACTGTATGTTGCAATTGACGCTTTCAGGAAAATGAAGAATGATGCTGGTGCTGAAAGCAAAACCTGCACCAAAAGGCGCTCGTTGGCTACAGAGTAAGTGCTTTCTTACGTATGTGTAATCAATCGACAAGCTACCAAGATTGCTGATAAGTATTTGCTGGCTCTTTCGGTACTGTTTTACTTTGCATTCTTGAAATATGAGAAGAATTAAGGAAAGATGTATTCGGACTGAACATTAGTGTGGACACGTTGTCTTCATTTTTCTGAGAGAAGTATCTAACTCCACGGTACCTCAGACATGTTTGGAGTTCATTGTCTTTAATGCTTGGGTTTTTTGTTGCCTAGGTGTTCGAAGTTTCTGAATGCATGCAAGAACAAGTTACAGTCGCCGAAGATATCTACTCCCTTCAGATTCAGGACCGAGGAGAGAGCTGCAAGAAGAAGAGAGGCAAGGCACCTTCAAGTCATCTCGATCTCTTTTTCATTCTCTGACTCTTTTCAGGGCTGCAATAACTTATTCGAGATTGTCTCCTTAACACTGTTTCTCTGATGATATCTTCAGAAGCTGGAAGACAAGTTCAATGCAGAGAAGGCACAGAATGCCCCGCCCAAGACAAAACTTAAGGTCAGTTTCTTAAGTTCGATTCCTCTCATCCCGATAAGTTCTGTTTGGGTTGGTTCAGTCTAACGAGCTGTTTTCCTTCATGAGTAAAGGAGATAGCAGAAACTGAACCGAGGAAATGGCGTCCCACCTTCTGCTTTACTGCCGGACCACTTCCCAGTGATCGTAACGAGATGAGAAGAGCTGAGGACCTGATGAAAAAGGTATTTCTCGGTCTGTTCTTGCAAACTAACTTCATTCTCAGTATTTCTCGGTCTACACTGCGATGATATTCTCAGTACCGACTTTCTTCTTTACAAGAAGATGGAATGCTGCCTTAGTTTATTATGAAGAGCTACTGGTTACTGCAACTAATCGAAACCCTGCCGAATTTTTCCTCATAAGGTACCAATGGCCAACGCTCAGCCGCCCAAGTCGGGAAGGAGGCCTGAGACTGGAACAGTACAGAGCACTCCCTTACCTTCGAAGACCATTTCGACTAAGACCAATGGCTCCAAGAAGTTTCTGGGAAAGACTTTTCAGACCGCATCCCGGCCTCGTGCAGCGGAGAACGTCACGAGGGCTCGTGAGAACACATCTCCGAATATCCAGCAAGTATGAAAGATGGTAGAATGCCGGAGAAGAAGAAGAACAATGTCTAGTTGTTATTGATTCAGTTGGTGGTCGAGAGAGAGCTCGTTCACAACATTATATCGTTCATGTTTTTCGGTTGTACCGATAAACTCGGAAAGTTCAGTGATGAAATCGTATACATGATTCTTATCAGTCTTCCTGCACCTGTGGTATGGCAAGAGGAGTCTCTGGTTTCATCTTTCATCTTCACGTAAATGCTCATAGTATCAGGCTTCATTCAATAATTTATAGTCAACTTTATATTCAAATAATTCGTATTATTTTCTTTGATCTAATAATACTCAAATCAAATGCCTTTTTAAAGCCAATGATAAATTGTAATGGCATGATAAACATTTACATGTCGGTCTATCCTTAGTCTTATCTCGTGCACATTGGGAGAAAATGTATCATTAGATAATTTTATCTTTTAATGGATCGATTTTGTTCGAGCTCGGTGTTTCTATCACGTCATCTCACCTACTCAACCCGTCTGTTGCTGGGTCGATGGCGGATTACATCTGCTCTGGAAGCTTGCTTTTCGATGCCTCTGACCTACAAAGATCTATGGTCTCATCATGCAATCCTCAACTGATGCTAATGGATCTCCTGGGCTATCACGGTTCTTCTACGACTTGCCAGCTCATTCCTCGTTGTTCACCACCTCGGAAAAAGCCATTACTAGGATCGTGCGCAACTAGATATTGCAAATCATGCGACACACACAAAACTCGAATACTGCGCAACGGAATGAATCGTACTACTGTTGTCCTCCTTCTCTATTAGAAGAAACAAAAACCCACGGCATGGACAGTGCATCCTCTAATGTGTCAAGAAAGGTGAAGGCCTGCAAGCCCGGCCCGAAGTGGTGGGGCAGTAGAAGAGCCGGGCCAATCATAGCCCCATGCAGGCCCAGCTCGGCCCGGACCTGCCATTGCTCTGTCTCTGCGTGTCTGTGTGTCTGAGAATAAACCATGCCAAAATCTTGCATTTTCACCTGTCTGAGGTTTCCCTCTCCGACCAGAGATCCGGAAGGGCAAAAAGATGGCGACTGTTCTGATACAGAGGGCAATCAATTCAGTCAGAGTCCCTAAAACCATCCTACGCCACCTTAGCTCCGGCGCGGCAGCCACCGCGGCCACTCAGACCCCGGCGGACGCCGCGTCTTCCTCCTCCTTCTTTACCATCGATGACGACGCCGACGACAAAATATACATAAAGTCTCCCAGGCCTCAAACGGCGACTTCCTCAGCCGACTCGTCGGTGACGATGCCGCTGTCGTTTATGACCGGGTCGATCGTGGGGAGGCGGTTCTACAGGCAGGTGACGACGAGAGAGGCTGACGATGGGGTGGGTTGGAGTGTGATGCTCGATTACAGAACCCTGAAGACTCCATCGAAACGGCCGCTCAAGCTTCCAACTCTGGGCCTTGCTAAAGCCGTTGCCGCTGAGTGGGAGTACCAGGTCGGTCCCTACTTCATTTCTCACTCCGGCGCCATTTCGTCTCTGAAATTCTATCAAATTATAGGGACATTTAAGTAGGTGGAATCACTTTCGGTCGTATTAGCAGCATCATGAAAGCAGGATGATGGGAAATTGCAGCAATTTGCAACGCAAGCTGCTGTCTTTATGATAAAACTGTGATCTTTTGAGATTCTTAGTGATTTAGAACATCAGTTTAGTCAGAGGGTTTCATGTCGTTGTCTCTATCCGATTGTGTCTATGAAATGCGGTATCAATTCTCGAGTACCCGCTGCAAAGCTTTATTCCTCGGTTTTGAGGGACTTTCAATGGCTCATATGTTAAGATTTGACTATACTTCATGGATAGTGGAGTGATGGAATCCATGGAGCTGTAGATCTCTGAAAATAATTGTTGTGTTGCAGTTTCTGAAAATGAGAGGTGTTTATTATTGTAGCAAACAGATGGGATTAGGCCCTTCACAATGCCTCTTATGAAGCTCGCTTGCACGGCACTAGAGAGGGTTCCACTGACGAGGCCAAAGATTATTGAATATCTGATGAAGAAGTTTAATCAGGACTTGGTCTTCTGTCGTGCTCCAGATGACAATGATTTGACAAGTGGTGTTCATGGTATAGCCTCTAATGTTGTTTCCAGCGAATTTTTGGTTTCCTCAGTTGAAAGTGCTGTTTATTTCTTCAGTTGTCCTAAAATATGACAAACTTTCTAGTTGCCAAGTTCTTGGGCACACTGGGTTCAATTTTCATCACTTTGTTAGCAATAAATATCTTTGCTGGTTTAATAGCCCGATGTGTTTTCATGCATTAACCAACTTTACTTTGGCTTCAAATTTTACAGAACGCCAGGTGGAGAAAATTGATCCATTGCTTGATTGGGTAAGTTCGGAATTCGGCTTTAAGCCTGTTGTATATTCTAGCTTTTTCGGTGGCAAGCAGGAGGATGGGTTGGTAAAGGCAGTGGAGGACCTTTTGAAGAGTACAAATGATTGTGAGTTAGCTGCAATAGATGCAATGGCTTCGGCAGCACACTCCCTTGTCATCGCGATAGCTCTCTATCGTGGGAGACTGCAGATCGAGGAAGCCATTGAGCTGATCAGACTTGAAGAAGACTTGCAGGTTCTCCCTCCCTCCCTCCCTCCCTTGAGATTTACATAAAGAAAAGATCTAGAGAAACTGCCATAACAGAAGGAAAAAAGGCCCAAAATTACGAACATGGGAGCTATAATGTCTGAGGCATTATTCTGCAGGTGGACAAGTGGGGGCTCGTTGAAGGAGGCCATGATGTTGATATTGCAGATCTGAGGGTACAGATATCATCTGCTGCTGTGTTTCTTGGGCTTTCACGAAGGACTTAGTATCAGCAACCCATTTTTACCAACGATACTACGAGAGCTTTACATTCAAGGCTTGTTTACTGCTTTTGTAATTTCATTGAGAGTTATTACAACCTGCATGCTGAAGGTACTGTATGTCTCGTATTGTGCCTGACAATGACTGGGCCTCTTTAATAATTCATCATGGATATCACAGAATCATTTCCTTCATTTACATGGTGATGTGGTTGGTTTTGCAATGATACTTTTCAATGTACTCCTTGACAATGTATAAGTGCCTATTTGATGCAATTTAAAGTCAGTTTTCTGCTACATTGATCTCAACTTTGTTAATTTGGGTAACATTTGCATGAACTCTTGTAATGGCATGCGATCCTTGAAATTATGCCTTGTTAGAGCCTGCTGCTGTTGCTGTCTATATGCAACTAAACGAGGCAAAGGAAGGTTTTACAGACAAACTGTGAAAGGTTTTAGTTTGATACCGTGCTAGTACTGCATAAGTAAATAAGACAGACCATTTCAGCCTCAAAAGGTTTTCTGAACATTGAACTGTCTTGGGGGCTTTCATTTGCTGATTTAGAAAAGATATCAAGAAGTGAATGTCCAATACAACTCCTTGAAACTCAGATCAGTCTCCTCTTAAAGAAGACTACCTTTCTTGTTGCCATCTTTTTCCAGCTCTTTAAATCTAGTGTTTTGTCACCTTTGGCATAAGAAGAAGTTGAGCTTTGAGCTGTTGATGAACTTCCTGGACATATGTAAACGTGCCTGCAACTCAAGGCCCATCTTGGCAGCACAGGACACAAAGTGGAGGTTGTCTCATAATATCGCAGTTACAACAAGCAGTGTCGCAGTTGTTGTTGCATCCTGCAGAAGGATAGATGGTAAGCAAAGCAAAGATATTCCATAAAGACTACTTATTTTGATATACCGATGAGATGGACAGTCTCAAGCCATCAGTATGCCGGTAATGTTCTGGTTCAGCACCTGTTATTGTAACATAAGGAATATCCTCCTCTTCTCGGTCTCCAGAGAACCAAAGAAGACGAGTGCCCGCTCGAACAGAACTTGTCCTGAACTCGGCAAAAGCTAGGAGAACAACGAAATATGACAGTGCTCTGAGCTTTTTCGCCATTTGAAAAGTATATATCAGCTGCTGGATTGGTTCTGAGGTTTTAGCTATGCAGTAGGTGATCTCATTCTCCACCAGCTCTGGCCTTTATATAGCCCTTCCGTTGTGACATTTGAGTGGATTTTTTTCCCAGCAAATTCGACATGAATGTCTGTCTTAGATTTCCAAAGAAAAGATTTGCAGATCATACCTTGGATGTGAACATTAGTAAAGATCTTGCCGATATGTTGAACAGGTTCTTTATCCATCTCTCGGGTTTAATACATCAACACATCGATCAAATGCCATCTCAAACAATTTTACTTTGAAAACATAAGCTGATGCACAAACCTCACCACATAGAAATGGTCTGAAACTTATCTAGACCTTACATATCATTCTTCACTTCATTCGATTCTTGTTTGGACAGACTTTGCAAACATATGCACTCCAAATCATCATCTTCACTTCCAAGATGATTCTCGATAAGGCGAGAGAAATTTTCTGCATCTTCTACACCATATTGAGGGGCATTTTGCAATCAAAATATAGAATCTTGCAGCCTAAGAAGCCGCAGGCTAAACAAACTGGAGAAGATAATGAACTTCTCTACAAGCCTCTGACAAGCTCAAAGGGTACATAGCCAGTTTATTAGAACAAAATGATTGTGCTCCATGACCAGGGACGAATTACAAGAAGATTCATTTTCTGGATTCATTCAAGTCGAACGAACATTATTCATTCAAATGACAAACAGTTCATGAATCTGGGAGCCTTTTCGTTCCACACAGTATCATCAGCCAGAAGCACATTGCTGCCCTTTGAATTTATCTTCATCTACTTGGTGAGCTGGAGCTGCTTGATATTTATGATTTGCTTACCAGGATTCAGTCCTTTAGGGCAGGCCCGAGCACAGTTCAAGATCGTGTGGCAGCGGTAGAGCTTGAACTCGTCGTTTATTGCATCAAGTCGTTCCTTGGTGAACTCATCTCTGCTGTCACTTATCCACCTGCAAGAATTGCAACCAGTCTAATGTCAAGAAGGAAGAAAAATCAACCTGAAGTGGAATAAAAGAGAGTGTATTCCACAAAACCAGCAGATGCTGCAGCAAAATGATGAGAATACAGGTCAGGGGCAAATCGATTCGGCAAAGTATTCTGAATTGAACTTTTCCTGCCATATAGTAACCTTTTTCAGATGATTTCTGATTAACAATGATGTCTGCAAAGATAAGGATTCTTCAAAGCAATGGACGACCAAGAAGTATCACCAAGTACTTTAATATATATGTGTATATATAGCATGAATTTCCTTGGACAAGGAAGCCAGTTTGTAAGGATAACAAGCCCACAATCATGGAAAGAGATCATGTAACTGTCATGTGAATTTGTAAGAACGTGTTGATAAGAGAAGTTATCAATCATCTGCAGGAAAATTTGAGAGTGGGAGCTGCAAATTGACTTGACAAAAGCTTATATGGCTGAAGGTAACCAACAGTTGACAGGACCATAATGCTCCAACATTGTTCCAACATCTCCCAGACAGCAATATCTAGAACAGTCTGCTTCAGCTACAAATACTTTCTCCATGACAAAATGAATGAGTAAACTAGCTCACAAAAGTCGTTCAAATCATCAGCAGGACAGATTGAAACTAGGACCAGCAATCTGACTGCAGAAGGCTTAAAGTATAACAGAGCCCTTTTGGGGATATTTGATCAAGATGCAATTCCCAATGCAAACCTAATACTTTCACCTTGCAAACCCTCTAGACTTCTCAGGTATTACTGAAATTCCTCAGGAAATGACAAAGACAAACTCAATGATGAAGTCCTGAGAAGAGCAGAGCCCACCACAATTTGGACTGATAATTCACAAAACATCAACAAGGAGAAAGCTAGCAACACAAGGCTATAACATCGAGATAGTCTTCCAACAACCCAATAGCATAAAAGCACCTAGAACCAGTAAACCAATTGAACAGTTCGAAAGCACCTTCGAATAGCTCAGGCCAACACTAACGCAAGCCAAACTTATTCAAGTTGAACAGTTTGAAAGCACCTTAAAGCAGCTCAGCCAAAAACTAAAACAAGCCAAACTCTAAGTTGAATAATAGTAATGAATCAATCAATCTGTGGTAACAAAGTTGTGGGAAGAAAATTTGACCACAATCACATTCCGAGAATATATAGCTGTCAACATCCAAGACAAGACAAAAGCTTTTTCTTTTATATGAAAAGACAAGACAAGCTGAGATGAAGAATGAACAGTGACAAAACATAACAAGAAATCAATCGGCTAATGACAGGACCTTCGGGAGGCGGTGGTTGTTACCTGTTAGCGTGGAGGAGTGCAGCAGGGCCCAGGTAAGACTCTGGGTTCCACCAATAGCTGGGGCACGACGTGCTGCAGCAGGCGCATAGGATGCACTCGTACATGCCGTCGAGCTTTGCCCGGTCCTTCTTGCTCTGGAGGATCTCCTTCCCGGGGACTGGGGGCGGGTTCTTCCTCTTGAGCCAGGGCTCGATGCTCTTGTACTGGTTGTAGAAGTTGGTCATGTCGACGACAAGGTCCTTGATCACGAACATGTGCGGAAGTGGAGTGATGCTGGTGGAGGGACCGGAAGGGATCTTGGTGAGGCAGGCCAGACCATTGCAGCCGTCAATATTCATGGCGCAGGATCCGCAGATCCCCTCCCGGCAGGATCGGCGGAAGGTGAGGGAAGGGTCGATCTCATTCTTGATCTTGATGAGGGCATCGAGGACCATCGGCCCGCACTCCTTCAGGTCGATCTGGAATTCCTGCAGTTGCGGCTTCGTCGGGTTGTCGGGGCTCCACCGATAGATCGAGAAAGTCTTCATGGTTGCGGTCGCCCTGGCCTTGGGCTCCACCTGCTGTGCCTCCGCCTCGCTCGCGTGCAGCCGCGAGAGAACAAGCCGGGACGGCCCGGATACGCCTGAGCCGGTGGCGGTCAGCCTGGAGAAGGTGGACGTTGAACGACGCAGCATGGCGGTGGCCATCGTTAACGGTGTCTCCTCGCGGGCGCCGGAGTCTAGAGAGAGGAAGAAACTGAGCCGCTCTAGAGAGAGAGGGAGGGGGTTTGGGTTCCGACCTAGGAGGAGAGAATGAGGGAGACACGCGCTGCTCCGATCGGGCCGTTCGGGGCGGGTTGTCAGACTGGTGCAAAAGACCAAATTGGACACGGATATTTATATACATTCTCATCGCAAAGAAGAAAGTCCTGAATGGATGTTACCAAAAAAAAAAAAAAAAAAAAAAAAGAAAGAGTCCTGAATGGAACTGCCAAATTAAAGTTTATTATTTGTAATGAAAAATTAAATTTTTTTTATATATTTGCTTAGTTATAATTTTTTATTTATTATACCTTTAAATAAATTTTTCTATTTATATATTTTTCAATTAGAGATGACCATTTATTAGATTTTTATATTTTTTGAAAATTTTTTAAAATTGAATAATTATAATTATATAATTATAATTACATATCAAGTTTTAATTATACCAACATACTACGTCAGCATCCACTAGGTGATATGACTACTTCATTGAGAATTTTCTCCTCATAGAGAGGGTATTATCATAGAAAAATATTAAATGTTCATATCTCACAATTATACGATGATATGATTAATAATAATTGTGCTATTACATAAATTTCTTGGGTGGCAAGAATAATCACATTAATTTTTCAAAAAATTTATGCTGCACTGAGAAATTAGATTGGCTTAATGGTAAATAGATTGAAGGAGTAGGGGTATTTCTGGCAGAAGGCGGGGGAGGGATTAGCCGGGGCCTAATTAATGTCGGTCTATGTGGCGATTAATTTGTCGTCGTGGATTGTTTGTTGAACAAAGACCGATGAGGTGGCGTGGCATCTTGTGGACCGTCCAGGGAGTCCTGAACTTGGCTGGCTTGCGGACCCTGCCGTTGGTTCCTTCTAGAGACCTGAACCAAGGAACGGACCGACTGTTTTTCCAAGCTCCGAGGGTGGGGGAATTACGTTGCGTGTCTTGCCGCCTCTTTCTATTGGATAAGTATGGAAATTTTATATTTCCTAGAGTTTATCGATTAATAGATAATCATTCTCGAATTTGAACTAATCTCGGACCGATAATGCATAGGATACTCGTTGTTGGGTTCAAACTATGAGGAAGATAGTAAACGAGTAGAGTGAGGGTAATTTTTTTGTGTATTTCATTGTGATTACATTGAGTTCTTATATACAAGTAAAAAATTATATAAAATAATTATAAATCAGCATAAATCACTGGATATGTAATATCCGGGGCATGGGCGGCGTCAGAGGTACGGGACAACTGCCTTGGCATGGACAAGCCGCCGGGTATGAGCGTTGCAGCGTACAGTGGATTTCTCTTTTGGGTCTCAGCAGGTCAGCCTTTGGCAGGAGTGTGGGCTCCTGACCCATTCCTATCACTCGCTAAGAGACAAGTACATAGCATACTCTAATATATTTCTGCTAGTTGGTGAACCAATCCTTGCTACATGCTCTGCTGTACCCCCGAAGAGGTTAAAGGCTTAGAACATGTTAAGAGGAATGCTTGGAGAGGAGTTTTGAATAGCTGGCCTCAATTTTCCTCTTAACTGTTGTGCCCCTTTATCGACATAGAAAGCTTCACATGCTCGTGGAGAATCGCACGGCTCGATGAGTCTTTGCTGTAGCAGTTCTTCATACTCAGCTTTTTGCGAGTTGCGAGTGTTCTGGGCTCATTCTGCTAACGTAGTTGAACACTTCTTACCCTTAACAGAGTCTCGGGTTCAAGCTCAAGTTGATGAATAATGTGAAAAAAATTCGTAGGTATAAAAGTTTTACCTGGTCGGTCCACTTGATTCAAATATAAATTAATCAACGACAATTAAACTTTCTCGATAATAGGCTGCATATGCTAGGGCGAGGAGGAAAAAGTGGCGGGTATCTGGAAGAAGGTCAACAGTGTAGCGATTATATTACGTGACAGTACAGTTGTAATGTAACCGTCCAATTAGAGCTTAATATAAAATCAACATTTATGCGATTATAATTCCCAGCGGACGCCCCATGCTGCGCATGGAAAATGTTAATTACGGCAAAAGCTTATGAAAACCGAGAAGCTCTTGACAGTAAGGTGATCTTCCCAATCATTCATGGGCTCATATAATTAGAAAAAGAAAATTCATGAATAGTAACTAAGAAGGATGTTTGTATGCGCAACATAAAAGAAGTTATTGAAGGTATATACGAATGACAATATATCTCTCCATGTTGACTACTATGAATTAATACAAATGCTTACATAGAAATTGTCCATGTTCAATGGAAAGGGAACCACTCGGTAGGAATTTTAAAACAATTATTTACATTGAAGCTTTTATAGGTGAAAGTCGGCTTCAAAAGCTGCAAGCATTTTGGCAATTCAAAGGAGATACAATGTCTCTTTGTTAAAGAAACAAAGCAAGATAACATTAACAGTAATTCATTGCAAAGAAGCATTGAGGAGTGCAACCAAATACAAATTTCTGCTATTTCCTTTCGCTCTAACATTAATCTAAGTAGCGGTCGACCGATACATGATGATGATGATGCTATTTGACATAATGTTTAGTTTTTCAGATCAAAATGATGTGGATGATCACTCTTTAAGGAGGTACTCTCTCCCCTTTGGTGCCATGGCTCACATGAAATGCAATTTACCCCAACTTTAGTCTTGTAGAGGACGTCTTCTTTGGAGTATCTTGAAGACTCCAAAAGCAGATAGAAACGGCTTCTTCCAGGATAGAAGAGCATACAGAAGATGAGCAACCTAAGGAAACTATCACCTCAGCAAGAACCTCAGGATCTTTGAGCAGCACAGAGTTGCTCCCAGCATGTATACTTGGAATTTGAATGTTATCCTGCAGGCAAAGAAAATTTCTCTGTCTACTCATGGCTTCTTCACTTTGAAGATGAACGGCAATTTTTAAAACTAAATTGAAGAAAAAAACAGAATGCTTCAATTATTGCTACTAGGGGCACATGTATGAAGTGATTGGAGAAGCAAAATGTAGAAGCGAACATCAAACTCCAAATCAATCAATGGGAAGTTGGACACCCTGAAAAGCCCATGAATTTCTGCTTTTCTGCCGCCGCATTGTTAGTTAATCCCAAAAGCTAAAACCCTAATCGTCCATTTCCACGGTCTCCGACTACGTGAAACTCAAAAGTCTCCTATAGCGTTGAAATTGCCAATGTCCCCCGTTACGATCATTTCTATCCTCTTCGGGGGACATCAATGTCCTCCTTATGATGAAATATTGCATCGGGGCGACTCCTGCAGGCGATCGCCACCAACAAAATCACGGACAGGGCTCGCCCGACACAATATCAAAGCATCAAGAAATTACTGTGTTCTTCCAAGATTTCACACAGTTACTCCAGTCTCATGCCTTTTAATGTGAATGTAACGCGGCCAGGTTCTCTCCTTCTTGTAGAAGTGAGGTAAAGAAGTGGGTGGTTACCTAAATCTGAAAATTTTGTGCAGATATGAAGGAGTGGGTGGTTTCAAAGTGAGGGTGAAGAGGTGGGCGGTTACTGGAATATAAGATTTCGTGCGGGATATGAAAAAAGACTATTTTATCCTTAAATGACTTTTATAAAGTAAATAGATAGAAGGGTATTTTAGGAACTTTCAAAGTGAGACGAAAACCGCTCCGTTCTCACGTATAATAATATACTAGCCACCCGACCCGTGCTACGCACGGTGAGTATCATCGAACATGAAGTGAACAATAACCTTGGTGATACCCGTAAATTTAATGACATAACCAACCGAGCATACTCGAATATGCTTTATAATCGGAAAAAAATTGCTACACATTATTTGAAGTGAATTGAAACAACCAAGGAACAATTGTATAGTTTACAAAAGAATTCATCCCAGTGGATGATGTGAGCGAGCATCAAAGCCATAAGCGTCAACATGTATGCTTCCTTGGTCAATTGCTACTCCGGCACTGTCCGAAACAAACAATTAAAAACCGCAGATCACGCAGAGTTTGAGTTCATGTTTCTCTGCAGTCTCAGTCCATGAAGCCTAACTACGTCAGTGAATCAGTGTGATATCCATAGAAAGAGACGTACCCTTAATAAATATTTGAAAAAAAACTAAAAAAATATTTGAAAAAAACCCCTTAATAAATTAAATACATTTATCAGCAAGAAAAGCAGACTTGAGCATACAATCAAGCAAATTCCTACATCTCCTACCCACCCTAGAAAGACTAAGGATGAGCATAGCAGTGTTTGGAATTCGTAATAGAAACCGAATGCTCGGAAGGATGCATCGAGCCAGAAAACTGAGACACCCAAAGAATTATAACATCTATAGATCGAAACGGAATATTCGGGTTGAAGTGTCGCAGTTTCATCAATCCAACTTGTGGTCAGCTGCACAATACAAAATGTGCAAGAAGAGCTAATAATTAATGTTTCCGGCTAATAAGCCAAAACGATCATACCACAACCGATGACTTCAGCAGTTTTCCTGATCGATCTGGTTGTTCTGTGATCGTGGTACTGGTCAGCTCGATAGCATTCTCCCGAATGACTCAAAAACCCGGTGTTCGTCTGCAGCAGTTCCATGGTAGTGTTTGGATCCCATGGTGCTGCTGGGTTAGGGCGGTGTTGGTACTGGGCTCTGTCTGACTCGTGGCCCGGGTCCTACTTCTTCATAATGATCATCAGAAGACTCGCTACTGTCATTGTTCAAGGTGCTTGCTCGGTCTCCGAATCGAGAAGAGAAGAAGACCTCAGCTGATGCAAGACTCCGGTCTGCTGATCGTCGGGCAAGAGGGAATGGAAATCGAATCTTCGCCGTTGTTTTCCTGCCGATCCCTTCTTCGGTCTGTTTCACTGTTCTCCATCAAGTTGTAGAATTGTTCATACCGCAGAATGCAGGCAACTTTATGGAGTTGCCAAGGGAATTTATCGACCTTGGGACGATTCGAAATCCTTATTCCTGTCTAAAATGTCTCTTTGTTTTCGAATATTGAGGTTACGAGTTCACTCTCAAGCTCTCGGTTTTCTCGGTCGCTTTTGACATTTCATGTCTGAGTCTGTTTTTGTTGCAACTGCTTTTCATTCCTTCCATTTGCTGCATAAATCTTCGTCGTCATGGCAGAAGTAAAGTCTCAACGTGCCGGGATTATGCCGGACAGAAGGGAACTCCGATTTCATGAAGGTTTATTGACAACGGCGCGATGAGAAACATTTGACCGATTTATTCTGTGTAAAAATTGATTTCTTGTACAACAAGGAAAACTTTGCAAGACAAGAAAAACTTGCAAGGAAAGAGAAGAAGCGGAACGGAATCAAATGAACACCACACGAAGATGAAGTGAACCGAACTGACAAAGTGGTGACGCCCGATTTTTGCCAAACGAGCCTAGAAACCTATGGAAACGACCAGAACACGACAGAGATAAGCATCGAGGTGGCAAAAACCAGGAAGGTTTGTGGAGAACACAAGTGTGCATAATCTCAACTTACAGTCGAATGCAGGCCGAACATCTGAGCTGTAAGATGGTGAAGAACTTACGAATGGAGTCGCCGACTGGGAACCGGTTCTCAGAAGCCCAGCTATTGTAGGGTTTGGAGTCATTTGCTGGGGGAACAGCCCATCCCGCCGGGCCAGCAACCTTGGACACGCAGCAAATCACACGACAGACAGTGACACAGATGGTCACCAACAGCAGACCCGACAGGGACTTCAACGCCATTGCCGAGCACCGCTTGCTTGGATTGTAAGTTTTTCATCTGGGGACAAGAAGACCAAAGGAGATAGTGTGCAGCTGAATGCTCGGATATGTGAAGTGGGTTTCTTTATAGGCAGAGTGGTAGGGATGGGTTTACGAGTTAGTTGCTGAGAGAGACTGGTGGAAATGGAAGTGATGACAGTAACTGTTTCCACAGACATCCCTGGACTCGGTCAGCAATTTGCCGTTCCAGAGTACTCATTATTAGTTCAAAACTCAATTATACGAGATTTTGTGAATCTAAAGTTACACATTTGAATCCCTCAGCTGCTCGAGCTTGGAGAAAACCAACTTTTTGAAATGTAAGGTGCAGCGCAGACAGGACCGATGGGAGCATCGATTCTTTAATTTATCTGAAATAATTGTAGTTAAACGAGAACATGAACATCACATAAAAAGGACGGTTTTATTGCCACTACCGCTGCCATCCTTTTACCAAAAAAAAGGGGTGATCTCATTAGCCATTCACCCAAAATTTGATATTTAACCAGAAATGGGCTTTTGACACAGTGATATCAGTTCGATCTTAACAAAAGGTATGGGTTGTGGACTGCTCTTGCCCCTTTAATAGATGCATGAATCTCCCTCGTAAACACCAGCATTCAAGCCCCTGAAGGGATAAAGTGCATCAGAATTCAAATGAAACTCTTCTGCTATGTTGCTAACTTCTATCCTGCTAACTTACATCTATGATCTTCTACAAATTGTATACTTTAACTCCCGTGTCGAAGATAAGATGACTAAGGATAAAAAAAGTTCACCCGTTAAGATGCCTGTCGTCACTCGATTTCAACATCTCTCATAACCTCCTGCGACTCCTGATCAGGCCCGTGATTGCTTTTCCCATTCTTGAAAGACTTCTGGCTGAATATACGAACAAAAAAAGCACTTCTTGACCGCATGATCGGCTTCGAGCCATTGGCTGTGTTAGTTCCACTGTTCTTCCTGGCAAGATCTTCTGACAATGTCCTCACTAGAGCATCGAATCGGCGCCTAAATGTTGGATACCTAGAGGCAGATCTCACAATCCCACGAAGCCTTCACGACAACAAGTGTTGCCAAATATTTGAAATCATCAGGTGAAAATCAGCAAATAACAGGAAAACCTACAAGAGTGACAGAAATTACTCTTCCTGTTTACCTTCGAGCTAGTGCGCTGAGTTCGGCTCTCTTGATCTCAGACTCGGGAGGAGAGCCTATATATGAGTTCTTCAACCTATCCGAATCGTCACTCAACAGGACAAGTTTGCAGAGGTAGTCCTCCTCGGCAACACTAAGATTCTCGGCTTTGATCTGATCTTTGATGATCAAGAGCGGGTTAAGGATCCAAATGAATAAGGTGTCTTTAGGCCTGTTCGTTATGGTAACTTCGGTTTCACCGTATCCTGCATCAGCGAGGTCATCATGGATGAACTAATACGAGAACTGCAAACGAAGAAGTGCTTCTGAAACACTGACGGTCATGAGAGAAACTGCGTTACTTACGTAACAAGATACCAGGAGAGTTTGCTTTGACGGAGCTCAGGAGTGATTGTAGCAAGCAATAAGCCGGCAAGCCTACACTTATTACTCCACTACCTTGACCCGACTTCGCATCTTCAATGTCTTGAGATGTTATCAATCCTTCGGACACCAATTCTTCTCCATGACGCTGACACTCATCGAACAGACCATCAAGAAACTACAAAGATCCAAAAGGTTTCGCTCAGCTGCAAATATGATCTTCAGGTTTTTGTTTCCGGAAGATGAGGTTTCCAGGCTACACTTTGGCAAGCCCACATATCTCTCCAATCAGGGCCAAACTTGGACTGGCCCTTCTCGGAATCCGACCATGGTCGGGTCATAGTGAAAGCGTGGACAAAAAACCAAAAGCTCGGCAAAGCAAGTATAGGCAAGCATTACGCAAACATAGGATAAAAAGTACACGAGATTGTAGTTCCTGGCCTATGCTGCGATATTGGAGGAAACAAAGCTGAAGCCTAAGAGCCAGGAGATAATACCTCAAGCGGGTTTAACTCAAGAGCGGCATTTTTAAACGAAGCAACACGGATCGGTGGGTTCTTCTTTAAAGATTCAAGTTTTGAGAAAGAGCCGTCACGAGGGGGGGTTGGTTTTTCAACATCATCCTTCCTCCTGTATCGTGGTCTGTTGAACCGAAAATCTATATCAACATCATAGGTCTGAAACCCAAATGTGGGAGGTAAAGAAAAGTACAGTGGTTGAGTTTGAACCTGGGAAAGCAGGATCCTTCTCTCATGTCAAGGATATCGTTGCTGTATTCGTCATAGATTGAGATGGATGCTACGATGTAGCATAGACCCATCCAGAAGGAGGACTCCTGCAGTCATAAAATCTTAGATTTCACTCCTCAAATAAATTACAAGGCATGCTCCAGAAAGAAGAAGAATGCACAGTTGCTGGAGACTATTTTTGGTACTTTTTCCTTTCCCCTGTTACTAAACAGACATCTTCTTCAGTTCTCGAAGATGTTCAATCAGTCCACAGCCTTTCATGAATATCCATTGAGATACGATCCATTGCTTACTGTTTCAGCAAAAGAGAAGGAACACACCACAGGAGATAAAAGTGAGAATATCTAGTTTTGGAGATTAACCTGGTAAACAACCACCCCGGCATAAGCCCCAAGGAATATGCTCGACACGATGGAACCTAACACTGCCCCGACAACAGCCAACGGCCACAATATGATGGCAAGTCCTGCAAATGGCACGCATATCGTCTCCAAGAAAGGGCCTTCACGACCAATAAGATCGTGAAACAAACGGTGCCAACCTTTGAAGAGCATGTAAGGACTCTTGTATAGTGCAATTAATGAGATCATCGGCATGTCAATCAGGAAGCAAAATACTCCTGCTATAACAGCTCCAGGAAGATATAGCAATCTGCAAGGATACTAGCAAAAGTTCAGATAATACAATATTTTGACAGCATGTATGGAAGTAAGCTGATTTAAGCCCTTAAGGAGAGGATAAAGTATGCCTCTGCTTATTGTGATCCTATCTCAACAATTTCCTCTTTCTCTATTGCAGTTCTGACTTTCAATTTCAAACTTTCTAACTGTTTCATAAGGATCGGCATTAAAATTTATCTGATTTTGTGTAAAAGCAATACTCCTCTACCTCTGAACTACATATTTGCATGGCAACACCATGCTATGTAGGCGATGTTTGGAATGAGGAATTGGGAAAAACGCATACTAAAATCAACATCTAGATTGTAAATATCACTAATGGTGATTTTATTCCTCTCCTTCCCTATTCATTTTTACTAATGGGACTGTAGGGAATCGCTCTATCCCTCCACAAAATAGAGCATCTTTCCACAAGAGAAGCAAAGAAAATAACCTCAAATCAGTTGACAGGTAGATATAGTTGTGGTTAACTAAGATTAGACTAAACATCAGAGACACAGTAAGTGAAGAGATGCCAAATGTTTCTGCTGTCTAACCAAATCGCGAGCAAACTGTTGACGCTCAGTTTGACCAGAGTGATGGCAAAATTCACCTAAGATATCGTAAACAAGCACAGAAATTTAAACAAACGCACGGACCTGATCTCATGATATTTTTGGTCAGGCAACTCCCCTTGAAGATCAGTCATATAAGAAAAGTAGGAATGGAAGCAAACATCTCCAAAATCCCTGATTATAGTGAAGCATCCTTTGACGGTGCTCCAAGTACCATCCTGTCAGTTTTGAAAATATACATCAAATCTCGCTTTCTCAGACCAAATACAAATATGACAAAAGAAACAAAAGAAAGAAAGCAAGCAACTGAACATTGTTCAACATACGTATAAACAGTGGAATAATGCATTAGACTTTCCCATTCCAATGGCATCAAATGTAGCGAATATCGGCGAGAGAAAACCATAAGCCGCTCCACCAACGATACTTGCTGCAATTCCGACCACCGGCCATAGAATCAAGGGAATAGGGATGCATATGAAGAGAATGAGTTTGAGAACAGGACCCAGTTGTTTTGATCTGCTCGATGAAGTAACAAGTAACAGGAAAGATCAGACACAGAATCAGGATAAGATTTCAAGATAGTAAGACTCCAGAAGTCACCTGAAGACAGAGTAGTAAGTCCAGCCACAATGAACTGGCCAGAGACCCAGTATGATAGCAGAGTTTCCAAACATCATAATAAGGCATATCAAAGGGCAGAAAATGATACCTGCAAAACAAAAACCCGATGTAACTTCCTCAAAACTCGAAACCCACCTTAGAGTTCCATTTGTTAATCATAGGCTAATCGGAAACTCCTAACTATATCCTCAAGGGAGTTTTTGTTACGTGATGTGGGAAAATCATGCAGTTCTTTTCCTTTAATAATCAAGAACAATGCAAATTATTTACTGACGCAGTTTTCCTATGCAAAGAATGAAAAATCGATTATCGAGATTCAGTCAGGAAAAGAGCAATATGAGATTGTTGGACGGCATACTCCACACTAATCAGATTAAAATAGCACCATACTTCAGCTAATAAAGTTAGGCATAGAATCAGATAGTATTCATGCCGTCATATTGCGGACCAATTTTTCCATAGAAGCCCACGTTTTTCCACGAATAAAAGGCTACAGAAGAACTTATTGCGAATTAAGAAATGAAACCGAAGAAGCAACCAGACAAGGAACAGAGAGCCTCTACCCTTGATCGTGCCCAAGAGGAGAAGTCCAACGAAGTAAGGTAAGAAGCAAATGAAATTCCATATAGAAGATAAAACCCCTCTGGGGGGTTCCATGTTCAAATCTCCCCCTCCAGACCAGGACCTCTCGGATCTGCTAAAAACGCCTCAAACCCATTCCGTACCCCTCGCTGCAGATGCAAAAAGAACAGTGCTTTACACATTTGAAGTGCGTACGCTAACAAGAACCACCAGAAAACCAAGAAACCAGAAGGAAGAGAACAAGAACCGCGCCGGTAGCTCCTCCAGCTCATCCCTGTTCATGCACTGAAGCCCGAATGCGGCGAAAAACTTGGTGGGTCGGCCAGAAAACAGTTTTCAGACAACTGTGTTGGGACTATACACTGAAAGGGAGAATTAACAGAGACACGATACGGAGGGAGGGGTTGCTGTCAAAGAGAATCATAAGCATAGCATCAAAGGTGTCTCTCCACTCTATTTCCTCGGTTTTTCTCTTATTTTTATCCGAAACTTATTATGTGCTTGCTTGCTTGCACCAAAAGCGAGATTTCAAAGAAACAGAGTTTGGTGAGATTTCTCTAATGGGATCAAGGATCAGTGCATTTTCTCTTTCTTTTCCGCTTCATCTCGTTTATAAGAATCAACGCAAATACACCAACTTGAGACTGACCTATAGATTTCCTCAATATGTCACACATAGGTGATCCCACGATTGATTCACGGGTTGGGAAGATCGACAAAATTTTTTTTAGGAATCTTATAGATAAGTCTCCAGGTATTCTTTAACTCGCCTTAAAATACCGTGAAGTGCAAATAAAAAAGAAAAAGAACCAATACAAGCACTATCCAAACCGACCCGGACACACCAATGGCCGACTCATCCATGGTCGATTATGCAGTTGACTCACCTTCATCACAGTTGCCTAAATGGTCAACTCTCAATGAGAGAAAATCTTTAATGGATAGTAATTAGAATTTACTATTTATTAGGATTTTTTAAGAAAATTTTAAGATTTAGTAATTATCTCTGTATAGTTATCGATTACGTGTTAGGTTTTGATTAGATGGACATATTACGTCATTATTGACACATGATATAACCGCTCCACTGAAAGTTTTCTCTCTCAATGGGCCAAACTTCGGGTCTCTGTCCATCCCCTCAACCCTTAGGAAAATGTTTGACATATATTAAATATATCATACGGTATATGTCACAGATCAATTAGTTTTAAACATCGACAAGGAAAAGTTATAAATGTATGATTGATTGATTACAAACATTATACGGACGTGTTAAACAGTAATTGGACTGTGACAAGTATCAGGTAGCATAACCATTAAAAGACTCTCTCTTAAAAACAATAATTTATAGTATAAATTTTTTTAAAGTATTGTATTACAGTTAATTTTACACCATTCCGACTTGTCTTAACCCATTCTGCCCACTCGTTCGATGGTTGAAAAATTCTGAGATGGCCTCATCTCAAGATACTACGAATCAGAATAATTTAATTAGTATTTTCTAATATCGTAACTGTAAAATAAGACTATTTAAGATTTTATTCTAATTCTTGTTATCTTCCCATCTGCCGTCCACGTCAAGCAGGAAAGGTGTTTAAATAAGCAAAAGATGGGTGCCAACATGTGAGTGGCTTGTGCACCCTTTTTGGGAAGATAAACAGGAGAGATTCCTTAACATATCAGTTTGTTATGTCAAATGTAAACTTGATAAGGAATTATCAAATATTTTAATAAAATATATGTAAATTTATGAGAAATTTGATTTTTTTTTCATATTTATCTTTAATCTAATTTAAATATTTGAACTTATAATACATATATATATTTACTTTATAAAATCCTCTACATTATGCGTAAAATAGTAGTTTCAGTTATTTTATTCTCATTCCGTATCTACGATCTTAACAGTAAAAATCTTGCGATCAATGCTCAGATTCCCCATTCTCACTCCATATCGCTAAATATTTACAATTTTAACCCAAAAATTTATCGCTTTTTTGAACTATTTCCATAATTTTCTCAATTGTTTCATACAATCATCTTAATTATACGTTCTATGTTCATGTTTTTTAAATCCTCCGACTTTTTAAGATATTCACAGTTTCTATAAAAAAATTACTTTATTCACTAAAAATTCTCATAATTACCTGTTCTACTTTATTTTTATTTGATTTAAGTTACTTATTTTTCATATACTCTAACATTAAACTTTATTTCTTTGATCATTATATTATTTCTTTGGTCATCTCAAATTCTTATATAGCGTATAATTGACAATTTCATACGTAACACGAATCACCCAATAGTTTTAATAAAAAAAGTGCGGAATAATCATTTTTCGTGTCAAATGGTTGTTTATCCTATTCACTATATGAAAAATTTTATAAAACTGTAAAGGTATGGTACCTTGGCCTCTATACAGCCACAGCGTCGCGGCGCGACATGTGTGCGACGGCACTGTGACTATATCAGATCAAGGTACCATACCGTTACGATTTTATAGAGGCATCCTCACTGTATATTTGCTGCAATAGGCGCACCCAAGATTTTCTCGGATAAATAGATATTACTATGACAAGATCGTGACAGCCCAATCTAGACGAGAGATTATACGACAGTCACGAATAAATAAAATTCAGTTATTTTAATATTTTTTAAGATTTTGAAAATAAAAAAATAAATTTAAAAATAATTTATTCATATTAATTTATAATATCACGTAAATATTATTATTTAATACATAAAGACTTTGTCGTTCGAGAGACAGCTGAATAAAGAGCACTGTCCACGTGCTCTAAAATCTAGGAACACATCCAAGTTGTCCAGAGCATTCAGGAAGGAATCTAAGTTTTTGTTCTTTTATTTTGCCTCACTCCCAAACGGAAAAAGTTGTTTTCCGAGTTGTGATTATATTGCGTGATATATATAATAAATTAATATTTATTTTTTATATTAGTAAAAATATTTACAGAGACCTTCGTTTTTACGTAGCTTGAACATTCGATTGAACTTGCCATGATCCTTCTCAATTCATACCGCTACGTATTGTGCTGTCATCCTTACCTCTCTCGCGATCCGAACTCTCCTTGTAAAACTACCACTTACTTATAACGTATTAGGCCTATATATCTCTGTAAAAATTTAGGCTTACGGGTGATATTACCTTAATTTTCTTATAATTATTAGGATTTAATTTATTAATCATCAGATGTGAAATTTTTTTCCTTAATAATATCCATATTCTCGTGATAACGTGATCTACACTTGATATGCGCACGGCCATGAGGTGGGTATTTTTCTTTCGTATTCAAGCGATCGGGATAACTTGCTTAGAGTTAGGGCTTTCCCTTTGGTGAATGGGATACAGTAACTTTCTTTACTATACTCCATTCATAAATCACGAGCCGTGAACATTTTTCTTCCCATCTCGATTTATTTTATAGACCATGAGTTTGATACTCAGATTTAACATGCAAAATTATCACCTCCAGGACCACAGTTCCCACCAACGTAACATTTGTACTTTCGTATTTAACTACAAATATATCAGACGAACTGAGCAATCGGTATTAACATTGCCATCTTTGACATGGCACCATCAAATGTACAGTACAATCCCATAAGTCGATATCCACCAAAACATAGGCTAGAGTCATTTCTAACAACGTTGCTCTGAGAAGACTCAAATCCGGGATTTCAATCTCACGAAGGGGTGGTGACTTCTACGTATATTGGGACTTCTATGTACAGGGCGCTAGGAAGAAAAAAAGGTAAACCATGTCCTTTATTCACTGTTCGCCGTTGCTGGGCAATCTTATTTTGTTCTTCCTACTGCACACTGTCTGATCTTACAGTCCTTATTGCCAATGTAAACATCGAAAAAACATAGAAAGAACATGCGATTCATACGTTGTCAATGGTTTCTCTATTTACATCCCGAACGCACTCTTAATCAGCTTCGCAAACTCTTCTCACGAACCGGCCCTGCAAGAAACCGCAGCAGCAAATTCACCCAAAACCGGTACGGAATCTCGAGCATTTGTTTATGGAAGTTCCAGGAGACGAGTACATATGTTGTTTGTTACATACCTTGATTCGGGGTCGCTTCTCGGCGTTCAGCTTCCGAACCTCGTACCTTATTCGCTTGGCGAAGAGCCGGTTCTGCCTCTTCTCCTTGTACCGCAGAACGCTGGCTTCTCTTTGCCTGAGCCTGCATTCCTTGTCCTCCAATATCGAGTTATGATCAGGAACTGTCCATCTATCGTTCAATCCCTGCAAGAACTCGGTTTTAACTTCCAGAGTTCAGAATACGCATCGAATGTTTATTGAAATTGCATGCTAAATTTCTGTTGTTTCTTCGAGATTCATGATATGCCCTGGACCCTGGTTGATCTGATAGGGAAACGATAGGCTTATGCGATGCAATCGACCGATTCCATTAATCCGAGGAAAACCGATATACTTTGTATGTATGAAGGAAGTAACCTTCACTATTGCAGTTCGAGCCGAGTTACGGTTCGGGTTTGAGTCCACTCACTAAACAATCACAAGACTTGAACATGATATGAACACATGTATTAGGCTCCTGGACCTGACTTCCAGTGCCCCGACTAGCGGCACAGGCGACTCCCTCTTCGTCAGATTGAAGACTAACTCACCAGTTCCGGCTCATACCAACGGTTCCCAGGAGTTTAATCTATCTTCGGACTCAAGTATTGGAAGATCAATCTGGTCATTGCAGTCGGACTCGACTTTACTGCAGGTTCTTGGACACGGACTGTGATGGACCCGAAGGCAAAGGACCCCCTGGACCCGATGGTTAAACCCATCAGAACCCGAGACTATAAGAACAGTTGAATCACCTCAAGTAATCTATGTCGGCTTTGTCCGACAATTTCTAAGGTAAGGATAAGGATTTCCAAATGAAATGAATGTGAAGAACGAAGAGGAGCGGGAAAGGATCTCACGTTGTTAATGGCAGAACCATGCCCGAGAAGATCACTGCAGATATCAGGGACGATCTGTGCATCCCCACCGTGATCATTGATGAAGAGCGACCCCTTATCCGACCAGCTATTCAGAACCTCTTCATAGTCGAGCTTCAGCAGCAGACCTCCCGACGACCTGTCCGCCTCCACCCTCCGCCGCCAAGGCTCCCAATCCTCGCCGTTGGCAGCGGCGGAGCAGCTGCTCACCTCCTCCGGCTCCTGCTCGGGCAGCGGCTTCCTCTCCAGTACCACCTCGCTGTAGCTCACCCACTTCTCCTCCCCGTCCCTCCCCCCACTCTTCATCGCGGCTCGCACCAGCAGCGAGCTCCGGCGCCGGTGATCTTCTTCTCCGCCGTAGTCCGTACCTGCGATCGCCACATATCGATGAGCACGTGAAATGCAGTAAGATGACTGAATCTGTGCGAGAGAGCTAGGTCACCGCGACTCCCGACGGATCCCTCCTCCGAGCACGCCACGGCCGATGCCGCGGCGGGGGTCGTGGCTTCGCCGGCGTCGAGGAGGCCGCTGAGGGTCGTCGCTTTCGTGTCGTCTCCGTTGAAGAACAGGTCAACGTTCACGTTCTCGTCGTCCTTGGTGTCTTCGTCGACGGGGCTATCTGCTGTCTCCGGGTGGAGGGGGAACAGTCTGAGCTGGCGGCCTCTCTGTCTGCGGCGGTGCCGCCGGTCATCACCGGTCATCTCGGCGGCGGCGGAGGTGGAGAGCTCGATGCGGAGGAGGCTCAGGAACTTGGGCTTCCGGGTTCTGGTTCTTGATCTCCGAGCTGCAGGGCTTAGATCGGACTCACTGGTTCTCATGCTGATGGTGCTAGAGGACGAGAGGAAGAGGAAGACCTGTCTTCTTACACATTTTCTCTCCTGGCTCTTTCTCACGGGTGGGAAAAAGGAAAAAAAAAATCGAAATTAAGGAAAATGTCATCATACAATAAATATAAATATAACTATATTATTTCCGATTTAGAATTTCAATAGGCTTTCGATGAATTTTATAATCAAATACAAAATTTTTTCGAATGAAATTTAAATTTCTCATGTAAGAAAATTGCAAATATACACCAGAGAATTACTTAAATGCCGCCGGTCACAAGTATGCGATGGAATTCAGATGGAGTAAATATTTGGTGTGTAATTGTGTAATAAATGCATAATTACCATTCAGATTTTGATACATCTAAACTTGATCCTTGAAAATTGTGAAAATTTTATACATATTAAAATTTAAGAGAATTTTATATAACGAATTCGTTTTGTGTTTACAGTATAAATATTGGGAGAAGGGTCGTTGGGGGGGGGGGGGGGGGCGCCAAAAGTGGGTGAGCTTTTTCCAGGACAGGGACCCCGCCTGGGCTCCAAGGAGGAGAGAGACTGATGGCGATTGGGTCGCTTGTGGACACGTGGCGTGGTACGATTGGACAGTGGAGTGGATTGTGCTGTGTTATCTGGATTTCGTTCCGCTGAGATAGGATGAGGTGGCCCTGAATCTTAGATGTTCGTCGCTCAATACGCATTAAGTTCTTTCATACGAAATTTCGTTTAAATTTTGATGCCTATAAAATTAATTTTTAAAAATTATAAAGATTTTACGGATGGTGAGATTAAAAAGATTTATATAATGGAATTATTTTGTATTATTATTTTCCAAATATTTACTCATGCCCCTTGCTTTAAATTCCCTCACAAGGAGGCCGCATCCATGCTTTTTTTTTTTTTTGGTCGCCAGCCACAGTATCCAAGCAGGTCCCACCAGCGGTGAGATGACATCTTTCAGCTAACCATACTTGACTAATCCGTTGGTCGCCCCGGGTCGCACGCCTGGCAATGGCGGGTGAGGCTCCCAAGGGGGGTGGCTGCGTACGTGAGGTCTCGAACTTGAGACCTCCTTAAGCGGCACCGAGCTGCTTACCACTCGGCCCAACCCCTCTTGGTACCCGCATCCATGCCTTACTCCACAAATTCATTGAATTTGCTGTGATAGTGTCCTTTCTGATTTAAAAATAAGATGTTTTAAATTCGATTTTCGTTAATAAAATTTTCACATCCCTTTTCTTTTCTTATTTCTCTTAGCCGTTTCAAAATTCACCAACCGCGTCACAGAAAAACAAAAAAAAAAGTAAAATAGCGATATTTGTCGAGAAGAATGTGACTTGATTTGGGGGAGACGGTCGGGTCAAGATACATATCGATCGGTAATTCTGGATTTCAATATTCGATTTGGTGATTGGATCGTGTCGAGGGATCGAGTCGAATTATTGATGTTCAATTGAGCTAATTTTTTTTACTTTTTTCATTTGTACCACGCAGTATCAATTGATTAGCGAAAACGCACATCGAGACTAATATAAGATCGGGTCGGGATCTTAAAAAAAATTTTGTCAACTTTTTAAATCTTGAAATCGATTGTCAAATCATGTATTTAGAGATTTAGTAAAGGAACTATTAGACCAACCTCGAATTTTTTTTCCAGAAGTAGTGAAATGCGCCAATAAGATGATGTCCCGATAGTCTTCCCGGCGAGGCACGTGATTTGCACGAGAAAGTGCACGTAGGTGGGGCCCGCAGGGAGCGCTTTTTGCCTGCACTTTATTGGGCTCCACGTGGCTGTTCTCTTGACACGTGTCCACATGGCAAGAAATATCTCCACTTTTTCCTTCTGTTTTCGTCATTTAATTTTTTAAAATAAAAATCTCTTCCCATTTTTCAGATTGTATAGTGCGTTGGAGGCGTGCCTTTCACTTTCAGGGTGGCGTCACGACGTCGTTAAAGTGAGAAGGGTAGAACGGTCACTCCAGAAGTTAAATGGAAAAAACGGAAGAGAAGGGGCATTCCGAGAATTGAACTCGGGACCTCTCGCACCCTAAGCGAGAATCATACCACTAGACCAAATGCCCTTATGTGTCAATCGGCTTACAATAAAGCATTAATAAATGTAAAAACTTCAGGACAACTTAGACCGGCAGCGAACAGAGATAATTTAGCAGCGTACAAAGTCACGATCACGACTAATATTAATTGATTCAAATAATTCAGTATTTGGTCTGTTCAAGTGAAGGTCTCGAGTTTGACCCTTTGTGAAAAAAAAAATCATGTTAGGGGGAGAGTTATCCCTTAATGGGTCGATGAACAGTCAAACGCAACCAAATAATACTGTCATACGTCACATTTTACGGAGAATAGCTGTTGCTCCACATGTACATCTCGATCCCCGAAATTATTTTTATTGGTACAAAAAGTTTTGAAACTCGCTGATACAGGTGAAATTTGAACATGTGAAAATATGATCCAATGAGACAAATAAATGTATATTGTAACATTTAGCCCATTGGAACATGTGGATTCTCCTCCTTTGCTAGCATATTAGAAGAAGAGATATCCAGCGATTGCGGCGGCACCGGCATAGGCGGACATTTGGAGCGTCGATGAGCCGCTCTTGGTGGATGGTGCAGGGCTGTCGGCTGCGCCGTCACTAGGACCATCCGCAATCGGCCCGGAGGCTGGCGAGTTAGCTGGTGCAGGTGAGTCAGAGATCTCAGATTCGGGGGATGATGCCGACTTCGGGGTCTCGGCGGCGGATGGGCCCGAGGCTGAGGAGCCCTCGGGGGCGGCGGAGATCTGGTTGGGGGAAGGAGCTGGTGCCAAGGACTTACGGGATGAGGCCGGGGATGGAGCTGAGGCCTTGGGGGATGGAGAGGACGTCGGCGAGGCGGAGGCGGAGGGTGATGGCGAGGGTGCCGAGGCAGCTGATACCGACCCGACAACGGCCAGGGCAACTAGGGCCACCACAATGATCTCACGTGCCATTTCTTATTTAATGTATATATTTTTTTTTTCTCGTGTTCTGGATATTTGGTATCAGAACGACGATTCGATTCTTAAGGAAGGCAGTGCGGTTCTCTAGGCAAAGTAGAGAAACACTGCAATGCTTAAGAATGAGGAAGAACGGAGATGGCCGGGAGGTTATATAGGCGATGGTCGGAGAGATTTTAGGACAACGTGAGGTGGAAGATGAAGTCAATGTCCATTTTTTGGGGGGGTAATTTCCTATTTTTGAACACCAAATTGCGAGGGAGGAGACCTTTTTTTTTAGCAAAAATTCTGCTTGGAAATTATTTTCTAAGCTTTTACCCAAGAAAATATTTAATTATAATTGGCCAGATAAAAGGAGGTCGATTTTTTTCGGTGAAAGGAACCGACTTTAAAAAGTCGAACCTCGAACTCAAAAAAATCCAACGGATCAAGACGTGCCAAAATTCTATAAAAAAGTGTATCATATTCAATAATTTATATTATTCCTGTATTCTGACAATAAAAATGATATATTTAATTTTTTACAAATTTACATTTTCTTAATGTTTATACTAATTAGCTTATTAATATACTAAAATATCTATAACTAATTATTTTACGGTTAATTCATTATTTTATTAAAAATTGGGATGGAAAGAGCCAGACCCATAACCACTAATTTATCATTTCTCTGAATGCTTGTTCGAACTGAGGTATTTGGAGGGATTTGGATGAGAGACATTCAGAGGGACAACACAATTCATTGTTTGAGTAAGTTATTAGGAGGTGTTTGGAGGAACTTGAAGGGATTCACAATCCTTCCAAACCTTTTTGTAATCCCTCCGATTTGGGAGAATTTTGAGGGATAATAATTTTTTGGACAAAAATATCTATCACAGCTTCTTAAAATGAACTCCATGTATATTGTAATTTCTCATCACACGATTACGCTACTATGTATGCATTCCCTTACTCAACCACTACCAGGTCATGATCACAGTACGGCTGCCCCTGCTCGACCGCCACCAAGTCGCAGCAGCTAAACCTCCCAACACCACCGTGAAAACCACAATTCTTTTTCAAATCTCGACATCGGCATGAATTCACCGTGCCTCCAACACAGCATTCTCCCTCTTGATTAGTCTTTCAAAATAAAATGGCAAAATAGTTAAATTAGCTTTTTTATTTCTTTAAATATCTTCTCTAATAAAGATATTTAAATAAAGAATTTGAAGGAATAATTTATTTCTGTAAATATTTTTGATGCAATTTTTTATATTTGAATAATTGATACGAAAAGGTCGGAGTCCAAGAATTTTCGGAAAAAATTACTCGATCGGAACGGTTTTCATGCCTATCTTTACTCTTTTATTGACCAAAAAAGAAAAGAGAAAATGAGGTGTAATCTGGGCCGTTCACTGTCTGGAATCTAATCCTGGCCGCTGAAAGCACCCTCTTTGCATCCCCAGGAATATCCCAGGGTTTCCGAAGTGGAGAATGGCTGAGGAACCCGTGCCAGAGCCCGGGTCCGCCGCCTCCTCCACCTCCGTCGGCGGCGGCGGCGGCAGGACCGTGGAGGAATGCCAGGACATGATCCGGAGGAGCCTCCGGAGTAATTTCTCCAGCACTCTCGACTCTCCGTCTTCCTCACCGATTCAATTTCACGATAATTCCCGAGCTGGCTGCCAGCTAGGGTTTTAGGGATATGAATCTCCGTCATTTCGTTTCCTCTCTGAGAGTTTCCATTCATGTGGGCAGATCCGACGGTGAAATTCTTGAGGGAGCATCTGGAGAAGGCGGGGTGCGCTATCGGGGACAACTTCATCAAGGCCGTTAACTGCGATCAGAAGATGGCCGGCGGCTATGCTCCCGGTCAAGGGGTAAGATTGCCATTCAACACTGACTCCACTATCACCAGCTTCGATGAATCTGCGGGGTTTCAGCTGATTCCTTCATTGCTTGGAGTGCCTCCAATTACCAACTTGATTATAATCGGCTGTATCAGCTAAAGATTTTACCTTTCTGCGTCTAATGGCATGTTTCGGTCAGCAAACTTCGACCTGATCACTTCTGCTGCATTCTGTTGGAATGATGCATTTAGGAATCAGATGTGGAAGCTAATGAAAATCAAGTGTTGCTTCGGTTGATTTGCTCTGGAGTCTACTCTTCAATGTTGAGGGGGAAAAGGGACTTACTTTTTGTCTACATGTTGCTCCATTCAGATAATTGTGTGCAGTAACCACATGAACATTCAAGATGAGGTCAACCAAGTCGTTATACACGAGCTGATCCATGCATATGATCAATGCCGGTCTGCCAACTTGGACTGGGCTAATTGTGCCCACCATGCTTGTGCAGAGGTATGTGTTCTCAAGATTGCAGGCATTTCCTTTCCACATACGATGCAATACGGATGCAGTGATCATTCCCTTTTCCTTTAATCTGTGTTGAGCAGATACGAGCAGCCCATCTGAGTGGCGACTGTCATTATAAGCGAGAACTCCTGCGGGGTTACATGAAGATTCGAGGACATGAGCAAGTGAGTGTATCGTTCTCTCTGAGGTGCTGATATGGAACATAAAGATCATAGAATGGAAATTCTATTATATTTTCTAGAAATATTTGCATGAGAAAATTTCAATTCTGATATTGCTCTGAGATTCTTTGATATGCATTATGTACGGTGACAGTGTCTTAATGTTCCTTGTGAATGTTACCGGTTTAATTCTAGCTCTATTATGTAGATGAACAAGGTGATATGTTCATTGCTGCGGCATTTTGATCTTCTTTTTGAAGCAATTCTGTTGTATGAAATTGCTTCTTTGGCTTGAAGTCATCTCCATTCTGTCAGCCCCTTTCTTGCTAGGGAAAGAGAATAATAGCTGATCATTCGGATTGTTTTATTGATTTGGCTTCTACGTGAAATGCTAGGAATGCGTGAGGAGAAGGGTAATGAAGTCGCTGAGTGCAAATCCTTACTGCTCTGAAGCAGCTGCAAGGGATGCAATGGAAGCTGTCTGGGATGTCTGTTACAATGATACTAAACCCTTCGATAGAGCTCCATGATTCGTGCTTCATCAAGTCTTTTCTGGTCCTCAACCAACCGGCTCATATCATTCGACCGAATCGGTTTCCAGTTTACAAGAATGGCACTGTTGACTGCTCCTTTTCTCCTCATCCCGCCCATTGAATCTGGGATGGAAGACATGCTCCATACCGTAACTCCGATTTTTTTGCCCTGCTTCTGTGCGAACTATTATAAGTTGTTGCCATTGCTGTGACACTACAATTTTCCGATTTTCCCCTGAAGGAAAACATACTAGATCAATTCTTTTTGATTCGAGGTAGGTACTATAGCTGATCGCATCATTGAATAATTTTGAGATTCGTATGAAGCAAAAGGCAAAAAGTTTGCCTTGTGAAACTTTAATGTTTCAATATTATGGTACTATAGTCACTGTCTTGTCTTCTATTTTGTGTTTTCCGATTGCTATGGAAAGTTCCCAAAGCCAAACACTGAATGCACAACTCAGAGACACTACCGAGAATACGTTCTTTATTCGTGGCAAAGGTCACAAACGCTGACCAGTTTGCACCATTACAAACTCATTACATCAGAGTAGAAATCTCAACGAGAAAACCACACGCATGATTTTGCATGAATTTATTGTATATAGATGTGCAGATGCGATGGTTGGGTATTGGTCAAGTATAATCACTCGTAGATGTTCGCCATGGTTCCGTGGTGGGCGTCGTCATGGCAGCACAGGAAGGTAGCGAGCTTCTGCATGAGACGCTGACAATCGGGGCACTTCATCCGGTCAGGGATCCGCCCTGCTGTGGTAGGGAACTCGAACCGGCAGCACGGGTGAGTGATCCCGTGGAGCTTGTCATGGTGGTCCTTGAAGGCCAAGTCGAAGCCCATCACGGGCACGTGCTGCTTCCACAGATCGTACTCCACAAGGGTCGGCAGCACGGTGGTCCCGTGGCCGTTGACCACCACTCTCGAGCCGCTGGCCAGCACGGCCCAGCCCCCGGTCTTGTCGTAGCTCAGGAGCTTCTTGATCTCCTGCATCACGTTGTCGTGGTCATCGGCCTTCTCGAGCTGGATCTTGGAGAAGAGCATGCTCTCTAGCCGGGTCCAGAAGAACCACACCATGGCCAGGTCCTCCCAGCAGTAACTGAGCTTCTCAGCTGTTATCGCGGCTACGGCTCGCCTCACCTGCTCCCTCTTGGCGCTCTTCCCGACGTAGACCATCTCCAGGGATATCTTAGCCGCCGTGGCAACCTGACGAGCCGTGGTAGTGAACTTCCGGATCCACTCGAGGTCATCCCCTCCGTACAGGAATATGTACTTCCCCTCTAGAATCTGTACATCCAGGGGACATTTGGTTCGTGATTATCATATTACAAAAAATGTTAAGATTACACAGAAAGTTTGAACCGTCAGAAAAGGGGCCTAAACGAGAGACTATAGTTCTTGAAATAACGTCTGTTGTAACGTTTGGTAAGTACAAGTAACACGATTGTGTAGTTGGTTTTAACTCATGTAATCACATATCACAGTGAATTTTACAACCAAATACTGTAATTTATAGTGTAAGGTGTACTGTAATTTACTCAGTATTTTCGAGATATATGCACTTAGAGAAGTTCAAGGAGGGATGGTTAATGGAGATTACCCAATTGAGAATGGTTGGATCAATGCCATCCACAAGGAGGTCAAGCCTCCAAGTCTCTTCCCTCCAGAGGTTTTCCTCTCTTATGGTAGTGAAAGGGAAGGCATTGCTTCCCCAAATCCACATCATGTGGATGGCATTGGGAGACACAACCTTGCCTTGTGGGTCAAGCACCACAAGGATGGGCTTGTTCCTAAAGTGCCACACCTCCTTGATGAACCGGATGACTGCTCGGTCGATGAGGTTTGGATGGTAGACCGAGTACCACGGCATGGTCGCCTGGACGGCCGTGAGCCGCTTCTCCATCGCATCCGTCCACTGCATCGTGAACCGGTCGAAGACTGGGATCCAGACAATCTCGTAAGGGTGGTGCTCCTGCCTCGTCGCTTGCTGCTTGGATTCATTGTGGATCTGCTCCAGGATCGAGAGCTGCTCGGTCGAGATGTCCAGGCCCGAGATGAGCAGCAGCACGTTCCTCCTCCTCAGCATGTCGATGTTTACCTAATGCGATGACAGACCCGAACATCCAATATGTCATGTCCCAAGACAGGAAATGCAGAGATGTGCAGAGTTCAGTTAAAAAGAACAGTTAGAGCAGACCCTTGTTTTGGTAGATCCATCAATGAGTGGCTGAATGTCATCCTTAGGATAAATCAAAGCCCTGAGGATCTTCATGTTGTCGATGTGGACCATCTCGAACAGATTCAAAAGATTCTGGTAACTTTCCACGTGCTTCTTTTCATCTGCATCAAAGTAGTAATCCAGCATTAATCCTAAGAACCGTACATAAATTAATTCGGTATACGAAGTGGAAGTCGATCGAGCTCAATGTTCATTGGAACATTGCTGCACCTATGTGTTGGTGGCAGAGAGCAATTTGCTTCTGCAAATGGTCACCGATGTTCTTGAGTTTGTGGGCCAAGCTGGACAGCTCCCATGCCTCAGTGGTTGATGCTATGTACCTGAAATTGCTTCAGTTAGACACATTTCTGAATTAATGTTGTACTCGTGCTGGTGCAAAAACCTGTTTGGTGGTCTCACTAGTTTCTACCTGAACCTAATCAAAGGGAGCGGTTCAGCTCAGTTTAGTCCGGTATACTTAATTCAAATTGGAACCAGTTTATTGGTAAAACCGGTTTGCTTTAACTAGAAATGGTTTAGAGGGAGAATCAGTTTGCTTTGTAGCGGGTTGGTTAAGCGATTTTGTCATTAAAAATAAAATAGTTTTGTGTTTTTATCGGTTTAATTTGTAAAAAAATAAATGGTTGGATTAACTAGTTAGAACTGAACTGGCTTGGACTAATAAACTATCTTTTGGAATATTTAAAAATGATTAGGTATGGCTCAGTTAACTGAGTTGGTTATATTTAAAGATTAATTGAATTACCTTTTTATCCTAAAAACCGAGCTGAAATAGAGCATGTTCTTTCTAATTTGATTTTTACCGAACCGATTTTCTTGCACACCCTGGATTATGCGGTGATAGTTTCTGGGAAAACGTACTCGTGGCCCATGCTGGTGAGGGCGGTGATCTGGGCGGCGCAGGCCAAGGCGCTTCTGATCGTCCAGTACACCGTGGTGGGGACGAGGGCCGTGGCAGCAGAGAGGGCCGGGACGTCAGGTGAGATGTACTTGGAGGGGAGCTCCTTGAGCTGGACCAGGCACCTGGTGCCCTCCAACATCGTCGAGATGAGATTGTTCAGGGCATCGAACCGGGGCTTCAGTGGACCTGACTGCTCCATGATCGCCGGGAGCTGCTTCAGGATGGCCATCGACTTGGCGAGCTGATTGGTGGAGTAGATCTGTGCGAGCAGCCAGAACTCGCCGTAGTTTAAGGCGAAAGCCGCCAGGGTCAGCACGAGCTTGGCGTCCCAGGAGAAGCTGGTGAGCATCTTGCATATGGACACGGCGGTCGTGTGGGCGTCTCCGCCGCTCAGGGCCTTGAGTTCCAGCTGAACATTCATTTCAAACCATGCAACTTTAAACGGTCGATAGAACCTAGTTCGCATATAACACGATTGGAGAAAAGATACCTCGCAAGAGATACGATCGATGGTGAACGAGAGAGCTTCGAGCATGGTGATGGCACTGGACTGGTGCGTCTTCTCCTCGGTGCTTTCGGCCCGGCTGGCCGGGGCTCCCTACACACACATTTCACATATAACGTAAAGGATAGAGAGATGAAGAATTTAATCAGAGGTGTAACTGAGATGATCTGGCTTGCAAACAGTTCGGATTTGGCTCAGTAAAAATTCGAATCCGGCTTGATCTTAACGTGACCGAGCTCGAGACAAACCCAGTCAAATAATAATAATAATAATAATAAGGAGAAGAAGAAGCTCGAACTTATAATCCAAGCCGACACTAGTCAAAATTTAGCAGCCAATCTTTGGCAAGCTTGTACGAGCTCACTCGAGCCAAGTCAAGTCAGATCCAAACTCAAAAATTGCTAAATGATCCTATTTTATCCTAGTAGATTTGGGCTTGACTCAGTGCATATACAGCCGTAGGGGAATCAGGAGTTCATACAGTGACGAGAGTGTCAGTGCTGTGGGTGGCCCGGCTGAGGATGTCCTCGACGAGGACGAGGAGGGGCTTCACATCGACCTCAAGCCCGTCGGGCGAATGCGTCTCGAGTATCTGCTTCATGATCATGTTGTCGTCCGAGAGCGAGATCATGCTCCGCTCGGCCCTAGAGGCGCCCTTCACAGACTTCTGGACTGTGGCAGCGGTCGGGCCGGCAGGGACGGGGCTCTCCGGGACCTTAGGGGTCAAAGCCATGTTATGACTCATTATATGGGACAGCAGAGGGAAAAGCAAGGAATTCAGAAAACAGTAGATAAGGAGATTGTTTGGGTGGGTTTTGTATGGATTTGTGGGGGTCAATTTATAGGGCCAAACAAAATAGCATTAAATTTTTATAAAAAATGAAAAAAGAATAACAAAAAGGAAAAGGAGAGAGATGATATGATTAAGGAGAAATTGAATCAACTTCCTTGCTTCTTGTCTGATTTTTGATTAAATTCTTTGGTGCAAACGTTTGAGGGAAGACTAACCCTTTGGTTCTTTGTCTCCTCCTGTGGCCTTTTGTCACTCTCAGGGTTGTTTGGTTGGTGGTTATGACATGTTCAATTCAAAAAATTAAACTGATAGGTTAGTAGTATACACTCTTTTATAAATCAAATTTTGACTCATTAAGTCTCTGATATTGCATTTATATCTTAACATTCATCCTAATGTGACAACGTCACACTTTACACCTGCCCTTAAATACTCACCCTCAACAACTGACACTGAAATGGGCATTTCTTTTTCTATCTCTGGTGAGGGGATAAACTACCACCTTCTATACCGTCATCAGGCTAACAACTTGCATCGAACTGGACATTTTTATTACAGTTTGAGGCTTACAAGTCACGAGCTCCACACTCGGATTTGGCGTGGTGTGAGTTCAGAACCGAACATTTCTCTTCCAGTCTCGAGCAAGGAAGATAAACTACCAAGAGACGGATCTTTTCTACTGTTATCGGGCTAACAATTGGCCTCGATTTGGGTATTTTTCTTTCAATATCGGGATTACGAGCCACGAGCTCCACAGTCGGACTTGGTGTGGTATGAGTTCATGATCGACTCTTTGATACCGCGTGAAATTTTCCACCTAACCCATTAGAGGATTAGCCCATGTCCAACTCAAAAGTTCAAAATGGCGGGTTGATAGTACCCGCTACCTTATAAATTAGGTTTCAACTCATTAAGTCTCTAATGTAGGATTTATATATCAACCATGTAAAATTCCAATGAATTACAATATTCGGTTATAAAATACGATTGTAATACGAAATTATATAAGTTAAAATTTTACAGCTATAGTTAATAAATTTAACTACCATTAAAATATGTGAAATTACAACCACTTTACCTCAACGTCATTTATTTTTTCATACAATTCACTATCTCATTTTTTGAACTATAATTCACAAAAATGTCACTGCACTTGAAATTTTCCACATGATACTAACCTATCCTTCAATCTAACAATACTACTTTTGTTCAATACTGCAGGTTGAGATGAAAAGGCATTGGATCTTGTGAGTTGCCATGCCCGTGTCTCCTCGGTTCAGAGAGGTCAAGGAATGGATGTTGCGGGTTAAACCGAGCAGCGGAATGACCTGTGCTTGAAATCCGACGTGCTAAGCTGACAGTTTCACAAGATCGGACTGTGGAGCCAGCTCGTGGATTTGCTTCCCTGCTTCGTTCCCGTCAGGTCATAAGCAGTCATTTGAGAGGAAAGAAAACAGTTTCTAATTCGACTATGCGTTGCATTCTAGGTGACAGACTGCAAGACCCAACAAGTCAAGGGAAAGCTTAGCACATGTTCTTTTGTTTTCTGTAAATAATTCGCAGGCATGTTCGGTTCCTTTCACTGGTACTAAGAATATTTTCTTGGGACACAGATGGGGCAAAAGTGAAAGAGACAGCCGAAAGTAATGAGATATGATTCTTTGCCTCTTTTTTTTTAGAGTGGACTAATAGTTCGGAACTCGAACATGTTGCAAGCTAATACTTGAAGATCTCAATAATTTTTTTCTACAATTTCGTCCCCCAACTTCCATTCCGTTTAACACATGAGTCCGCCGTCTCCTTATTGTTGACAGAAATCTGACGTGGCAGCCGATGAAGCTAACAGGCTTTTGTTTTTGCTTATATAGCACTACCACATCAGCCAAATCAAATTTTCATAGTACATTAACCTTTTAGTCCTCAATATTTATCTTTCTAACACTTAATAAAATTTTTGTTTAATTTTTAATCTTTCTAAATAAATACTGATATGAATATCAACGTTGCACTAGCTACTTGTAATTCTATTTCTTTCTAACGCAAGTGTATATATCACACGTTTAATATAAAAGTAAAAACGAGTATCACACCACATAAACTAAATTTAAAATCCAATTAATTACTAAAATTAATATAGTTGTACCTTATTCAAATAATATAAAATATGGTGAGTTGAATTGTATTGTATTATGAGTGGACCGTTGGCAAGTAGGCGGCTGAGCCTATATGAGACTGTCAGGTTTATGTGCTTATGTCAGTGAGAGGACTACTGAAGACGGGCGTGGGTTTATGTAAGATATTGTCGTGTAATCAGATGTTCTTGTATTATATTATTCATACTAAGTCTTAATGAATTGAGCATGTTTCCATCCAAAAATCTAAACTATCAGGTAATGGTACCTAACTCTTTTACAAATCCATTATCATTTCCTGGTTTGATCAATGTGGGATCAAATACCCCTCTCTCGCATAGCACGTTAAGCGGCTTACCCAGCTCTGATACCACGTTGAATTATACGTGTTATTATTATTGGACTGTTAGCGAGCTCGATTGGGTTGGAAGAAGACAATAAGAATTATGAGTTTATCGGGGTCCTCAAGTGTTGACTTGCAACAAATTCGAAACCTAAGTTGTTACTCCACTCTTTTGTTTTGGTAGAGAAAGAAATCAAGTTGGAAACAGGAAAACTCTAATTGTCTCTTCAGGGAAGAAATCCATCTCCTCTTCTTGTTTGAGCGGGAATAGGCACCCCAGTTAAAAGCCCGGCTCTCCATCTAACGGCGAGGAGATGGTCCGGATCCCATTCTCAAGGAAACGACACAATTTTCATGTTCGGAAGCAAAGACGAACAGCAATGAATAAACTACACGTACAGTCGCATCTCAAACTGAAACATTACCATAATAGCCATTCTTGTTCATATTTTATCCCCTATAATGGGACGAATGTTTCTGGTCATAGCCCATCAAGGAATTGAGAGATCACAGAGTATTAATCGAACATTCTCTACATACTCCCTCGATGGCAATCGGGTAGTGTGTACTCCGATAACGAACCGCGCCCTGACCAATTTTCAGACGTATACCCGGATTGCCCGACCATCCAAACTTTGCAGTCTGCGGCAGAAAGACGGCCAAATCAAGATTGAATAAGTAGAAGAGGTTGCTTGGAGAATAGCCTTTATAAGTGTTCCTACATGAGCTTAAGATGGTCTTGAAATACAATCTTACGATATAGAGACAGCATGACTCTCAGTCTGGTGTTTGCATAAGATCTATTGCCACATTGCAAACGAACCAACAATATTTGGAAGCGGAAATGCCATAAAAACCGTGCATGAGAGATCAACTCCTCAACACGAATCGAGACATAAGATAATCAGGAACTTAGAAATGGATAAGTAGAATGCTTAAGAACACAGGTGACATTGCTGAGATGTTGCAAAAGGTCTCCTTCAAGAACTATCTCCAGAAGTACAAATCTCCCGAGAAAACCAGACACGAGTTATTGTACATAGATGTGCAGATGCGATGGTCTAAGATTGGTCTCGTATAACTGATCACTCGCAGTTGTTCGCTAGTGTCCCGTGGTTGGCACCGTCGTGGCAGCAGAGGAAGGTGGTGAGCTTCTCCATGAGGCGCTCACACTCGGGGCACTTCATCCGGTCGGAGATCTGCCCTGCTGTGGTCGGGAGCTCCAACTGGCAGCACGGGTGAGCGATCCCGTGGAGCTTTTCGTGGCGGTCCTTGAAGGCCAGGTCGTAGCCCATGACGGGCACGCTGTCCTTCCACAGATCGTACTCCACGAGGGTCAGCAGCACGGTGGTCCCATGGCCATTGACCACCACCATCGAGCCGTTGGCCAGCACGGCCCAGCTCCCGGTCATGTCGTAGCTCAGGAGCATCTTGATCTCCTGCATCACGTTGTCGTGATCGTCGGCCTTCCCGAGCTGGATCTTGGAGAGGAGCATGCTCTCTAGCCGGGTCCAAAAGAACCACACCATGGCCAGGTCCTCCCAGCAGTAGCTGAGCTTCTCGGCTGTTATCGCGGCTATGGTTCGCCTCACCTGCTCCCTCTTGGTGCTCTTCCCGACGTAGACCATCTCCAGGGGTATCGTAGCCGCCGCGGCAACCTGACGAGCCGTGGTCGTGAACTTCCGGATCCAGTCGAGGTCATCCCCTCCGTACAAGAAGATGTGCTTCCCCTCTTGAATCTGTACATCCAGGGAACATTTGGTTCGAGATTATCAGATTATGGAGAATGTTAAGATTACACAGAAAGTTTGAACCGTGGGACAACATGTCCAAATGAGAGACTATAGTTCTTGAAATAACATCTATTGTAAAGTTTGGTAAGTACAAGTAAAACGGTTGTGTGGTTGGTTTTAACTCATGTAATCACATATCATAGTGAATTTTACAACCAAATACTGTGATTTATAGTATAAAAATGTATTATAATTTACTCGGTATTTTCGAGATATATGCACTTAGAGAAGTTCAAGGAGGGATAGTTAATGGAGATTACCCAATTGAGAATGGTTGGATCAGTGCCATCCACAAGGAGCTCAAGCCTCCATGTCTCTTCCCTCCACAGGCTTTCCTCTCTTATGGTAGTGAAAGGGAAGGCAGTGCTTCCCCAAATCCACATCATGTGGATGGCATTGGGAGACACAACCTTGCCTTGTGGGTCAAGCACCACAAGGATGGGCTTGTTCCTAAAGTGCCACACCTCCTTGATGAACCGGATGACTGCCCGGTCGATGAGGTTCGGATGGTAGACCGAGTACCACGGCATGGTCGCCTGGACGGCCGTGAACCGCTTCTCCATCGCATCCGTCCACTGCATTGTGAACCGGTCGAAGACCGGGATCCAGACAATCTCGTAAGGGTGGTGCTCCTGCCCTGTCGCTTGCTGCTTGGATTCGTTGTGGATCTGCTCCAGGGTCGGGAGCTGCTCGGTCGAGATGTCCAGGCCCGAGATGAGCAGTAGCACGTTCCTCCTCCTCAGCACGTCGATGTTCACCTAATGCGATGACGGACCCGAACATCCAATGTGTCATGTACCAAGACAGGAAATGCAGAGATGTGCAGAGTTCAGTTAAAAAGAACAGTTAGAGCAGACCCTTGTTTTGGTAGATCCATCAATGAGTGGCTGAATGTCATCCTTAGGATAAATCAAAGCCCTGAGGATCTTCATGTTGTCGATGTGGACCATCTCGAACAGATTCAGAAGATTCTGGTAACTTTCCACGTGCTTCTTTTCATCTGCATCGAAGTAGTAATCCAGCATTAATCCTAAGAACCGTCCGTAAATTAATTCGACATACGAATTGGAAGTCGATCGAGTTCAATGTTCTTGGAACATTGCTGCACCTATGTGTTGGTGACAGAGAGCAATTTGCTTCTGCAAATGGTCACCGATGTTCTTGAGTTTGTGGGCCAAGCTGGACAGCTCCCATGCCTCAGTGGTTGATGCTATGTACCTGAAATTGCTTCAGTTAGACACATTTCTGAATTAATGTCGTACTCGTGCTGGTGCAAAAACCTGTTTGGTGGTCGGACTAGTTTCTACCTGAACCGAATCAAAGGGAGCGGTTCAGCTCAGTTTAGTCCGGTATTCTTAATTCAAATTGGAACCAGTTTATTGGTAAAACCGGTTTGCTTTAACTAGAAATGGTTTAGAGGGAGAATCAGTTGCTTTGTACCGGTTTGGTTAAGCGGTTTTGTCTTTAAAAATAAAATAGTTTTGTGTTTTTATCGGTTTAATTTGTAAAAAAATAAACGGTTGGATTAACTAGTTAGAACTAAAGTGGCTTGGACTAATAAACTATCTTTTGGAACATTTAAAAATGATTTGGTATGGTTCAGTTAACTGAGTTGGTTATATTTAAAGATTAACTGAATTACCTTTTTATCCTAAAAACCGAGCTGAAATAGAGCATGTTCTTTCTAATTTGATTTTTACCCAACCAATTTTCTTGCACGCCCTGGATTATGCAGTGATAGTTTCTGGGATAACGTACTCGTGGCCCATGCTGGTGAGGGCGGTGATCTGCGCGGCGCAGGCCAAGGCGCCCCTGATCGTCCAGTACACCGTGGTGGGGATGAGGGCCGTGGCAGCAGAGAGGGCGGGGACGTCAGCTGAGATGTACTTGGAGGGGAGCTCCTTGAGCTGGACCAGGCACCTGGTGCCCTCCAACATCGTCGAGACGAGATTGTTCAGGGCATCGAACAGGGGCTTCAGTGGACCCCACTGCTCCCTGCTCGCCGGGAGCTGCTTGAGGATGGCCATCGACTTGGCGAGCTGGTTGGTGGAGTAGATCTGTGCGAGCAGCCAGAACTCGCCGTACTTTAAGGCGAACGCCGCCAGGGTCAGCACGAGCTTGGCGTCCCAGGAGAAGCAGGTGAGCATCTTGCATATGGACACGGCGGTCGTGTGGGCGTCTCCGCCGCTCAGGGCCTTGAGTTCCAGCTGAACATTCATTTCAAACCATGCAACTTTAACGATCGATAGAACCTAGTTTGCATATAGCATGATCGGAGAAGAGATACCTCGCAAGAGATACGATCGATGGTGAATGAGAGAGCTTCGAGGACGGTGATGAGACCGGCCTGGTGCGTCTTCTCCTCCATGTTTTCGCCATGGCTGGCCGGGGCTCCCTACACACACATTTCACATACAAAGTCAAGGATACAGAGATGAGGAGTTTAATTAGAGGTGTAACTGAGACGAACCGATTCGCAATCAGTTCGGATTCGGCACAGTAAAAACTCGAATCCGGCTCAATCTTAACGAGACCGAGACCAAGACAAACCCAGTCTAATAATAATAACAAGCTCGAGCTTATAATCCAAGCCTATACTAGTAAAAAATTTAGTAGCCAATCCTTCACAAGCTTATGTGAGCTAACTCGAGCCAAGCGAAGTCAGACCTACGCTCAGAAATAGCTAAATGAGCCTATTTTATCCTAGTAGATTCGGGCTCGACTCAATGCATTTAAACCCATAGGGGAATCACGAGTTCATACAGTGACTAGAGCGTCGGTGCTGCAGGTGGCCCGGCTGAGGATGTCCTCGACGAGGACGAGGAGGGGCTTCACGTCGATCTCGAACCCATCGGTCGAATGCGTCTCGAGAATCTGCTTCATGATCATGGGTTCATCTAAGAGCGAGATCATCCTCCGCTCGGCCCCGCAGGAGCCCTTCACGTACTTCTGGACGGTGGCGGCGGCCGGGCCGGCAGGGACGGGGCTGGCCCGGACCTTAGGGGTCAAAGCCATGTTATAACTCATTATATGGGACAGCAGAGGGAAAAGCAAGGAATTCAGAAAACAGTAGACGAGGAGATTGTTTGGGTGGGTTTTGTGTGGATTTGTGGGGGTCAATTTATAGGGCACACAAAATAGAATTAATTTTTTTTTAAAAAAAAGGAAAAAAATAACAAAAAAGAAAAGGAGATAGATGATATGATTAAGGAGAAATTGAATCAACTTCCTTGCTTCTTGTCTGATTTTTGATTAAATTCTTTGGTGCAAACGTTTGAGGGAAGACTAAGCCTTTGGTTCTTTGTCTCCTCCTGTGGCCTTTCGTCTCTCTCAGGCTTGTTTGTGTTGGCTGAAAATAATCCAACCCAAATAAACCGGATTTGATTCGAGCACATGCATACATGGATGGAAATTTCCAGAGAGTGCATGAAACTATCCATGCAGGTCAAAGTCGGCAATATCACCTCCAATTGCCGTGAAGCTCCAGCTGTCTTTTTGATGGCGGTGAAAGAATGTAAATGCATGAAGACATGCATGAATGTATCCAGCTGTAAATGACAGCTCACGCATGCATGGTTGGCTCCAGCTTTGTTGCTGCCATGAACCGCCTTAGTAAGGCGGTGATTGCTCTATAAAAGAGCATGATTCCCCACAGATTGGGAGAGTTCTCGGTGGCCAAGACAGGAGGCTCTCGGCAACACACACAAAGGAGGGAGCCGTGAGATTGAGGGAGAGTGTGAGAGAATTCTGTGTGCGTTAGGTACTCCACGGAGAGAGTACGGGTAAAGAGTATACAGTAATTGAGGGAAACTTCTTGTATTCCAATTACTGTCGGTCCACAGAGAGACCGGTGTTCGTGTAACGGTTTGGTTACATAGTGAATTCTTTACCTATAAGCTCGTGTTCTATTCTTGCCATCCTACTTGGTTCGGATTTCTGGTTTGTACTTTGATATTATTATTCCCGAGTCATAACTCGATTAACCTGTGGGTGAATCCTCTCGGGCCCAACAGTTTGGTCGGTGGTTATGACATGTCCAACCCAAAAAATTAAATTGATAAGTTAGTAGTATACACTATCTTATAAATCAAATTTGGGCTCATTAAGTCTCTGATATTGCATTTATATCTCAACATTCATCCTGATGAGGCAATGTTAGACTTGATAGGTGCCATTAAATACCCGCCCTCAACAACTGACATTGAAATGGGCATTTCTTTTTCGTTCTCTGGTGAGGGGATAAACTACCATGAGGCGAACCTTCTATACCGTCATCAGGCTAACAACTTGCATCGAACTGGACATTTTTATTACAGCCTCAGGCTTACAAGTCACGAGCTGTACACTCAGATTTGGCGTGGTGTGAGTTCAGTACCGAACATTTCTCTTCCAGTCTAGAGCAAGGAAGATAAACTACCAAGAGACGGATCTTTTCTACTGTTCTCGGGCTAACAATTGGCCTCGATTTGGGTATTTTTCTTTCGATCTCATGCTTACGAGCCACGAGCTCCACATTCAAACTTGGTGTGGTATGAGTTCATGATCGACTCTTTGATACTGTGCGAAATTCTCCACCTAACCCATTAGAGGTTTAGCCCATGTCCAACTCAAAAGTTCAAGCTAGTGGGTTGATAGTACCCGCTATCTTATAAATTAGGTTTAAACTTATTAAGTCCCTGATGTAGGATTTATATATCAACCATGTAAAATTCCAATGAATTACAATATTTGGTTATAAAATACAACTGTAATACGAAATTATATAAGTTAAAATTTTACAGCTGCAGTTAATAAATTTAACTATCATTAAAATATGTGAAATTACAACCACTTTACCTCAACATGGTTTATTTTTTCATACAATTCACAATCTCATTTTTTGAACTATAATTCACAAAAATGTCACTGCACTTGAAATTTTCCACATGACACTAACATATCCTTCAATCCAACAATACTACTTTTGTTCAATACTGCAGGTTGAGAAGAAAAGGCATTGGATCTTGTGAGTTACCATGCCCGTGTCTCCTCGGTTCGGATAGGTCTAGGAATGGATGTTGCAGGTTAAACCGAGCAGCGGAATGACCTGTGCTTGAAATCCGACGTGCTAAGCTGACAGTTTCACAAGATAGGACTGTGGAACCAGCTTGTGGATTTGCTTCCCTGCTTCGTTCCCGTCAGGTCATAAGCAGTCATTTGAGAGGAAAGAAAACAGTTTCTAATTCGACTATGCGTTGCATTCTAGGTGACAGACTGCAAGACCCAACAAGTCAAGGGAAAGCTTAGCACATGTTCTTTTGTTTTCTGTAAATAATTCGCAGGCAATGTTCGGTTCCTTTCACTGGTACTAAGAATATTTTCTTAGGACACAAGATGGAGCAAAAGTGAAAGAGACAGCCGAAAGTAATGAGATATGATTCTTTGCCTCTTTTTTTTAGAGTGGACTAATAGTTCGGAAGTCGAACATGTTGTAAGCTAATACTTGAAGATTTCAATAATTTTTTTCCACAAGTTCGTCCCCCAATTTCCATTCCGCTTAACACATGAGTCCGCTGTCTCCTTACTGTTGATGGAAATCTGGCGTGATAGTCGGTGAAGCTAACAGGCTTTTGTTTTTGCTTATATAGTAGTACCACGTCAGCCAAATCAAATTTTAATAGTACACTAACATTTTAGTCCCTCAATATTTATCTTTCTAACACTTGTAAAACTATTGTTTAATTTTTAATCTTTCTAAATAAATACTGATTTGAATATCAACGTTGAATTGTATTGTGTTATGAGTGGACTGTTGGCAAGTAGGCGTTTGAGCCTAGATGAGACTGTTAGGTTTATGTGCTTATGTCAGTGAGAGGACTACTGAAGACGGGTTTGGGTTATGTAAGATATTGCCGTGTAATAAGGTGTTCTTATATTATATTATTCATAGTAAGTCTTACAGACTGAGCATGTTTCCATCCAAAAATCTAAATTATCAGGTGATGGTACGTAACTCTTTTACAAATCCATTATTATTTCCTGGTTTGATCAATGTGGGATCAAATACCCCTCTCTCGCATAGCACGTTAAGCGGCTTACCCAGCTCTGATACCATGTTGAGTTATACGTGTTATTATGATTGGATTGTTAGCGAGCTCGATTGGGCTGGAAGGAGACAATAATAATTATGAGTTTATCGGGGTCCTCAAGCGTTGACTTGCAACAAATTCGAAACCTAAGTTGTTACTCCACTCTTTTGTTTTGGTAGAGAAAGAAATCAAGTTGGAAACAGGAAAACTCTAATTGTCTCTTCAGGGAAGAAATCCATCCCCTCTTCCTGTTTGAGCGGGAATAGGCACCCTTGCTAAAACCCGGCTCTCCAACCAACAGCGAGGAGATGGTCTGGATCCCGTTCTCAAGGAAACGACACAATTTTCATGTTCGGAAGCAAAGACAAACAGCAATCAATAAACCACACGTACAATCGCATCTCAAACTGAAATATTACCATAATAGCCATTCTTGTTCATATTTTATCCCCTGTAATGGGAAGAATGTTTCTGGTCATAGCCCATCAAGGAATTGAGAGATCACAGAGTATTAATTCAACATTCTCTACATACTCCCTCGATGGCAACCGGGTAGTGTGTACTCTGATAACGAACCGCGCCCTGACCAATTTTCAGCGATGTATACCCCGGATTGCCCGACCATCCAAACTTTGCAGTCTGCAGCAGAAAGACGGCCAAATCAAGATTGAATAAGTAGAAGAGGTTGCTTGGAGAATAGCCTTTATAAGTGTTCCTGCATGAACTTAAGATGGTATTGAAATACAATCTTACGATATAGAGAGCATGACTCTCAGTCTGGTGTTGCATAAGATCTATTGCCACATTGCAAACGAACCAACAATATTTGGAAGCGGAAATGCCATAAAAACCGTGCATGAGAGATCAACTCCTCAACACGAATCGAGACATAAGATAATCAGGAACTTAGAAATGGATGAGTAGAATGCTTAAGAACACATGTGATGTTGCTGAGATGTTGCAAAAGGTCTCCTTCAAGAACTATCTCCAGAAGTACAAATCTCAGCGAGAAAACCAGACACGATTTATTGTACATAGATGTGCAGATGCGATGGTCAAAGATTGGTCTCGTATAACTGATCACTCGTAGTTGTTCGCTGTTGCTCCGTGGTGGGCATCGTCGTGGCAGCAGAGGAAGGTGGTGAGCTTCTCCATGAGGCGCTCGCACTCGAGGCACTTCATGCGGTCGGAGATCCGCCCTGCTGTGGTCGGGAGCTCCAACTGGCAGCACGGGTGCGCGATCCCGTGGAGCTTGTCGTGGCGGTCCTTGAAGGCCAAGTCGTAGGACACGGCTGGCACGCTGTCCTTCCACAGATCGTACTCCATGAGGGTCAGCAGCACGGTGGTCCCATGGCCATTGACCACCACCCTCGAGCCGTTGGCCAGCATGGCCCAGCCCCCAGTCATGTCGTAGCTCAGGAGCATCTTGATCTCCTGCATCACGTTGTCGTGGTCGTCGGCCTTCCCGAGCTGGATCTTGGAGAGGAGCATGCTCTCTAGCCGGGTCCAAAAGAACGACACCATGGCCAGGTCCTCCCAGCAGTAGCTGAGCTTCTCGGCCGTTATCGCGGCTATGGTTTGCCTCACCTGCTCCCTCTTGGTGCTCTTCCCGACGTAGACCATCTCCAGGGGTATCTGAGCCGCCGCGGCAACCTGACGAGCCGTGGTCGTGAACTTCCGGATCCACTCGAGGTCATCCCCTCCGTACAAGAAGATGTACTTCCCCTCTCGAATCTGTACATCCAGGGAACATTTGGTTTGAAATTATCAGATTATGGAGAATGTTAAGATTACACAGAAAGTTTGAACCGTGGGACAATGTGTCCAAACGAGAGACTATAGTTCTTGAAATAAAATTTGTTGTAAAGTTTGGTAAGTACAAGTAAAACGGTTGTGTGGTTGGTTTTAACTCATGTAATCACAACTCATAGTGAATTTTACAACCAAGTACTGTAATTTATAGTATAAAAATGTACTATAATTTACTCGGTATTTTCGAGATATATGCCCTTAGAGAAGTTCAAGGAGGGATGGTTAATGGAGATTACCCAATTGAGAATGGTTGGATCAGTGCCATCCACAAGGAGCTGAAGCGTCCAAGTCTCTTCCCTCCTCAGGCTTTCCTCTCTTATGGTAGTGAAAGGGAAGGCACTGCTTCCCCAAATCCGCATCATGTGGATGGCATTGGGAGACACAACCTTGCCTTGTGGGTCAAGCACCACAAGGATGGGCTTGTTCCTAAAGTGCCACACCTCCTTGATGAACCGGATGACTGCCCGGTCGATTAGGTTCGGATGGTAGACCGAGTACCACGGCATGGTCGCCTGGACGGCTGTGAACCGCTTCTCCATCGCATCCGTCCACTGCATTGTGAACCGGTCGAAGACCGGGATCCAGACAATCTCGTAAGGGTGGTGCTCCTGCCCTGTCGGTTGCTGCTTGGATTCGTTGTGGATCTGCTCCAGGGTCGGGAGCTGCTCGGTCGAGATGTCCAGGCCCGAGATGAGCAGTAGCACGTTCCTCGTCCTCAGCACGTCGATGTTCACCTAATGCGATGACGGACCCGAACATCCAATGTGTCATGTCCCAGGACAGGAAATGCAGAGATGTGCAGAGTTCAGTTAAAAAGAACAGTTAGAGCAGACCCTTGTTTTGGTAGATCCATCAATGAGTGGCTGAATGTCATCCTTAGGATAAATCAAAGCCCTGAGGATCTTCATGTTGTCGATGTGGACCATCTCGAACAGATTCAGAAGATTCTGGTAACTTTCCACGTGCTTCTTTTCATCTGCATCGAAGTAGTAATCCAGCATTAATCCTAAGAACCGTACGTAAATTAATTCGACATACGAAGTGGAAGTCGATCGAGTTCGATGTTCTTGGAACATTGCTGCACCTATGTGTTGGTGACAGAGAGCAATTTGCTTCTGCAAATGGTCACCGATGTTCTTGAGTTTGTGGGCCAAGCTGGACAGCTCCCTTGCATCAGTGGTTGATGCTATGTACCTGAAATTGCTTCAGTTAGACACATTTCTGAATTAATGTCGTACTCGTGCTGGTGCAAAAACCTGTTTGGCGGTCGGACTAGTTTCTACCTGAACCGAATCAAAGGGAGCGGTTCAGCTCAGTTTAGTCCGGTATACTTAATTCAAATTGGAACCAGTTTATTGGTAAAACAGGTTTGCTTTAACTAGAAATGGTTTAGAGGGAGAATCAGTTTGCTTTGTACCGGTTTGGTTAAGCGGTTTTGTCATTAAAAGTAAAATAGTTTTGTGTTTTTATCGGTTTAATTTGTAAAAAAATAAATGGTTGGATTAACTAGTTAGAACTGAACTGGCTTGGACTAATAAACTATCTTTTGGAATATTTAAAAATGATTTGGTATGGCTCAGTTAACTGAGTTGGTTATATTTAAAGATTAACTGAATTATCTTTTTATCCTAAAAACCGAGCTGAAATAGAGCATGTTCTTTCTAATTTGATTTTTACCGAACCGATTTTCTTGCACACCCTGGATTATGCAGTGATAGTTTCTGGGATAACGTACTCGTGGCCCATGCTGGTGAGGGCGGTGATCTGCGCGGCGCAGGCCAAGGCGCTCCTGATCGTCCAGTACACCGTGGTGGGGATGAGGGCCGTGGCAGCAGAGAGGGCGGGGACGTCAGGTGAGATGTACTTGGAGGGGAGCTCCTTGAGCTGGACCAGGCACCTGGTGCCCTCCAACATCGTCGAGACGAGATTGTTCAGGGCATCGAACAGGGGCTTCAGTGGACCCCACTGCTCCATGCTCGCCGGGAGCTGCTTGAGGATGGCCATCGACTTGGCGAGCTGGTTGGTGGAGTAGATCTGTGCGAGCAGCCAGAACTCGCCGTACTTTAAGGCGAAAGCCGCCAGGATCAGCACCAGCTTGGCGTCCCAGGCGAAGCAGGTGAGCATCTTGCATATGGACACGGCGGTCGTGTGGGCGTCTCCGCCGCTCAGGGCCTTGAGTTCCAACTGAACATTCATTTCAAACCATGCAACTTTAACGATCGATAGAACCTAGTTTGCATATAGCATGATCGGAGAAGAGATACCTCGCAAGAGATACGATCGATGGTGAATGAGAGAGCTTCGAGCACGGTGATGAGACCAGCCCGGTGCGTCTTCTCCTCGATGTTTTTGCCATGGCTGGCTGGTGCTCCCTACACACACATTTCACATACAAAGTCAAGGATACAGAGATAAGGAATTTAATTAGAGGTGTAACTGAGACGAACCGATTCGCAACCAGTTCGGATTCGGCTCAGTAAAAACTCGAATCCGGCTCAATCTTAACGAGACCGAGACCAAGACAAACCCAGTCTAATAAAAATAATAAGCTTGAGATTATAATCCAAGCCTATACTAGTAAAAAATTTAGTAGCCAATCCTTCACAAGCTCATGTGAGCTAACTCGAGCCAAGCGATGTCAGACCTACGCTCAGAAATAGCTAAATGAGCCTATTTTATCCTAGTAGATTCGGGCTCGACTCAATGCATTTAAACCCATAGGGGAATCACGAGTTCATACAGTGACTAGAGTGTCGGTGCTGCAGGTGGCCCGGCTGAGGATGTCCTCGACGAGGACGAGGAGGGGCTTCACATCGATCTCGAACCCATCGGGCGAATGCGTCTCGAGAATCTGCTTCATGATCATGTTGTCGTCCAAGAGCGAGATCATCCTCCGCTCAGCCCCACAGGAGCCCTTCACGTACTTCTGGATGGTGGCGGCGGCCGGGCCGGCAGGGACGCGGCTGGCCGGGACCTTAGGGGTCAAAGCCATGTTATAACTCATTATATGGGACAGCAGAGGGAAAAGCAAGGAATTCAGAAAACAGTAGATGAGGAGATTGTTTGGGTGGGTTTTGTGTGGATTTGTGGGGGTCAATTTATAGGGCACACAAAATGGAATTAAATTTTTTTTAAAAAAGGAAAAAAAATAACAAAAAGGAAAAGGAGAGATGATATGACTAAGGTGAAATTGAATCAACTTCCTTGCTTCTTGTCTGATTTTTAATTAAATTCTTTGGTGCAAACGTTTGAGGGAAGACTAAGCCTTTGGTTCTTTGTCTCCTCCCGTGGCCTTTTGTCACTCTCAGGCTTGTTTGGTTGGTGGCTGTGACATGTTCAACCCAAAAAATCAAGCTGATAGGTTAGTAGAATACGCTATCTTATAAATTAAATTTTGACTCATTAAGTCTCTGATATTGCATTTATATCTCAACATTCATCCAAATGTGGCTTCGTCACTTGACACGTGCCCTTAAATACTCGCCCTCAACAACTGACACTGAAATGGGCATTTCTTTTTCGATCTCTGGTGAGGGGATAAACTACCATGAGGCGGACCTTCTATACCGTCATCAGGCTAACAACTTGCATCGAACTGGACATTTTTATTACAGTCTCAGGCTTACAAGTCAGGAGCTCCACACCCGGGCTTGGCGTGGTGTGAGTTCAGAACTGGGCATTTCTCTTCCAGTCTCGGGCAAGGCAGATAAACTACCAAGAGACGGATCTTTTCTACTATTCTTGGGCTAACAACTGGCCTCGATTTGGGTATTTTTCTTTCAATCTCGGGCTTACGAGCCACGAGCTCCACATTTGGACTTGGTGTGGTATGAGTTCACGATCGACTCTTTGATACTGTGCGAAGTTTTCCACCTAACCCATTAGAGGTTTAGCCCATGTCCAACTCAAAAGTTCAAGCTAGTAAGTTGATAGTACCCACTATCTTATAAATTAAGTTTCAACTCATTAAGTCTCTAATGTATGATTTATGTATCAACCATGTAAAATTCCAACGAATTACAATATTTGGTTATGAAATACAATTGTAATACGAAATTATATAAGTTAAAATTTTACAGCTATAGTTAATAAATTTAACTACCATTAAACTATGTGAAATTACAACCACTTTACCTCAACATCATTTATTTTTTTTCATACAATTCACAATCTCATTTTTTGAACTATAATTCACAAAAATCTCACTGCACTTGAAATTTTCCACATGATACTAACATATCCTTCAATCTAACAATACTACTTTTGTTCAATACTGCAGGTTGAGAAGAAAAGGCATTGGATCTTGTGAGTTGCCATGCCCGTGTCTCCTCGGTTCGGATAGGTCTAGGAATGGCTGTTGCGGGTTAAACCGAGCAGCGGATGGCCCGTGCTTGAAATCCGACATCCTAAGCTGACAGTTTCGCTAGATCGGATTGTGGAGCCAGCTCGTGGATTTGCTTCCCTGCTTCGTACCTGTCAGGTCATAAGCAGTCATCTCAGAGGAAAGAAGACAGTTTCTAATTCGACTATGCGTTGCATTCTAGGTGACAGACTGCAAGACCCAACAAGTCAAGGGAAAGCTTAGCACATGTTCTTTGTTTTCTGTAGATAATTCGCAGACATGTTCGGTTCCTTTCGCGGGTACTAAGAATAGTTTCTTGGAACACAAGATGGGGCAAAAGTGAAAGAGACAGCCGAAAGTAATGAGATATGATTCTTTGCTTTTTTTTTTTTTGAGTGGACTAATAGTTTCGAACTCGAATATGTTGCAAGCTAATACTTGAAGATCTCAATAATTTTTTTCCACAATTTCGTCCCCAATTTCCATTCCGTTTAACACATGAGTCCGCTGTCTCCTTATTGTTGACGGAAATCTGACGTGACAGTCGGTGAAGCTAACAGGCTTTTGTTTTTGCTTATATAGCACTACGACATCAGCCAAATCAAATTTTAATAGTACACTAACATTTTAGTCCCTCAATATTTATCTTTCTAACACTTGTAAAACTTTTGTTGAATTTTTAATCTTTCTAAATAAATACTGATATGAATATCAATGTTGCACTAGCTACTTGTAATTCTATTTCTTTCTAACGCAAGTGTATATATCACAAGTTTAATATAAAAGCAAAAACGAGTATCATACCACATTAACTTAATTTAAAATCCAATTAATTACTAAAATTAATATAGTTGTACCTTATTCAAATAATATAACATATGGTGAGTTGAATTGTATTGTATTATGAGTGGACCGTTGGCGAAGTAGGCAGTTGAACCTAGATGAGACTGTCGGGTTTGTGTGCTTATGTTAGTGAGGGGACCACCGGAGGCAGGGCCGGATTTATGTAAGAGATTGTCGTGTAATCAGGTGTTCATATGTTATATTATTCATAGTAAGCATCACAAGAGATTGAACATATTTTCATCTAAAAGTCTAAGTTATTATGTGATGGTACCCAGTTATCTTATAAATCGTTTAGTATTTCCTGGTTTGATCGATGTGGGTTCAAATATGCCCTCTATCGCATAGCACGTTAAGCGGCTTACCCAGCTCTAATACCATGTTGAATTATATGTGTTACTGTGAGTAGACTGTTAGCGAACTCGATTGGGTTGGAAGGAGACAATGATAATAATGAGTTTATAAGAGAGCTGAGTATCATTACCTTATAACTTTGGCTTTTTAGTATAAATGAGCTCGGTTTCTTATAAAACACACTAATAATAATATAATATATAAACGTCTGACTATAACAATTTTTAACATAAGTTCGAACCCGTCTCCGGTAGTCTTCCAATGACGTAAGTCTGGATTTGTCTTCAGCAATCTCCTCTAGGCCCAGTCACGTACTTCACCAATTATTCGCTTATCACAACACATAATTCGACATTGTATTAGAGTTGGGTTAAACTCCTTAACACGCTACACTTGAGAAGGGGTATTAAATCCCACATTAGTAATACAAGATCATAATAATGAATTTATAAAATAATTTAGTACCATCACCTAATAATTTAGACTTCTGGGTGGAAACAAGCTCAATCACTTGTAAGGTCCATTGCTATAAATAATATAATATATGAGCCGCTTGATAGGCTAGCCAAGCAGAACATCGAATTTTTAACTAATAGTCTGATTAACAAAAGAATTAGTGCATGATATAGATAGAAAACCATTATTAGAATAACAAGTAAACTGAATTCTTTATATGAAATGTGAATTTATGAATTTTAGGGGTAGTAAAAATTTTTTATGTCCTTAGGTGTTAGAAAGATATTATACTCAGGGACTAAAATATTATTGCACTATTAAATTATAATTTCCCTGGCGTGACAGTGCCACATTAGCAAAAAAGTAGCGCCGGTTAACTCCACCGACTGCCATATTAGATTTCCATCAGAGGCAAGGAGAGGACGGACTCGTGTGTTAGACAGAATGGAAGTTGGAGGACGAAATTATGGGAAAAAAATTATTGGGGTCCTCAAATGTTGACTCGCAACACGCTCGAGTCCTGAATTGTTAGTCCACTCCTTTGTTTCGGTAGAGTAAGAAATCAAGTTGGAAACAGGAAAACTCTAATTGTCCCTTCAGAGAAGAAATCCATCTCCACTTCCATCTGTTTGAGAGGGAATAGGAAGCCTTGCTAAATACCCGGCTCTCCATCCAACAGTGAGGAGATGGTCCGGTTTCGATTCTCAAGGCAACAACGCAATTTTCCTGTTCGGGAACAAAGACAAAACATCAATGAGTAAACGACACACACAGTCGCATCTCAAACCGAAACATTACCATAATAGCCTGTTCTTATTCATATTTGTCCCTATAAAGGGAAGGAGGCTTTCTGGTTATAGCCCATCAAGGGACTGAGAGATCACAGAGCATTAGTTAACATTCTCTCAATGACAATCATGTAGTGTGTGCTCTGATAACGAACCATGCCTTGACCATGTATACCTGAATTGCCCGACCATCCAAACTCAGCAGTCTGCGGCAGAAAGACGGCCAAATCAAGATTGGATAAGTAGAAGAGATTGCTCGGGAAACAGTCCTTGAATTGTTCCTCCATGAACTTAACATGGTATTGAAATACAAGCTTACGATGTAGAGACAAAATGAGTCTCAGTCAGGTGTTGCATAAGATCTATTGCCACATCGAAAACGAGCAAACAAAGATATTTGGAAGCGGAAACGCCATAAAAACCATGCAGGTGAGATCAGTTCCTCAACACGAATTGAGACATAAGATAATCAGGAACTTAGAAATGGATAAGTAGAATGCTTAAGAGCACATGTGACATTGCTGTGATGTAGCAAAAGGTCTCCTTCAAGAACCACCTCAAGAAGTAGAAATCTCAACGAGAAAACCAGACACGATTTATTGTATATAAATGTGCATATGCGATGGTCGAAGATCGGTCTCGTATAACTGATCACTCGTAGATGTTTGCCATGGTTCCGTGGTGGGCATTGTCGTGGCAGCACAGGAAGGTGGCGAGCTTCTCCATGTGGCGCTGACACTCGGGGCACTTCATCCGGTCGGGGATCCGCCCCGCTGTGGTCGGGAACTCAAATCGGCAGCACGGGCGGGCGATCCCGTGGAGCTTGTCGTGGTGGTCCTTGAAGGCCAAGTCGTAGCCCATGACGGGCACACGGTCCTTCCAAAGATCGTACTCCACGAGGGTCAGCAGCACAGTGGTCCCATGGCCATTGACCACCACTCTCGAGCCGCTGACCAGCACGGCCCAGCCCCCAGTCCTGTCGTAGCTCAGGAGCTTCTTGATCTCCTGCATCATGTTGTCGTGGTCGTCGGCCTTCCCGAGCTGGATCTTGGAGAAGAGCATGCTCCCCAGCCGGGTCCAGAAGAACCACACCATGGCCAGGTCCTCCCAGCAGTAGCTGAGCTTCTCGGCCGTTATCGCGGCTATGGCTCGCCTCACCTGCTCCCTCTTGGTGCTCTTCCCGACATAGACCATCTCCAAGGGTATCTTAGCTGCCGTGGCAACCTGACGAGCCGTGGTCGTGAACTTGCGGATCCACTCGAGGTCATCCCCTCCGTACAGGAAGATGTACTTCCCCTCTTGAATCTGTACATCAAGGGGATTATCATATTATAGAGAATGTTAAGATTACACAGAAAGTTTGAACCGTCAGAAAAGGGGCCTGAACGAGAGACTGTGGTTCTTGAAATAACATCTAATGTAAAGTTTGGTAAGTATATATAAAATGACTGTGAAGTTGGTTTTAACTCATGTAATCTCATATTACAGTAAATTCTACAATCAAATACAAATACTGTAATTTATAGTGTAAAAAATATTATACTTTACTGTGTATTTTCGAGATATATGCATTTAAGCGAAGTTGGAGGAGGGATGGTTAATTGAGATTACCCAATTGAGAATGGTTGGATCAATGCCATCCACAAGGAGCTCAAGCCTCCAAGTCTCTTCCCTCCACAGGTTTTCCTCTCTTATGGTAGTGAAAGGGAAGGCATTGCTTCCCCAAATCCACATCATGTGGATGGCATTGGGAGACACAACCTTGCCTTGTGGATCAAGCACTACAAGGATGGGCTTGTTCCTAAAGTGCCACACCTCCTTGATGAACCGGATGACCGCCCGGTCAATGAGGTTTGGGTGGTAGACCGAGTACCACGGCATGGTCGCCTGGACAGCCGTGAACCGCTTCTCCATCGCATCCGTCCACTGCATCGTGAACCGGTCGAAGACCGGGATCCAGACAATCTCGTAAGGGTGGTGCTCCTGCCTCGTCACGTGCTGCTTGGACTCGTTGTGGATCTGCTCCAGGATTGAGAGCTCCTCGGTCGAGATGTCCAGGCCCGAGATGAGCAGCAGCACGTTCCGCCTCCTCAGCACGTCGATGTTTACCTAATATGATGACAGACCCGAAAACCCAATGTGTCATATACCACACAGGAAGTGCACTGATGTGCAGGGTTCGGTTAAAAGAATAGAATAGGGCAGACCCTTGTTTTGGTAGATCCATCAATGAGTGGCTGGATGTCATCCTTAGGATAAATCAAAGCCCTGAGGATCTTCATGTTGTCGATGTGGATCGTCTCGAACAAATTCAGAAGATTCTGGTAACTTTCCATGTGCCTCTTTTCATCTGCATCGAAGTAGTGATCCAGCATTAATCCTAAGAACCGTATGTAAATTAATTCAACATATGAAGTGGAAGTCAATCGAGTTCAATGTTCATTGGAACATTGCTGCACCTATGTGTTGGTGACAGAGAACAATTTGCTTCTGCAGATGTTCACTGATGTTCTTGAGTTTGTGGGTCAAGCTGGACAGCTCCCATGCCTCAGTGGTCGATGCTATGTACCTGAAATTGCTTCAGTTAGACACATTTCCGAATAATGTACTTTATTGCACACCCTGGATTCTGCAGTAATAGTTTCTGGGAAACGTACTCGTGGCCCATGTTGGTGAGGGCGGTGATCTGGGCAGCACAGGCCACGGCGCTCCTGATTGTCCAGTATACAGCTGTGGGGACGAGGGCCGTGGCTGTGGAGAGGGCTGGAACATCAGTCGAGATGTACTTGGGAGGGAGCTCCCTAAGCTGGACCAGGCACCGGGTGACCTCCAACATTGTCGAGATGAGATTGTTCAGGGCGTCGAACCGGGGCTTCAGCGGACCCGATTGCTCCATGATCGCTGGGAGCTGCTTGAGGATGGCCATCGACTTGGCAAGCTGGTTGGTGGAGTAGCTCTGCGCGAGCAGCCAGAATTCGCCGTAGTTGAAGGCGAAAGCTGCCAGGGTCAGCACCAGCTTGGCATCCCAGGCGAAGCTGGTGAGCATCTTGCATATGGACACGGCGGTCGTGTGGGCGTCTCCGCTGCTCAGGGCCTTGAGTTCCAGCTGAACATTCATTTCAAACCATGCAAATTTAAACAATTGATAGAACCTAGTTCGCATATAACACAATTGGAGAAGAGATACCTCGCAAGAGATACGATCGATGGTGAACGAGAGAGCATCGAGCATGGCAATGACACTGGCCTGGTGCGTCTTCTCCTCCATGCTTTCGCCCTGGCTGGCCGAGGCTCCCTACACACATTTCACATACAAAGTAAAGGATCCAGAGATGAAGAATTTAATCAAAGGTGTAACTGAGATGAGCCGACTAGAAGTAAAAACTCGAATCCGGCTCGATCTTAATGAGACCGAGCCCAAGACAAACGCAGTCTAATAATAATAATAATAAGCTCGAGCTTATAATCCGAGCCTATACTGGTCAAACTTTAGCAGCCAATTTTTGGCAAGCTTATACGAGCTCACTTGAGCCAAGCCAAGTCAGACCCAAGCTCAGAAATCGTTAAATGAGCCTAATTTATCCTGGTAGATTCTGGCTCGACTCAGTGCATTTATACCCGTAGGGGAATCAAGAGCTCATACAGTGACGAGAGTGTCGGTGCTGCGGGTGGCCCGGCTGAGGATGTCCTCGACGAGGATGAGGAGGAGCTTCACGTCGACCTCGAGCCCGTTGGGCGAATGCGTCTCGAGTATCTGCTTCATGATCATGTTGTCGTCCGAGAGTGAGATCATGCTCCGCTCGGCCCTGGAGGCTCCCTTCATGGACTTCTGAATGGTGGCGGTGGTAGGTCCAGCAGGGACGGGGCCGGCCGGGACCTTAGGGGTCAAAGCCATGTTATCACTCATTATATGGGACAGCAGAGGTAAAAGTAAGGAATTCAGAAAACAATAGATGAGGAGATTGTTTAGGTGGGTTGTGCATGGATTTGTGGGGGTCAATTTATAGGACACACAAAATAGAATTAAATATAAAAAAAAGGAAAAAAATAACAAAAAAGAAAAGGAGAGATATGATGAAGGAGAAATTGAATCAACTTCCTTGCTTCTTGTCTGATTTTTGATTAAATTCTTTGGTACAAACGTTTGAAGGAAGCCTTTGGTTCTTGTCTCCTCCTGTTGCCTTTTGTCACTCTTAGGCTTGTTTGGTTGGTGACCATGCAAAAGTCCAATGAATTACACGAGATTACATAAGATGAGAATAAAAGTCCATGTCTTCTTGGTTCAAATCGATCTAGGAATGGATGTTACCGATTAAACTGAGCAGCTGAAGACCAGTGCTTGAAACAGTGCCACAAGATCGGATCGTGGAGCCGGCTGGTGGATTTGCTTTTCTGCTTCGTACCTGTAAGATCATAAGCAGTCATTTCAGATGAAAGACAACATTTTCTAATTCGACCATATATCGCATTCTATACGACTACAAGACCCAACAAGTCGAGGGAAAGCTTAAAACATGCTCTTTTGTTTTTAGTAAATAATTCGCAGACATATTCGGGCACCTTTCGCTGTGACTCAGAATATTTTCTTGGGACGTAAGATGGGGCAAAAGTGAAAGAGACAGCTGAAAGAAGTGAGATATGATTCTTTGCCTTATATTTGGTAGACTAAGAAATCAAGTTGGAAACAGGAAAACTCTAATTGTCCCTTCAAGGAAGAAATCCATCTCCACTTCCATCTGTTTGAGAGAGAATACGAAGCCTTGTTAAATACCCAGCTCTCCATCCAACGGTGAAGAGATGGTTCAGTTTCGATTTTCAACGAAGCAACGCAATTTTCCTGTTTGGAAACAAAGACAAACATCAATGAGTAAACGACACGCACAATCGCATCTTAAACTGAAACATTGCCATAATAGCCATTCTTGTTCATATTTTTATCCCTACAAAGGGAAGAAGGCTTTCTGGTCATACCCCGTGAAGGGATTGAGAGATCACAGAAAATTTAGTTTAACATTCTCTATATACTCCCTCGATGACAATAGTGTAGTGTGTACTCTGATAACGAACCGTGACTTGACTGATTTTCATAGACATATACCCCGGACTGCCAGACCATCCAAACTCTGCAGTCTGCAGCAGACAGACAGCCAAATGAAGATTGAATGAGTAGGAGAGATCGCTTGGAAAATAGTCTTTGAAGTGTTCCTACATGAACTTAACATGGTATTGAAATGCAAGCTTACGATGTAGAGACAGCACGACTCTCAGTCAGGAGATGCATAAGATCTATTGCCACATTATTAACGAGCAAGCAAAGATGTTTGGAAGCGGAAAGGAAACACCATAAAAACCGTGCATCTTAGGTCCATTCCTCAACACAAATTGAGACATAGGATCACAAGAACTTAGAAATGGATAAATAGAATGCTTAAGAACACATGTGACAGTGCTGAGATGATGCAAGATGTCTCCTTCAAGAGCTACCTCAAATACTATGTAAAGAAATTTTCGAGCAGTCTCTGTTCAGCTTCTGATCATTCACCTTACTGGAATATGCAATCAGCAATTGACATCTCCAATCAATGCACAAGTTCTACGAGAAGGAGTTACCATAAAAGGACATCATTCAAACAAATAAAATATTCGACCAAGAAGTGTAGCAACAGAACTAATTTGAAATTAAGACTATAGAAGACAGGCAAACTTACATAACGATGGAACATCTCCACTGCCATTTTAGCCTCTTCAACAGTATTTACAGTGTCAAATTCAAACCCCCGTCTAATCTGACCCATTTTTCTGCTATACTTGTATGTTATCAATCAATCAATAACTGCATCGCAACAGCATCATCAGAGAGGAAAGAATTGGAAGTCAAAGGGGGCACCAACAAATCCATGGTGATAGTTGATGAGTTTTTTAAAAGATAAAATTGTACCTCCCGTCCCTTTTATCATGGTACTATAGAATTCCCAACACTTAATAAGAGGTAATCGAGAAGACGCTGCAGCTGCCCCTGAAATCCTCGGCACTACCGACACATCAATTGAAGAAATAGAATGTTTGTAGCCATATCCATACACACTTCACAGGTTGACTGAAGCATTTACAATCACTAATTCATACTCAGTTCCATTTGACAATAGGAGTATATTCATTTCATTCGTATACAGGTTTGAAATTCTTATGAGCAATAACAGCATAGAAAGGATCCGACCCGCTAGGCAGTCCCAGCAACCTCGTGATCCAGCTGAACGGAGAATTTCCATCTTGGAAACCCCCACTGCTGCCTGGTAGCTTTCGGATTACTTCAGGTTGGGTGAATCCTTCGATGCACTGGAAGTATTGCACGACGAGCTGGACTCGGCTGTATGCTGTCCCATCTCTCCATGCACTGATTGCTTTCTCATAGAACAGCCGATTGCTGAAGCTTACGATGAACAAACCTCCAGGCCTCAGCATTCTAAACACCTCTGCAAATACCTACAAGTTGAGTAAGGAGATGAGTCTGCCTTCTTTAGCTCCAGCAGGAACTACTCTACGGTGGACAGATTCTTACATAAGCTCAACTCGCCATGTCTTCCGTGAATTCTACCAATGAATGTTGAACATATCATCATTAAATATCACATCATCTTTCTCTATTCATTAATAAAATTATTTTTAAGATATGATTTGACATATTTGCTTACGTGTCAAATATTCATTAGTTATCCATAAACTCGCTCACCTATGAATTTCGCTCTATGGTGGATAAGCTAAGAGTCAGATCAGTTTGCTATTCAATATATTCATCGTGAATCGTAGAGCTTGAATGGCTAACTCATATTGACGAATTTATATGCAGGCAAAAGGCAATAGTACAAGTGGGGATGACATGGAATTGAGCGGATAGACAGACTCACTACGAACTAGAATCTGTGACAATCGCAGATTGCCAATCCGGAACCGAATCAGGTCACACAAACATATCAAATCCATTACTTCATCGTTGATATGCGGGCTTCTATTCGCTCTGGATGACGCCGAAGATTTCAACGGACATTTCATCAAACACCTTATCAACAACTCAATGGTGCTGAAAAGAAGTGAAAAGGTCTCACCTTTTCCGGCTGCTGAAGGTACTGGACGCTAACAGTACACAGGACAGCGTCGAAACTGGCGCTCTGCAGCTCCAGAGTCTGCTCCCTGTTCAGGTCCTTCACGAAGAAATAGTCCAGCCTCGGGTTCCTCGCGAGCTCCTGCGCGTTCATCCCGTGCCCCACCACTCTCCTATACTTGACCTCCGGCGGAAGGTGGCTCACCCAAGAGCTCATCAGGTCTAGGACCTCGTGCTCTGGCCGCAGCCTCTCCCTGTGCAGCTCCGTGAGCGTGGCTATGAACCCATCATCCACGTGGGTGACGAACCGCGGGTAGGAGTAGAATTCTCGGTCGGGGGAAGCATCTAGTTTAGTTCTCGATTCTGTGGTGAGGACGAGGCGCTTAATTTTTCCGGCGGCAGACGGGGACGGCTCTGGGCCGCGGCTGCTGGGGTTGGCGGTGGCGTTCAGGGCCAGAAACGTCGAGGGGTTTCGGCGGTCTTTGGGCGGAGAAGTTGGTAGCCATAGCTTGGGGCCTGAGCGAGCCGCGTGCATGAATTGTAATTGCATTCTGTGAACAGCAATACAGGTTGAGCAGCTGAAGAGATGAGTGATGGACATTCCCCGCGCCACAGAAGTTCCGGACTGGGCCGGGCCTCAAACGTTGGGCCGACAAATGGATGGACTGTTGCATGTAATGGGCATACCTATGCACATTGACAAGGAGAGAGGCTTGTATGCAGTTGAATTACTACGTGACAGTTTTTATATAATGATATCAACGAATAAAATTAAACTATTTTAGAATTATTTTTTCATTTAGGTTTAATAAAAAATTTCTAAAAAAATTAAAAACTTTTATTGGTTGGTGTCACAATATAGGTACTGCTACGTGGTGATACCGTTACACACAAGACTCTCTCCATCAATAAGAGGATGTATCTCAATCAATGCTACATCGTAACGAAGTAATGAAAAAGAATCAATTGAATCGCTTCATTTATTAAAATCATGGGCCACTGCCAATTTGGTCGGTTAAGTTGGCACCTTATCATTTTTTTCCCTTAAATGAGATTTTACTTTTGAGTCTTATCAGTAGAAAAAATTATTGTCAGGAGAGTTTTACTTATTAATGAGCCAGCCCGACTTGAACCGGATTAGTCGTGGGTCATTTATACTTCTGGATGCAGGACAAAGCACATCGAAAAAAAAATTATGGACACCAACTCGTGTGATAAAAATATCATCCATCGCATTACTGCAATCTAATCGGTGATTTCTCACTCGAAAAAAACGAGGTGAGATGGACCAAGAATTTCCGGTTTGTCTCTTTCCTAGGCCTTTGACTATGGCTGCACGAGTGAAAGTGAATGAACAAGCCGACCAAGCTTGAGAACACAAGGATTGCCCTACAAAAAAGGGGGGCACAAGAACAATATGATGGTTTCTTTTGAATCACATGCCCAGACGTGGGATGGGACATCATGAAAAGAAGAAGACGTGCACAGAATGATCATGTTCGCAATGTCGATAACTCGGCATTTTGAGTCCTTTTTTTTCACAGACACGTTTCATCAACCCGACTTATAGTTACACCTGTATATTTTTAACCCGCATGACCGGATGTTATTCGGTGCCCATCACCTAGTACAGAGTATTGAGACTGTAGATCATCGTTCCTTGTGGCTAACTAGCACATGCGTATAGTATGATTTTATGTAGCCTCAAGCCACAAAAAGTCACAGTTTCCAGGGCAGAAGGATACAAGTGAATAAGTTGAAACCTTATTGCAAACCCCTTTTTTATCACTGCAAGGTTTGCAGCAGCAGTGGCAACTTTGCAACACCTGTTACATGATGCTCGAGGTCTCATCAACCACAAACATATTGGAGGGATTGAACCTCCCGTGCAAGCATTGACCCTATCAGCATTACACCAAAGATCTAGTTTAGTCGACACGATGTCTACCAAACGCAACTCCAAAGAGCAAACTTTTAACAGATATTTTCAACACAGATGTGTAGAGACGATTCAAACTCGGGATCTTGCACAGATAGTTTTACACAATATAATTATCCAAAGTGCATGTATGGAAAACCAAGTAACGAACGACTTTAAGGACCAAAACAGAACCTGAAACCGGACCGGAATACTAATAGACCACCCGAAGAATCTACCAAGTTGAATTGATTGATCTTCTAGAAAGATGAAAATTAAATGTGTTAGGGGAATAAAAATATTGAAAATGTGGATTTAATTGATCTCCCACCTCACTTAACATGATTGTCTTCTTCTTCATCTTCTTCATACGTCCCTAAAAATTCAAAGTCTTAAAGGGCAGTCGTTTTGACATATTTGCACGTGCACCATGAACAGCTTGTGCTTTGTAGGACAAGACAAAGACACTCCCTTTTCCCTTTGCCTCCTCCTTGTCCTGGCCATGAAAGACAATTCCCACCTCGCTTAATTTAATTTCATTCTAATAAAACAAAGTCAGCAGTACTGGAGAGTCGGTCACCCTACTATATAATAATATCTTACCTTTCATATTCAACTGTAAATATATTAAATATATTGAACATTCAACATCGATGTTGGCTCCATTAACGTACTTCTAGTAGATGTTTTGACACAATGCATAAAAGGAATTAGAAAATGGGAATCTTCGACTTGCCAAACCACCGGGTTGATACATTACATTTTAGTTCGTTGAGGTGGTTTTCCTCTCCTCTTCTCCTCAAGTAAGATTATAATTCAAGATTCGTAAATGGGGAAATCCCCAATTAAAATATTTTCAACTTATTTGGACAAGTAGGGTTTTTTAGATATAAGATGATGAACCAAAAGAAAAGGTTCAAACGGTTTATCATCCCTTCGGCCGAAATATGTCTCACGTTCAAGTTTTACGAATAATCTTACTTTATAATGGACCAAATTAACCTAAATTTGAATTTAATCGAGATTTATCGAGTTTTGAAACAACAAACAATGGTAAAAGAGAAGAAAAAAAGTTGAACAATTGGCTTGGTCGGGTAATCATAGTGTATGTGCATTTGCCGAGTGAAATGCTCGCCCGATGTTTTCCACTGGCTATCCTTTGGGGAACAGATCTTCTCATTCTATGACGTGCCTAAAGGTACCCTCTCCCATTGCGGCTAGGTTCTTTTGTTAGACACATACACACTCTTTTATTTTATTTTATTAGCTCGCTACGTGACGTTCGGACTTTCGTCTTCACTCGCGAACATATTAGACGAACTGAATAATCGGTACTGTCATTGTTCGTGTCAACGTAGAACCACCATATTCCTAGTATATACTTCAAGAATATGATGACCGCTAAGGTTCAAAGTGATGGCGTCTAGTTATTACTAATTAGAATAATTGAACCGGCATTTTCTAGTTCAATCCCAGATAGGTAATTAATTAATAGAGACAATATATTTTCTAAGAGGGACAGGAGTAGGTGAGGACAAGTAACTGGGGCACTTTGATACAGTAGGAGAATCCATGGAATACAGTCTTCCTCTTTTGGCAGCACAATAGATTATGTCATAAACGTTATTGTGGACCATTTCGTAATTTTTTTCCCGGTCTGAATAGCTGATACCCAGAAGTTCAATGGGCTCTGACTAATCCAGTTCGAGCCGGAATGTCCCATTAAAGAGTAAAACTCTATTAGAGTGAATTCAATCCGATCAAACTTTTCACAATATAATTATTGAACTGTTCAGGAATTTAATTAAATGGTTCATAATCAATAACTTAAATTAAAGAAAGTAATCTCATTGCTCTCAATTAATTTTCCCGCACAATTAATAGTTCAGTGAGTTGACCATAAAATTCCCCTTTATTCTTTTGGTGTGTATCATCCGGTATCCAAAAGTCACGCTAGCTCATCCATATTCGAGTTAGGTCGGCCCATCAAGAAGCAATGCTTTGCCAACATGAATTTTCCCTGTTCAGGAAACTCAAACCCGAAATAGGGCAGGAGGAGTCCCATCAACGAGATTTGAATCAGATCTCTCGATCTCAAATTAATAACGGTACCACTTGACCGGACTCTCTTTCTTAAATTCCAGACATTTTAAGGGAGAAAGAAGCCTATATTGGTAATTTCTCTTTATCTGGGTGTATATATACGAACAGCGAGTGATTATTATAGACGAGAGAGGGAGTGATGGCGCCGGTTATTGAAATATTTACCATACTCCTTGGTCTGTGTCTGGCTTCTGCAGTTCTGCTGAGGCTCGTGGGCTTCTCGTCGAAGCACCGAGAAGCTGCCTCCGCAGCCGCGGCAGCAAAGCTGCCGGAAGGTAGCATGGGATGGCCGCTTATCGGGGAAACTCTCAGCTTCCTCTCTCCCCACAGATCAAACTCTCCTGGAACCTTTTTACTAGAACACTGCTCCAGGTAAATTACTTACAGATGATCGGTCCATTCAATCAATCACCTCCCGGTTAACGTTCGATCTGTATGTACATCATAAGCTTCCATTTACAAAATTTTCCGAGTGTACTCACGCATCTTACTATGATTTTTGTGTTTTACGTTCAAATTTCCTGATGATAGTTTCCAAGTTTTTCGCCAGGTACGGGAAGGTTTTCCGCTCGCACCTGTTCGGATCCCCAACAATCGTGTCGTGCAACCTCGAGTTCAACGTGTTCATCCTGCAGAACGAGGAGAAGCTGTTCCGGGCATCGTACCCGAAGGCAATGCATGGGATCCTGGGCAAGAACTCGCTGCTGGTGGTCTCCGGGGAGCTCCACAAGAAGCTCCGGAACGTGGCGATCAGCTTCGTCTCCGCCACCAAGTCGACAGCCGACTTCCACCGGTGCACGGAGGAGATGACGATGGCGATGATGGAGTCTTGGAGAGGGCTCAAGGAAGTCCCCTTCAATAAAGAAGCCAAAGTGGTAATGAAAAAGAGACGTCATTGTTTAAATAAAATTTTAGCTACAATCTGGACCTCGTTTCTCATCGGAAAAAAATTAGTTACAATTAATTTTGAAATGCTGTGATTTTTTAATAAATTAAATATGAAATTAATTAATAAATTTTTTTAAAAAAATAGAATTTTTTAATATATAATAAAACTTGTGAAGACATTGTTGGAGAAAAATCTATGCGATATGTGAAAAAAAGTGATAATAAAAGAAGGTTAGGTGGTTACCGTTAAACCATTATTTTCCTATAATATTAAAATTTTAATTTTATATATTAACGGATAGTTAGTAAAATTCTCGAATATTTTCATATATTAAGTCATAAATTTAGGAAAAATAGTATTATTTTGTATAAATAAAATTGATAAAGATGCAATTGGAGGAAAAATCCGTGTGAATTACGAAAGAGAAGAGTTCCATATAGTAATTTTCCCATTAAATTCCTTTTTTTAGAATATTAAAATTTTAATTTTATGTACTAATAGATAGTTTAGGAAACTGAAAAGGGCAATAAAATTCTCGAACGGTTTTTATATAATAATAATACAGGTACATTACCGATTACTTATCACGTAGTATATGCATTACGCAGTTCACACTAAGCCTGATGATGAAGGCGCTTCTGAGTATAAGTCCGGGAGATGGGAGAGGCTCGAGGATACTGGAAGACTACATGACCTACATGAAAGGATTCGTCTCTCTGCCTCTGAATTACCCTGGAAGTCCCTATACCATGGCTGTTAAGGTAAAAGAACAGCACCATTTCAACATTTAACCGTCCGGTCAATACTCGATACGTAATACGTAACGAGTTCTTCACGTGAATCGCCGTTCGGATCCTGACACGTGCACAGCTGGCGTTCTAAAATTATGAAAAACTCTACGCGTGTGATGATCTGAGTGAGATTTACGTAATGGACTCGTTGTGTATTGCACACTCGACAGGAAGATGAGGTTTTACATGTCTATTGAAGTCTTTTCCCCTTGATGATTAAAATTAGTTAGATATCTATGGTTCGAAACTAGATCTATGTTCAACCCAAAAGTTCATGAGTCATCCGCACTCAATGACTGATCGCAAACACGACATCTTTCTTCTACATTTGAGTAAGGAGGTCAACTGACCGGACTTCATATGGTCTCAGAACACAGATTTGAGTCCTTCTGCACGCACTAAACCCATATTAAACTAATTCCTATGCGATAGAACTTCAAAACTAATGCAGTCCACTCATAAAGGAAAATATTAAGTAACTAATTAACCTTTTAAAGTAAACGATTATGATGACTTTCAAGTTCAAACTCATATCTGTCAGGTGTAAAGTGTAACACACAGACGTAAAATATGATTTGGTACCGTATTAAATTCCTGTAAAGCTCGGTTGAGTTCATACGTCTACGTCGTAGCCTCAATCTCTTATATTCCTAGCTAGATTTACTTATTAATTTTCCAATATGAGACAAAATTCTTAATATTTGCTCTCCCGCGAAGACATCAACACTTACACTTATCATGTGCCTTTGCACATCTACACTCAAGAACTCATCACGTTTGGGACATCTTTTTTTCTTTTCTGTACGTGTGTGAAAAGAATTAACTAATCACAAGACAATCTTCTATTTTGCACTTGAACTTATAGATTACGAGTTACAAACTCAGGTCTATCAGGTGAGAATACATATTAACATAAAATTTACTTTGGTACTATGTTAAATTTTCATTAAATACAGATGAATTCATATATTAAAACCCAAGTTCCTTATATTTATGAAATTTTCTTATTAATTTTTTGATGTGCCCGTGACCGCTTTTAAACAAAATTTTCACCAATTAATTTATTCGTCATCCGCAGGCTAGGGCAAGGCTGTCATCAACAGTGAAAGAGATCATAGAGGAGAGGAAGTCTGCTGCATCAGTTGACGGGACCGATCACACCAGGAATGGAGGCGGAGACTTCTTGGACGTGATAATGGGCAAGGCGGAAGGGGCGGCGACGCCTCTCCGTCTGACGGAGGAAGAGCAAGTGAGCAGCGTTCTCGACTTATTGCTCGGCGGCTACGAGACCACTGCCACCGTCATGTGCCTCCTCGTCTACTTCCTTGCCCATCACCCTCTCGTTCTGCTAACCCTAAAGGTAATAATTCTCTTCCCCGGATTCGAGTATCGCTCTGAGCAATACTGTTACAAAAGATTCTTGAACTTGTGTCTTGGGGAAATACTAGTTGTTCAGTTCGTCTGATATGTTCACAGTTAAATAAGAAGGCCCAAACATTATATAGCAGAACTGTTATCATCATTTTCACTTATTAAAAAACTTCTCCCACACTTTTATCTCCTTAACAAAAATACGAATTGTCACCGGTCTATGAGTCTCGTCCATGGATTTCATCGGTAGCCCACATCTAGGATAACAGTACCGAGATACTCGGTCGATCGATTATTAGCCGTGTGTGCAAATATGGTGGAAAAGATGGTCGACACTAACTCGAACATGAATTTTCGCAGGAAGAACACCGAGCAATAAGGCAGAGTAAGGAGGATGGAGAGCCCTTGAACTGGGAAGATTACAAGCAAATGGGATTCACTTACAATGTGAGTAAACCACATGAAATTATTCACCTAACCCACAAGGGCGTTGGGTCATATCCAACCCAAAAATTCAAACTGATAAATTAGTGATATCTGCTCTTTTATAAAGAAGATTTCAACTTATTAATTCTTCGATGTGGGATATATATATCAATACTCGCTCTCACGTGACAATATGTTCACACTTAACACGTGCCTTTACACACTCGCCTTCAACGACTGACCTCAAGTCGAGCATTTCTCTTCCGGTCTCTGGCCGGGGGCCAAACTACCACGAGGCGACCTTCATTACCGTCCTTGGGCTAACAACTTATTAATTCTTCGCTATTATGTGGCAACGTGTTCACACTTGACACGTGCCTTTACACACCTATCTTCAAGAACTGAGCATTTTTCTTCCGGTCTCAGGGTTACGAGATCCACACTCAGGCCTGACATAGTATAAATTCAGGATTGACCCGTTCTGATACCATGTAAAATATTCACTGGTCCACAAAAGTTTTAGCTCATATCCAATCCAAAAGCTTGAACTGATAAGTTGGTGGTACTCGCTCTCTTATAAACCAAATTTCAACTTATTAATTCGTCGATGTGGGGTACATATCTCAACAAACCATGACCCACACAGTTACATTGCTTTCAATTTGAAATTATGAAGTCTCGGGTTGGACTTTTAATGGTGAAACTATCTACCATTCCTCCTACACTTCTAGGATGATTAAAAAAAAAAAAACATGTTTATTATTTTCCATGCAGGTCATACGTGAAGCTCTGAGGTACGGAAACGTAGTCAAATTTGTGCACCGGGAGGCCATCCAAGACGTCGAATTCAAAGGTCATATCGATCGATCTACTTCGTTCTTTTTTAACCTACGGTCGGGTAGTCGAGTGCTGAATGTGAACTCGACTTGATGAACGCTCAGGTTTGCGCGTGCCGGCAGGATGGAAGGTCCTTCCTGTGTTCACCGGGCCGCATCTCGACCCCGACCTTCATACGAACCCGATGGAGTTTGATCCATGGAGATGGAACAATGTAAGTAAATCGAGAGACTAGGCGTGTCTGTGAGTAGAGATCGACATTTTCGGGTCATCCGCATGGAATTTACATCCCCCTCTCTACCTGTTAATTGATAGATAAAATTTTACGTTTTATCTTAGTAACTTGACTCGAATTAAAATACTCGACTCGAATTTGGATTAATTAGAATTTCTTCGTATACCATCCATGCAGGATAAAGGGACACAGAAGAAAGTGACGCCGTTTGGAGGGGGAGCCCGACTCTGTCCGGGTTACGGACTCGCCTACGTGGAGCTTGCCTTCTTCCTCCATCACCTCGTCCTTAACTACCGGTAAATTACATGATGTTACCGCACATCGAACCGGACCGAAGCAAAGCGAATATTCGGTTTAGTTAAGTTTAGGATTAAGTTCGAACTCTATCTACTTTATTAACGCCTCAAAATAACCGAACAGCATGGGATTGGTTTATGCGATTCCGTTAACTGTTTAACCACTTTTTATAAGACTGGATATAATTTAATTGATAAGATATAACTAACTCACTTTGAAATTAATCGAACCGAACCATCGAAGATTCATAAATCGAGAATTTATATTAAGAAGTCATTATGTATTTTTTATTTGATTTGATTAACATTAGAACTGATTCATTTTTATTAACTTATAATTAATCGAACCGGTCATATCAAATAATTAACCGCCATTAGAAAACCGGTTTGAGTGTTTCGGTTATTCATTGGTTGATTTGATTCAGTAAAACAGTTAGCTTCGGTTTTTTCAATTCAAATTATTCAATCCATTTCATGGTTTGTTTCATGAGTTTCGAATTAAAATTTCGTTAACTCGGGATGCCGATGATGACGTGGAAACTAATTGACAGGTGGAAGACAAAAAGAGATGAGCTGGCGCTGGCTCACCCTTACGTGGAATTCAAGAGGGGCTTGATTTTGGAGATTGAGCCAATTTTATGATTAATGTATAGACTCATTATCCCATTAAAATATAATAAAATAAGATGATAAGTGTAAACTATCAAATTGATCCTCAAATTTATTGTGAGTTATCAATTTAGTTCTCAAAATTTCAAAATCATCAATTTGATCTTCACCGTTTAATTTCATCAATCAATTTAATCGAGACATTATAATGTTATTTACGAATGTTGACATGGATGGTGGTTGTCACATCAGTGCACCCACATGTCACGTTCCAATCAATATATGGATAAAATTATATTTTATTTTTTAATTTCAACCACTTATAACTTGCCACGTGACATGTGAACATGCTGACATGATCGTCACCGTCCACGTCAGCATTTGCAAATAGAGTTATAACGCCTGGACTAATTTAACGAACGGAAGTGAATAATGAGGACCAAATTAATGATTTTCAAATTTTGAGGATCAAACTGATAGATTATTGAAATTTTAAGGACCAATTTGATAGTTCACTCATAGTATAATTAGGGCAACAAAAGAAGCCTTATACTGATTTAATTAATTTGCTTTCTCATACTGCCCAAAGCCAAACATCAATTTTATTTGATGGATTACTTGTAGTTGGATTCAGTTGGCAATTTGCAATGAATGAGTCTTTTGTTTGAGAGAAGATGTTATCATGGAAAGTTCCAAGTCTCAAGGTAGATTGATCGACAGTTTCTATTGTTTGTTGAATTTATTAGCGAGCAAGGATTTGGATCGTGGGAAAACGTGATAAGAGACTCGGTCCGGTTAGGAGTGGCAGAACCGTGCCGATCCGTATGGATAATTCAGTGAGCTTAAGATAGTCAATCCAGTCAGTAAAATTTTTATTTGCTATATTAATCTTTTAAGTTTATCGGACTATCTAACCTTGCCATGCCAAGTATCATCCTCGGCCCTGCAAGGCTCGATAATGTTCGACACATGCACGATTTCATTGTGCCGGCTATCGAGCTAACCCTATAATTGTCTGCCCTAATTTAGGTTCGAGCACGATTAGCCCATTAATAGTTAAAGACTCTTTCAGTTGTTCTCCTTACTCACAATATTCGAATCAAAACCTCATCGATCCACCTCGTCCAACTCGGTTCGTGAAATCTTTATTTATTTGTAATAAAATTTTTTTAAGTTTATAAACCATCGAACTGTGCCGTGCCGAGTATCCTCGGCCCTGCACAACCCAAGAGTTCTCGGCATAAGCATGGTTCATCCGTCGTGCTAGACTCTCGGGTCAAGCCTAAAATTACCAGCTCTAGTCTAGTTAGAGCACTGTTAGCCCAATAACGACTAAAAACTGCTTTAATTATAAATTTTCTTCATTTACAGTACTCGAACTCATGCCTTATCGAGCCACCTCACCTTACTCATATTTCGGCCCATTGCCCGGTCCAGCCCGGTCCACAGGCAACAGAAAACCACCGGTTTCTTCTTTCTTGAGGAAGAAGACGGAGCAGAGTAAAGACCAGTGATCTCCATTCCCTCCCCGTCTAGGTTTCTTCCTCCGGCAAAAGCTACACCTCCGGCCAATCCGATTCTCCTTCTCTGCCCCACGACTCGACCGGCTCCTCTCTCCACCGTCCCTCAGGTACTCTCCATCTCAATATCTCTACAGATTTTGGTCTCTGCATGATGCTTTCTTCCGCAGCAACTGCTAGTTTGGGTAGTGAATTTCTGGTCCGTTTGTTGTTTTCTGTCACTGGGAGAGTCGAATTGCAGCTGTGAATTGATGATCTTAAGCTCGCAGGTCGAAGCTACGGCTTCGGTCACGCCCATTCATGGTCCCGCCCCCACACACCAAACCCCCAACACCACCACCCCCCCCCCCCCCCCCCCCCCCCCCCCCCCCCCCGTACCTCCTTGGTGCTGTTGTCGCTTTTTCCTCTATCACTTTCGACTTGGTTAGGCAATGTGGGGCCAAGTTTCATTTTTCATGCTTTTCTGATTGCAGCAGTTAGTCTAGCAATAGAGTTGCTGTATTTGCTTCTGGAGTAGCCTCTGGAATGTTTCTGCATTTCGATGTTATTGTCTTTTGATCCGCCCCCTTCAATGCAAATGCCTGTCTTTTGTTAGAAGAATTAATCATTCTTGCCCATTGTAACCAATGCAGTTATTCATAATGCATTCAGCCTATTTCACTTGAGAAGATACTGTTTGACCAATATGAGGAGAGTTTTTATATTTCACTTAGTCGGATCACTGTTTTATTATGTATATCTGCTGGGGAAAACTTATTCCTTTTAGTCAATTATCCGGCCCCTGGGAGTAATCGTGTTATAATATTTTGGAGCCAAGTGCTCATATCAATGTTTGAGGTTTACAGTTTCTTTTATGTTGACAATTTTATTTGCTCTCTTTCTGGAGATTGACAGTTGTTTTGAAATGAACTTACAAATATTAAGTGTTGTTTTGCTATTCCAATGCAGATTTACTTGTATCCAGAATGTCTAAAGGGATGATTGAAGTTCCTCCAAAGGGTGGATTTAGCTTTGATCTTTGTAGGAGGAATGATATGCTTGCGCAGAAGGGTGCTAAGGCCCCATCTTACAGGAAAACAGGAACAACAATTGTGGGTTTGATTTTCCAGGTATGATTTTTATGTCCATCACTCCATGGAAATGTTTGATTTGGTATTCTCTTGAGCAAAACAGAAATTGATATTATGGATCCTTGATTGTAGGGTAATATATTTTGCAACTAGAATTTACTTTATGGGAATTTGTGTTTGTTAATCTTGGGCTTATTGTTGCCACTGAGTTGATAAATAAAATAGCTGCTATTAGATTTTGTCTAATAGCCGCACCTCACATTTATATATTAAAGAGAAATTAAACTGGGACCATGATTTTCCTTGGGAAAATTCTTATCCCTTATTTAAGAATAATTGCACATTAGACCTTATTTTATGGGCATGGATCTATTACTTCATATTCTACTGTCGTTTTCTCATTCCCAAGCATATGATTTCGTGCAGGATGGTGTCATTCTTGGTGCAGATACAAGAGCGACTGAAGGACCTATAGTTTGTGATAAGAATTGCGAGAAAATTCATTACATGGCACCAAACATATATTGCTGTGGTGCTGGAACTGCTGCTGATACGGAGGCAGTAACAGGCACCAAATCTCTTTTACTTAATTTTCTAGTGCTGAAACAGATGCTTCTGCGACCAGTTTATACCATAAAAAAAAAGGGCGTTGCTGTATAGTTTGAATGACTGTCAGGTCCTTTTGATGGCTGAAGTTATTCTTCACTTGCTGTGTTTGCTTTCTATCTAGACATGGTGAGCTCACAGCTGCAGTTACATCGCTACCATACTGGCCGAGAGTCGAGGGTTGTGACAGCACTTACGCTTCTTAAGAGACATCTTTTCAAGTAAGGCCTTTCGTGGAGAATGAGTCAAAGTGCAACATGTTATGTACTTTTTCTTAAGTTACTGGTTCAAGGTCTAACTAATGTTATATGCAGCTACCAGGGTCATGTTCAGGCTGCTCTGGTTCTTGGTGGTGTTGATGTTACTGGACCTCACCTCCACACCGTGAGTTTTTTTCCCTTCAAAAAATTTCTAATGCTAACAATGCCTTTTCTGGATCCTGCTTGTTTTATTTTTTGCCTGACATTTATTTAGAATATGTCCCCCAGATATATCCTCATGGTTCTACGGATACACTGCCTTTTGCTACAATGGGTTCTGGTTCTTTGGCTGCTATGTCTGTATTTGAATCTAAATACAGAGAAGGCTTGACCGTAAGTTCAGTTTCCAAGATTTTCTTTCTTTTTGCGACATACTTCCAAGATTGCTTTGTAAATTCTGCCAGTGGTGCATGAATTAAGCATAAGCCTTTTTTGAATCATGGTCCTTGTAATGTTATTTAAGGTCATCCATGCTCATAGTGTCATCTTCCTAAAAGAAATATGAGCAGATTATTCATGTTATTAAATCAATGGCCATGGCAGAAAGATGAAGGAATTAAGCTTGTGACAGAGGCAATATGTGCGGGTATATTTAATGACCTAGGAAGCGGAAGCAATGTCGACGTCTGTGTGATAACTAAGGTCGGTTCATATTTCTTGAGTTTTTTATTTATGGAAGATCAAAGATGCCATTCTTGAGCTTGGGTTTACTTATCTGGCACCCTGTACACTTCCACAGGGTCAGAAGGAGTACCTCAGGAACCATCTGCTGCCAAATCCCCGGACATATGTCAGTTCAAAAGGCTACTCTTTCCCTAAGAAGATTGGTCAGTAACATTTTCCTGTCACCCTTCTAATCTATTATAGCCTTGTACTTCCCCATCATCATGTCCCAGATGCTATTCCTGGATTCCCTTATTCTCTGGTTGTGTGATTGCAGAGGTTCTGTCGACAAAGATTACTCCGCTGAAGGAAAAGGTTGAAGTCATCGAAGCTGGCGATGCCATGGAAGAGTGAAATTCTCAAGCGTTGCACTTGTTCATGCGATATTTAGGCAGCAAGGATTTGAGATGATCAAAGCAGTAACTCTATGTCCCTCTTCCTTCGATTATGATCAAATCTTTATTCACTTACCATAAGCTGAATTCACCTTGCGGGATTAAATACACAGCTTAGCTCTAATGGATTCATAGAAACATAGATCTTTTGCTGTTCCCCTGTCCTTAATTTACCTGCTGAGTCTTATGTGGTACTGCTTGAAGGGAAAGATGTGCTGCTTGCATGTTTATATCCTTCGATTCAACGTGATTGTATGGGTAATGGCCAGCCAGCATTTTTCGATAGAAGATTCGTGTTTCAGTGATGTCATGATATTAGACAAGCTGGGAAGCCAGGGTAGGAAGAAACCGATTCTCATATTGATCATTGTCATTGTGAGAACGATGTTAAGTTTGCGGATGGACACCTACAAAGAAGGCTGATATGGACTCCTCGCCAGTATGATCTCGGAAGAACCACAACACTTACGTTCTCCGTTCTTTCATATCAAACAGGACCGATTGACATGTCTCCTTCCTCTTCTCATTGAGCCACTTATCTTGGAGGTTTCTAAGTGGCAGAGAACCCCGATGAAGGGTGCACCTCTTGATGGTGCACTTCTGCATCGTCGCTGGGGTGTATGGACTGACCTGAAGGAAGAGGTAGTTCCCGATCAAGAGATCCCCGAGATGCTCCTGGCCCTTCTTCAGCCTCCTCACTGCCTCCCTGACCGCCGCAGCCACCAGCCTCGTCTTCTGCATCAGGAACCTTCTCAGCCGTGGAACTCTGAGCCTAAGCCGCCTCCTGACATGCACTGTCCTCAGCTTGGCCCAGACCCTTGACGAAGACCTCTGCAGGATGGGTCTGAACCTGGTCTTACAGTGGTGCTCATGGTCCTCAATGAAATCGGGACCCTCTTCGGGTTTCAGCTTCTGGTATTGGAAAAGGGCCGCCATGGATGGGATTGGAGAAAGGAGGTTTGATTTGTGAAGAAGAAGGAAGAAGGAAGAAGGAAGAAGGAAGAGGAAGAAGGAAGAAGAAGAAGAAGAAGCAGCAGCCGACTTTGAGTGAAATAAGTGCCGAAAAAGACGAGAAGAAAGCAATGGCTTTCTTTTCTCCGGTTCTTACACTCTGATGTTGGTGATGGCTTGAATTAAATGAGGTGTGCTTATTAGTTCATTATCTTGGAACTTAATATCCACATATCAAGTAGGGATCGCATATCCAATGCCCGGCGTAGGAAGTCACACCGGGGATTTTTAAAGGACTCTGAAGTCTCCAATATGCAATTATATGCGACCGTGATGTAAAGGACGATTTGCTGGACCCATTCAACCCTCCAGCGGATGAAGAGCGATCGAGAACTGCCCCTTGAAAGGACATACGTGGGGACAATTCAAAGAGCCTAAGCCCAGCAAAAGGAAAAAGAGCAGTGCCATCATCTGAAGTTGTGGGTCTGTTAGCTGGCATATTCAAGCTCTGCAAATATAGCAGGAACTATTTATCAAGCACATAATATTCAGCCGTCCATAAATCCGAACTCTAAAATTAAAGAATGAAAAATGAATTTGATTGTCGATTGTCGTGTGATTAGGGCAAGCTGATCGGACTCACGAGGCTAAAGACATGTTTGATAGTAAACACAGGTCGAGACATTATTGTAGTAGATGGTTCTGTTTCTCAATCATATGACTTTGACAGAACATTAGGAACCATGAAGAGGATAAGCACAAAGTCACCAGGCAAACTTCAAAACCTTAAGTGCTTTGCAATAGACGTGTAGTGTTCTCCTGTCCCTTTTGTGTGCTGTGCCATGGAAGAAGTCGAGTCAACAATATGAGACGTCGGCCGGAACACCACTTGGGGCAGAGATGATCATCTCTTTATAGATTAGAACTCGTTGGACTTCTGAACATCAAGTGATTAAAAAAAACTCAAAAATAAACACAGAAATAGCCACGTGCTCAAATGAATGGACCAAAAAAATAATGTCTTATTGCATAATATATAATTAGCAAACAACCACATCTATGACCTTTCCATCTCATTCATACATTATCTATGTACACAGTCACCATCTTCCTTTTACCCTGTTAGCAAATCAAACATTTCCACCTTGTGTCCTTTGCAACAATGACAAGAATGTTAACAAGATATACAGAGGGCAGAGGCCCGAAATAATCAACAGAATAATGCCACGAATTCACCGGAAGCATTCGATGGCTGCTCGTGCAAAAATGTACACTTGAGGGCACCCCTTGGAAGACATTTAGCTGCTGGTCCTAGTATAGCTTTATTCTTGTCTGGATCGGGCTTCGACAGATTGGACAAGAGCTGAGGCTCTGCCCGCAGTCACAGCATGTCTAAGCAACCAAAGAAAGCAGCACAGTCGTCAAAATCGTGTTTCTACTATTTTCCAACTAACTCTCGCATGTGGCCTTTATAAGAACTGTTAGCGTGGTTGTGAGCAGGAACGAACTGACTCTCCAATCAAACAGTGGGTCCATGCATTATTTCAAGGCATGGATTTGATCAGTTATTCCACGAGACATCATCAATCATTGTGATAGCCTAGATTTGTATCTCTTGGCAAAGAAAAATGGAGATGATGAGGATGGGATAGAGTTACCTGATGCCCACAGCCAAAAGCCATGTCCTTCGCATTAACAAGACAAATGGGGCAAGCCTGGGGAGACAACAACATAAGATAGCTCAGAGCATGTTTGGATACATACAACTTGAAAATTCAACCAGGAATATGCATATTGGATGAAGCTTCACTTCGACAGCCCCACAGAAAGCAAGCCCAGAAATGCTCAACAACATCGATCATGCCTATTTACTACAGCAGTTGTTATGTAATACCTGATTATCATAGGCAGAACCTGGTGCTGGGGCAGCTGAGTTGGTCAGAGAGCTTTCTACTTGATAAGTTGGAACGGAAGGGTCGAAGCCCGTAGGATAGGAAAGTTTGGTGCCGCTAGCAGTGGAAAAACTTTGGGCTGGTGGTGGAAGAGGAACTCTCCTTGGAGCATTTCCTTTTGAATTGCTGCTTTGACAATTGACATAGCACATTTCTATCAGAAAAGCATCTCCGAAAATTGTATGTTCAGTAGTTACATTCTTGCACAGCAGTGGAGAGGGAGAAAATCAATTCTTACCCCAACAAGTTAAGCTCTATTGTTGCCTTGTATTGGGAGGGGATCTCCATCAAAGCCGACAGAGCGAATTCCGTCTCCTTCCGGGAAGATGACACGTTCTTTGACATAATATGAGTGAAATTCACAAACTGTGGGGGAGGAAAAGATGATCTTTTGTTAAGAAATGTGATAGTACACAAAAGAGAAGCAAAAAAAAAGCATGCAAGCAAGCAGGCTCTTTCACACATGCCTGGAAGTTGTCAAATGCTCGTGCTGGAATGTTGTCATCGAATTCCTCCATCATGTCCCATGGCCCATCTCCAACCCCGACCAATATAATTGAGAGAGGGAGCTTGCTGCAATTGAACCGGATACATCAGAAACAGCGAAGGGGAAAACAGAAAAAGAAATTTGGGAGTATAAAAGGGGATTCTCGAATGTCTTCCCACCTTGCCTCAACAATTGCTTCGACTGTTTTCCGCTCTTGTGGGCTGAATTGGCCTCTTTGGGTATCTACACTTCTAGTTACCTACAATAACTCCAAGGCTTAGATAGCGATAAATTTAACAAAAACTTCAAACCAATATCGATGTGCTCCCAATGTTGGAGAAAACCATTTGGTTCCAAATAAAAAAATTCCAGCCCTGTTTTATTGGGGAGGAAATCTTCAATCAAAGATCATCTTCCAAGTGCAAAACAATGACATGTTTTTCCAGGTTTTCCGGTATAGGAGGTCTTGCAAAAACTTTTCTGCAATAAGCTTGCTTATCCAGAAAGAAAAATGTACCTGTCCATCTGCAATTATGACCAAGACGTGGTATTGCCCGCCACTTTGCTCCACAATGGTCATGGCCATTTCGATGATAGGCGCAAAAGATGTTGGCCCTGCAAAGAAACAACAAAAGGAAAGAAAATAACCATACGGTCCGATGGGAAGAAAAAGCCATGGTTAAGCTACGGTGGTATAAATAGTACAAGACTTCGAACCTGCAAGCCTTAGATGAGGAATGATTTCCCTGTATCGACGTAAAACTTCCTCAAATCCATTGCAGAATCTCTCATCAGGGTAAAAACTGAAGACATCTTGATCATGTGTTGATGCTGATATGTATAACAGCAAACTTGTCATCCACACTGTTCTTACAAATACTATTCAATGAAGAAGCACAAAAGGAATATCAATGGTACCATCTCCAAACCCAAAGCAAGGAATCAAGTTGTCTTCATCGAAAGCAGACAAGGTTTTCCCGATAATTGATATGGCTTGCTCGTATGGATTAAGACCGTTCCCAATGTGATGCAAACTCCGTCTGTTAAATGACTTTGCACCTATTTTGCCAACCAAATGAACTCAGTCAGAACATCTAAAAAAAGGGAGTCTCTGCAACACAGCGAATGTGTAGTGTAACCTACCTGTCCACTCGTTGCTTTTTGTAAAATCAATACCAACAATGAGATTGGAAGACTCAAGACCCGAACGTGCAAGTGCCTCAGTTACCTACAAAAGTTGGAACATTTCATTTTCATTTTCATAAGAGGCAGAGAGACACATTCAATCAAATGATTTATCTCCAAAGCAATCTAATATCAAACTGACTGACAGCAAGAGGGTAAGCAATGTTCACATTATTCAGTTTTTGTCAAACAATCGAATATTAATCCAATCTGTAAGACCGCAGAGTTCAGAGCAAATATGAAACTATAGGTAGGAGGCAAGATGAGACACATTCAAACAATATCAAGTGTAGAACTTAGAAGGCACTCATTCCTCTCACCTCTTCCAACGAGTTGTAGTTATCTGCAATTCTCGAATACCTCCTATCGAACTTCTTCCTATTATCATGGCCCTGAACTCCAGCAAACTCGTGGGGAGCATAATAAGGCTGCTGGGAGACTGGAGGCGGCGGTGCATAGGATGGTACTGAAGGTGGCGGAGGTGCATAGGACGGCATTGAAGGTGGTGGAGGTGCATACGATGGAATTCGAGGATGATTCACATTCTCGTAGTTGCTCGAATACTGCGAATACCCGTAGTTGTTATCCCATACGGAGGAGCTGGACCGGTATAAAGAATTCTCCCTCTCACCCCAACTATCCTGCCTCGTAAGTGTAGCCCCCATCAACCTCTCAGGTGTCTTCCCTAATTCGATTCACCACAATCCCAAGAGTTCACCGAACAAAAACAGCAACTTAAGACCTTTCAAGTTGATATGGAGATATGACCAACCAATGGAAATCAGACTAAAGTATTAGAGAGAGCCCTCTATATAAGTTGCAGGGCGGATGAAGGGAATCCAGTTGACAATACGTCTACGACACGAATACAGCTTGGTACCGAGAAAGTTCCGGTTTTTCTTGCCAAACAAACGAGGACCAAAAAGGCGGCTGCAGACGTGGACAAAGGCAAGTAACTTCTCAGCTTCTTCAACCGACATAAAGGTCTAAGGTTAACTCCTGGAACACCTCTCTGACGAAGATGCAAGACACGTTCCTTTACTGTTCTTCGTGGATAGTGTTCAATAATCAGCCCATTTTGACGAGTCATAATCAGCAGACATTCAAAAACGCTCTTTTCTTTGGCACCCAGCATTATCCGTCTAGTAGACGCGCAACTTGACAATAACTTGCAATCGGGACATGATCCTAAAATTTCTGTCAACCTTTCCGACATGCGTCCATGTTCAGATCACCATTTGACTTTTCATTCAAAAACGCATTTTGACCTTTCCATCAACTGCTCCGCATAAATTAATCTCGGAATTTCGAATTCCCCTCAGTAAATGCTAGCAACAGTCAAACATAAAAAACAGCATGCCCGCCAAGAGGGACCCAACTTGCTCTGAGCCGGGTAAAGCGAGAGCTGTCAGCAGACTACAGAGACTTGACGTGACTTGCGAGGTCCCAGCTTCACGCGTGTAGGACAGCTCCAGCTTAGCTTCGATTTGTTGAAATTTGGGGCACGGAAAAGAGAGAACAGAGGGAACTGAATCGTTTGAAAATGGTGGAAAGGAAGAGCTGCTTTCCCACCGAGGCCCGCTTCCTCCGCTTTGCCAGAAAGGCGAAGCAAGCCAAGGCCAGGAAGAGACGGGCCTTGAGGGGCATGAAGCTTCCTGCTGGTGCAGGACGATCAAAAGGGTAAATTGCACCAATGGTGCAAAATGTTTTTCCACCGTTTCTTCTTGGTACAAAAAGAAATTTTTATTTCTCATTGGTACAAAAACTTTTAAAACTGTTCCTTCTTGATACAATCTATTAGTTTATCATAACTGTGTTAAATTTAAAACTGATATAATATTCAATTGAATTTAAATACTGATGTAAAATCTGCTTTTTATTTTACTTGATCCGACCCGACAAGTATTTCTGCCATTTCCCTTCGTTAAAACCCTAAACGAAAGAAAAATAAAAAGTTAAAAAATAAAGGAATTGAGTCGGGTGAAAGTTTTTTTTGAAAAAAAATTCTGGTCGGATCGGATAAAATAATATGCAGATTCTACATCAGTTTTTAAATTCAATTGGATGTTATGTCAGTTTTAAATTTAACACTATTAGGATAAATTAACAGATTGTATCAAGAGAGAACAATTTTAAAAGATTTTGTATCAATGAGAAACAAAAAATTCTTTTTGTACCAAAAAGAAACAGTGGCAAAACATTTTGCACCATTGGTGCAATTTTCCCCGATCAAAATGATTGATCGAATATCCCATCTAAAGATTGGATTATCGAGCACTCAAGTCACTCGGAACAATGACAAGTTCATATTCTCCGGGGCCACAAAGGCCAGGCCCATTAGGACCCCCGCATCAAATTAATGTACGGATTTTAATGTTCAATGGAATCTATGAAAAATCAAGCATGTTAAAAATCAAATAAAGTCTTAGTTATATTTATCGTATCAAATATGTAAATATTTAGCAATTCAAATTTAATAATTACAAATAGGGGTGTTCGGGTTCGGGTTCGGGTTCGGGTTCGGGTTCGGGTTCGGGTTCGGGTTCGGGTTCGGGTTCCCTATATATTTTCGTGAACAGTTTTAAAAACCGGACCGGACCGTCCGGTTGGACCGGGAACTGGACACCAGCCCGGTCCGGTTTCACTAATTACTCCATTTGCATCAAGGACCGGGTTGGACAGTGTAAACCAGCCGGTCTGACCAGGTTTCCACTAAACCCATAACAACTGGTCAATGAAGAAAAACAAAAAAAATAAAAAAAGAGTCAAAAATAGAAAAAAAGGAAACCTAAGTTCTAAATTAATGTATAAAATATAACAATCTTATTTGTAAAGTTGAAATTATAAATTAATGTATATAATATAATAATCTTACATTTGTATTACTAATTTTATATTATTATAAGTATTATTTGTAAAAATCCAGTTAGACCCATTGAACCCAAGAGCCCATGCCTTGACCGGTTTTCGACCCGGTCCGGTTTAAAAACTATGTTTTCATGATATCTTGACCCTACTCTATATAAGACCGGTTCCTAACTTGGGATCCGGCCCCTACCTGTTGAATCTTAGAACCAGATCCTACTCAGACCATGTAAGATACCAAAAGTTCCGGGTACCATGTTGGAACCTATTTATTATTTATTTTTTTCCTATAAAATATGGATTGCTTCAATATTCTTTCATGATTATTATTATTTCATATAATATTTTATCATAATAAAATTATGTGTAATTTTAAGTATATTTACATTATATTTTAAGTACTATTTATTACTGATTAAGTTATAATGATACTTTTAAAAAAACTCATCAAATATGCATAATTATTATCTCAAATGAAAGTTTGTTGAATTAGGAATACAACAGTTAAGACGGTTCGTGAATTAGAATTTACACGAGAAAGTTACGAACAATTAAAACTAACTGCGTGAATAAGTGAACATGTTCTAGTTCCAATTCTGAGTATCCTATTTGTTGAAGCCGGAACAACAACTGACCAGTTCCTTCATTCGTTACCCAATAGGGTAGGTTCCTATCAGTTTTAGGTCTACCATATACCCAAGCACACCCCTAATTAAAAATAATGATCTAGAGGGACAAAATTTGATAGGTTCCGTATATACCAAAAAGAGAACGGATGAAAATGGAGAATAATTATAGTAAAATGAACAAAGTGAGAATGGAGAGAGAATTAATGGGTGGGCAGTTAGGTGTTAGTGAAGTTACTATCATATCCTTGATTTTTTTTTCATTAATCTAAAAGTCTATAAAATAATTAACCTTTATTCCCCGCATTGGGTAAGTCGGGAAAATGAAAAATGACACTGAGAAGGGATATGCTTCCGTATATAATACTCGATGTCGACTCGTGCAATGCACAGTGAGCAACATAGAGTACAGTGATGTAATAAATATTTATATTTTAAATATTAATTTTTATGTTGAGAAGAAACAAATTGGGATTAGAAAAAAAAGGTTGGGAAAGTATAATATTAACACTCATATGCAATTAATTAATTCTCAGATAATTTTAGCTGAGGGTAATCTTGAAAGAGGAAAGAGATACCAAAACTACCCTCTAAACCCATATTAGTGATAGAAGTTAGAAAGATATAGACATAGATATAGACAGATAGATAAATGAATGGGCCGGGCCGATCAATTAATTTCTTGTCGGCCCAATGAAGCCCATTTCATTTCAACATTTTGAAAAAAAAAAGCACTCTATTACAATAATATACAGAGATTTTTGTTATCCAGAATCCCAATTAGCATTAGCTAATTCATATTCGAGTCGGGTTGGTCTGCCAAGGGCATAAAACTTTCACAACGTGAATTTTCTTTCATCTTCATTATATATGTGAGAACAAAGACAGTTGATCTCACTTTTAAAGTTTTAAAAATGCTATTGCTAAATAAATCAATAACAATAAATAGGTGGAATGGTAAAATCATTTCTAAAATTACAATTGTCACTAACCAGTCTCTAATTTTCTTTCTTTTATTTATATGTTGTATTTTTTTTATCTATTATTACTTTAAAAGAAGAGACCCTTTTTGTGTCACTTTTTTATTTCCAAAAATGCCATTATGCATAAAAATTGAAATATTGTTAGCCCTTAGATTGGAATGAAATAAGGGTACGATCCTAAATTTGACATAAATAACTACACATTTCCCACCCTTATTTTCTTTCGCGCTTGAAACTCCCACCATCTTCTTTTTCTACAATCTTGTTTTTCTTCCTAATATATTTATTTTTAATTATCACATTTGATTTTCACTCTTTTATCAACGAACCACACATGCAAATTACGAATCCAATTCATTTATACAATAAAATTTTATAAAGTATTTAATTTAAAAGTTAAGTATATATTATTTTTACTTGAAAAATTAATTTTAAATAATTAATTTTTTTCAATAGTGCACAGATAGATATTTTTAATCATTTTTATTGATATAATACGTACTGCGCATAGCACATATAAGCCTGTAGTCCATGACAATTGTAAAATATAAAAAATATGTAAAATAAAAAGTATAATTTAATAATAATTATATATTTAACTATTCCGTGTGTAGACTCGCATCTAATTTATAATGTATAAATCTAAAAATTTATTTAAAAAAGAGATATTTTATTATTTTTAATCAACCAAATTGAATAATGCGTGGAGATTTTCAGACCAGTTAAGGGAAGAATATCTCCCTTCCCACGCTTTTCCCGTATCGCACGGTCCTGTGCGCCTGCCCCACCTCTCCCGAATGAAGAAAAATGCAGCGGATAAAATATTCCTGGCCCAAAAGGAGCAGAGAAGGAGTGCACGCGATCTCTGATTGGCCGAGATCAGTCGGGCTGCCCCCGCGAGTGGTGCGTGAGTTACAAGCGCGCACGGTTGGATTGGGATTACGAGTACCCAGGCTGCCAAAGCCGGCCCCATTTTGGTAATTAAAGATTTCGCTCTCTGAAAGACCTTATCGTCCTCACCTAATCGGCATTATTTTGCATCACCTTCAGGTCAGTTGGGGCAATTCAGCTCCGCTTTCAGTGGGACCCAGCTGGGAAAGGAATCCCCTGATTCTCTGGTCAGATCAGACCAATCGTGGACAGCTCCGAATCAGACGCTCCACGTGGCATCGACGCAGACATCCCTCCCACGCATGTTAAAATCAAGAAATCCTACTTGTAGGGAAGTAACAATAATAAAAGGAAAAGGAAAACTATATCGAGCAATCACAACCGTTAATTATTATGAGTCGGGTTCAAAGCACGATCCCTTGTGATTTCAAGTCCTTGATCGTTGTAGGCATTGAAATCCTCTTATCATAGCTCGTCTGCAAAATGTGTATAACCGCGTGGACAGTTAAACCGGTAAAAAGCATGCCCCTAGAACTATAATCCAAAGCCTTAAGTAAGGGCGGGTTGGTAAAATTTATCCAAGGTGGTACAAAACTCAAAAGGAAACTGAAAGTACATGCTTTAAGATGATTTGATGATAATGTAGATAAAATTGATTAAATTTATATAAAATTTTAAAGGTTTTTTTCGATTTAAATGATAGTCAGCCTTTCCTCAAACGTTGTTATGTCGTTTTGACGATGAACATAGAGATGTCATTTGGTTCAAGCACTGAATTATTGATAAATGTTTGATGTTATAACACAAATTTAAATATAGTAAAATTTTTTTTCGAATTACATGGTAAAATATAATATTGTCATCTACAGTATAAAATTTGATTACAGGTAAATGCAAGTAAAACGGTTGTAAAATTAGTTATAATAAAAAAATTTCATATTTCAGATGGGAAAAATTGTCAATTACATTGTAGATTTATGATTTCATGTAGTTTTATATTTCAATGAATTTTTTAACAAAATATATGGAAATTAATGGTCATAAAATTCGAAATTTATTGAAAACTCTTAAGGGTAAGAAAATTTGTGCCACTGACACGTGGCAGTATATTATAAGACCAAACTGCCCGATTAAACTACGGCCAGGTTGGTGGCGGGAGCTGCGACCACTGGTTCACGTGATCCTACCCGCACCAGATAACTCATGCAGGACAGACAGCTAAATAGACAGTGAAACACTCGGACACAGCTCTCCCCCCGAGTCCCACTCAGCTGGGAAACCGCGTCCGAACGCCTCCGCCGCCGTAGGCTCCGGCAACGGAGCGCTCTCTCCTTGTCACGCCGTTTGGTGTGAGTAAGGTGTTAGGGTGTCGGATTTCTGGGTCAGATTCGATTCGGTTCAGTCATGAAGAACAAGGGAGCGCTCGCATCTCGGTTTACGGCGGTGAAGTACGCTCTGATTGTGGCCATTGCGGTGCTGGGGTTGGTATGCCTGTATTGCGGCTCTTCGTTCGCTCCCGGGCTGCCGAGATCCGACTACAACGGTGCCGGGTCCGACCCGTTCATCGGCGGCTTCGTGCCGCGTCGTGACTTGGAGGGCATGTTCGAGGACCCGGTTCCCAAAAGCATACCTGTAAGTTCAGCAATTCAGGATTCTTCGAATGCCAAGTCTGTTGTGTGATGACTACGTAATGGTCGGAAAGTCAGAACTTGAAACGATGGATCTGTCAATTGGAATGCCAATTGAGAATTTGGTTATCCATTTTCTCGTCTTTGAAATCTCAAGAGCACGGTTTTGCTCCTTCATTTCGCTCAATCTGTCAGCCCTGACAATTTTCCTGATGAGTATTCTTAAGGATCTGCAGAAAGGTTAGATCTTTTGGGGGAAAGCAGCAGCTTTGTTGAGCACCTTTAAGATTTGTAGGTTCATTTTGTCCTTAATCATGATTCGATGGAGGAGATTAACCTTTAACAGTCAGTTAAGGTTGTTGGTGCTCTCGAACTTAGCATGATTTTGCCTCTTTTAAGTCACTCATTGGATCCAATTCAACAGCTTCTTTGCAGGAATAAAAGCCTCTCAATCTCTATTCTATGATTCTCTCTGTGGTTCACCTTCCGATGAAACAGTGTTCTTCAACCATAGTTCATGTCACTTTGCAGCTGAAAGTTTGGAATTTTCAATCAGTTCATAATGCGAGCAATTATGTTCGACAGGTGTGCGACATGAAATTTTCGGAGTTGATACCTTGCTTGGACAGGAACCTTATATACCAACTGAAGCTCAAGGTCAATCTGACACTGATGGAACACTATGAGAGGCACTGTCCACCTCCTGAGCGGCGTTATAACTGCCTGATTCCTCCACCAATCGGTTACAAGGTTTGTTTTTTATGTTGTTTAATCAGATTTCTATTTGTTTTTGCTCCTGTTATAGTTGATGTATATAACTTTATTTAATATCAGATCCCTATCAGGTGGCCAGCAAGCAGAGATGAGGTATGGAAGGCAAATATACCACATACCCACCTTGCACAGGAGAAGTCAGATCAGAATTGGATGGTTGTGAATGGGGATAAGATAAATTTCCCAGGTGGCGGTACTCATTTTCATGATGGAGCTGACAAGTACATAGTAGCTTTAGCAAAGGTATGCAACTAACACATTGATACGAGAATCTATGCATCAATGCCTTAGAAGATGTAGATTTGGATTTTTGTTTTGGTTAATTCTGTGAAACAAAGCTTTCTAAATGTTTTTATGAATATTAGATTGCTAGATTTTGATTGCTGTGTACTTATTTTCCGTCTCTCTTTTTTATTCCTTAAATTGGTAGATGCTGAAGTTTCCGGGTGATAAACTCCACAACTATGGAAATATCAGGAATGTACTTGACGTGGGTTGTGGTGTTGCAAGTTTTGGTGCTTACCTTCTGCCACTTGACATTATAGCCATGTCCCTTGCACCTAATGATGTTCACGAGAATCAAATACAATTCGTCCTGGAAAGAGGGATTCCAGCTACTCTTGGGGTGTTAGGGACAAAAAGACTTCCTTATCCCAGCAGATCTTTTGAACTGGCTCATTGCTCAAGGTGCAGGATCGATTGGCTTCAAAGAGATGGCATTCTCTTGTTGGAGCTCGACAGGCTACTAAGACCAGGAGGCTACTTTGTGCTCTCATCTCCTGAAGCATATGCAAATGATCCTGAGAACCGTAGGATCTGGAGCTCCATGTATGATCTTCTGAGGAGAATGTGCTGGCGAGTCGTTTCGAAGAAAGACCAGACAGTTATCTGGGGGAAGCCTCAGAGTAATAGCTGTTACATGAAAAGGGCGCAGGGAGCACTTCCCCCTTTGTGCAGCTCTGATGATGACCCAGATGCTACTTGGAATGTGCCGATGAAGGCTTGCATTAGCCCTTTCTCAGCCAGTGGGTAGCTTTGCTATTGGCTTCTTGTATTATGATTCACATATTAACACTGGTTAATTAATGTTTTTGTTGAGAATTGAATCCCGCATCGGTTAATCATGGTTTATAAGAACAACTGGGTACCACTACTTATAAATTTAGGCTTTTAGTTGGATATGAGCCCAACCTTTTATAGGTCCAGTGGATATTTCACGGTTTTCATAAGCAGAAGATTGACCATGGAAACCATGCATGTCATAATAGCTGGCTGGAGAATAGGGTAGCACCGTATTTGTTTCAAATTTGGTAATTTGGTGTATTGCACTTGTACTTTCTGGTCATTCCACGTAGTACTCCGGCACAGTTAGCTGCTCTTTTTATACTGCCAATTTTGTTATGGGCAGGGATGCACCGGGAAAGAGGGAGTGGTTTGGTTCCTTGGCCTCAGAGGCTAACAGCTGCACCTCCTCGCTTGGAAGAAATCGGCATCACATCTCAAGAGTTCGAAGAAGATACTGTAAGTTATATTCTATAGAGATTAATATGAAGCTCTATTGTGGAATTCCCCTGTGATCTTTTCAACTTTTTCCTACTAAGTGCGTAATTCCATATGATGCAGAACATTTGGAATTATAGAGTGATCGAGTATTGGAAGCAGATGAGATCAGTTCTTCAGAAGAACTCCATCAGAAATGTCATGGACATGAATTCAAATCTTGGTAGTTTTGCAGCTGCCCTGAAAGATAAGGATGTTTGGGTCATGAATGTTGCTCCAGTCAACTACTCTGCAAGACTGAAGATCATCTACGATCGAGGCTTAATTGGAACTGTTCATGACTGGTAAAATTCTGCTTACACATGGCACCTCAGCAGACTCGGAATAATGAAATCAGTTTAGAGCTGTAAATCTCTGACAGGAATTCCAATATGAAGTTACCGCATGAAATTTTTTGCCTAGAAGTCAATAGGATGTGACCCGGTTAAAGATAAGTTAGTTACCTGCCTTACATTTTGTTCGAGTAAGCTGGAGATCGACCCTAGTCATGACGCATTGTGCACTTGCACTGCATGGTTTAATCTGTTGTGTCGTACAGGTGTGAGGCATTCTCTACATATCCTCGGACATATGATCTTCTCCATGCATTTGCTCTGCTCTCTGAAATTGAAAAGAATGGGTGTGGAATAGAGGATCTTCTTATAGAAATGGATCGAATGTTACGGCCTGGAGGCTTTGTCATCATAAGGGACAAAACTTCAACTGTAAATTACGTTCGGAAATTCGTCACGGCCCTAAGGTGGGATGGCTGGCTCTCCGAAGTTGAACCCCGTGTTGATGCTCTCTCTTCTTCCGAAGAAAGAGTCCTGATTGCAAAAAAGAAGCTGTGGAGTAACCGGGCGGTGGCAATTTAGATCCATCTTGCAATATCAGGTCTGTCCTCGATTTGCTGTTACTCGATGATTTCAATTAATCAGTCTGCAAACGGCCATTAAACCAAACATTTGCCATTCAGTGTAGGATGTCTTAGATTATCTTACTTTCGGGACAGCAGTTGCCTCTCAGCGAGGTGGTGCGGAACATCAAAGTGATGCTCAGTTTTCTTCTGGGACGAAGACTTGCCGATTGCCCGGAACAGAGATGTCTCATCTTATGTGATTGTATGTATCACGTCAACCTCTCCTACCCAAAAAGAAAGCAATGCATCATCTTCAACCTCATAGTGACTCAGAGCTGAAACCGCAGCAACAAATCTGCACAGACGAGATGCTAAACTTTAGCGTCTTGCTTTTGAGCTTTCCTTTCCATTTCATTTGCAATGTAAATTTTTCGAATCTCGACTGCTGTGGGAATTTTGGTTATCAGCTGTTTGTCATTTGTGTGCTGTTCGGCCAGTTGATGCTTTCAACCGACAACGATTAACTGCTGCCTGAAAAACGGTTCGAGATTCATTTGAAAGCAGGCGTTCATTCATAGACTGAACTTCATCGAGTGACAGAAGGAACTGCAGACTTTTAACGATGGGATGACGCTGTAGTACCAGAACCAGAAGCCATGTAGCCGCCCTGTAATCTGTCGCTCTCTCTCTGATAGAAAAGGATGATAACTGTACAGGCGGTTCCGTCGTTTTATATTCGGATTATCCCTCGAAGTGATAGCTCACACGCTTTTGAAATTATTGAACGGGTATATGCTTGAGAGCTTGTATTGAGCGTTGATTGCTCATTTTATCGACTACGTAGGCAATGTTCTGACTCCCCTGTCTTCCTGACAATGTTTATGATGCAGCCTCGGTATTCAGATGGAGAAGAACCCGGCGATACCGGTCATCTTGCTATAGTGGTCGTCGAGAATACCTTACGAGAAACTCTAGCAGAGGGTCTGCGCATGGCCAATCTCTAGTCCCACCTCATAGTGACATTATAAAAAAAATATTAATTAAATTATTATAATTAGTAATAATTATAATAACTGTTTGATCAATTAATACTAAATTATTTATTTATTATAATTGAGTCGGTGATTTCTGATCGGATGCGAGGATGTTTGAGAATTTCTCTGGATTTAACGGTATCCGACAGGAGACAGTGTCCTCTTTAACTAACTGGCCACACGCACGTATCCACGTGTCGAGCCCTCGAATGCCATCTTCTTCCCGCGGATTTCGTTAGCCCCTCTCTCTCTCCCCCCCTCCCCTCTTGAACTTTCAAGCGTTCGAGAAAGTATAAGAAACCGAAACGCATCAATCGCCATGGAAAACCTTCTCGCTCTGCTCCGCGATATCTTGGTGGGCTTCGACAATCCAATCGGTTCCCGCTGGTTCCTTCCCTTTTCGATCGATGGATTCCGAATCCGCTGCCGCCATTTCGAGCGACATTATGGGTCGCCGCTCCTCGATTCAACAAGACGATGATGCCTCGGAAGCCCGGGCTCCATTCAAGCAACCCTTTGTGATAGGCAAGTATTGGGTTGTGTAAGATTGTTTGTTTTCCCTTCCCCATCTGGAAAAAAAGTGAACCTTTTTCGGAAATGATTGAAATTTGAAACCGATTTCCTCAGGTGTTGCCGGTGGGACTGCATCAGGGAAAACGACCGTCTGCAATATGATCATTGCACAGCTACACGATCAGCGTGTCGTCCTTGTGAATCAGGTTTCATTTCCGGGTAACTCAAGAAGTTTTTGTGTTAGATTGGTGGATTGAGAACAATGCCATATACTGCGATCTGGTTTCCAATGAAGGCATTAAGTTTCTCCTTGCTGTTTTAGTGCTATCTCCACTAGCTGTTTGTGTAAATAGGAGTGATCCACCAAAAGGAGAGATTTTCGACATGTTGCAGGATTCATTTTACCACTCACTGAGCGACGACGAACTTAGGAAGGTCAATGAGTACAACTTCGATCATCCCGGTAAGCGTACTTGTTGTAGTCAGCCATTCTTCAGCCAATTCGATGCAAAAAGGGTGAAACTTTTTACTGTTCTTTTCTGGTTACCTTCTTGAATGGTGTTTTCGCAGATGCGTTTAACACAGAGCTGCTCGTCTCGTGCATGGAGAAGCTGAAGCTCGGGCAGGAAGTAAGTATCCCAGATTACGACTTCAAGAGCCATAGAGTTACCGGGACAGCTCGGAAGGTATTCACCATTGATCCACATCTCAGGATGCATCTGTAGCCTAGTATTTCAGGTTCTGATTCTTAATGTCAACTGCTGTGAAATGAAGGTGAATCCCTCCGATGTCATCATATTAGAAGGCATACTTGTCCTTCATGATCCTCGAGTCCGCAGCCTCATGAACATGAAGATATTCGTCGACACAGGTTCGATTTCCCCTTCTCCTCAGTACCATCATTATTTCTTCTCGGATGGAAAGACTTCTGAAAATGGTTTGATGCTTAATCTTGCCTATTAAGCATTGCAACTCTTTCACCGGTGCAGATTCTGATGTTCGACTTGCTCGGAGGATTCAACGGGACACAGTCGAGAGAGGAAGGGACATCCAGAGTGTGCTCGGACAAGTTAGGAAACGACTCTAATCTTCTTCTATGCTTCTTTCAAAGATATTGATCACTTATCAAGACAAGGAAATTATTTTTCTTGGATCTGCAGTATGAGAGATTCGTTAAGCCCAGTTTCGAGGAGTTCATACTGCCCTCGAAGAAGTACGCTGACATCATCATTCCCCGAGGTGGAGATAATGATGTTGCGATCGACCTGATTGTTCAGCACATCCACACAAAGCTCGGGCAGCATGACCTGTGCAAGATTTACCCAAATATCTTCGTGATAAATTCAACATTTCAGGTATGCAACTTATCCTATCGAACTCGGGTCCTACCTGAAAAAGATAATAGCATTCGAAAAATCTGGATTGATTGTTTTGCTTTTACACGCAGATTCAGGGGATGCACACACTTATACGAGATGTTAAAACAACGAAGCATGACTTCGTCTTCTATGCAGACCGTCTCATTCGCTTGGTAAACATAAGTTCACTGAACAAAGTTCAATATTGGAGCATAATAGGATTCAATCTGTACATGTCTTTGTGTTTGTTTATTTGGAACTCTCGTTTAGGTTGTGGAGCATGGGCTCGGTCACCTTCCCTTCTCCGAAAGACAGATAATTACTCCGACAGGCATGTCTCTGCATACGAACTTCATCTTCTTCTATGAGAAGTCGTAGATTTTGACCCATTGATTATCGAAACTCTTTTGCTGCTTCTAGGAAGCGTGTATCCAGGGGTCGTCTTCTGCAGAAGGTTATGCGGAGTTTCAGTCATTAGAAGGTACATTAAGAGCACATGAGTCTGCAATCAGTACCCTGCAATATCAAAGAGCTTCGATTTACCTGTGACTTAGTTTTCTCTCATATATATCAGCGGCGAGAGCATGGAGAATGCACTGAGGGCGTGCTGTAAAGGCATCAAGATTGGGAAGATTCTCATCCATGGAGAAGGAAACAATGGGCGGCAGGTCCGTAATACCAACTCATATTCCATTCTGTCAACTCTCTTTATCTCTTCCATATGGATTAGATCTCAGAGAATTCTTGCAGTTAATATACGAGAAGCTGCCTTCGGATATTGCCAGTCGCCATGTATTCTTGCTCGACCCTGTTCTCGCTTCAGGTTCGGAACTATAAAACTGTGAAAGAACTTGCTTGCACTGACAGCTAAGACCTGATTGTTGAGAAAGATGTGTTCCTGGACATTGACAGGGAATTCTGCAGTAAAGGCAATCTCTCTTCTTCTCAGTAAGGGTGTCCCGGAATCGAATATCATCTTCCTTAATCTTATAGCTGTAAGTCTTGCTCAAAAGCTTGCATTTCATCCATTCGAGTCGATTGATAGATTGATTCGTTCCATCTTTTCCCTTATTTGAATAACTGGATGCAGTCACCTCAAGGGATCCATGCCGTCTGTCAGAAATTTCCTAAGCTAAAGATCGTGACTTCGGAGATTGACTCATCTCTTGATGCGGACTTACGGGTTATCCCGGGCATGGGGGAATTCGGGGATCGGTATTTTGGAACGGATGATGACACCTTTGCAACCCCAAAGTGACACCGCAGGCATGGAAATGGAATCTAAGAGCTAGAAAGGGAAGCATTCGACTTCACTGCTTCAAACCATGGCTTCAGCATCAACCATACATTACAGGCAAACGAATGAATCTTCCGAGGAAGAAAAGCCGAACACCGAGCAAAGAAATCGAAAATAATCCGATGAGTTGCTGGTGTTCTACAGCTGATGCCGAGAAGCAACTTGGATTCAGAGTAAACTTTGCCGCCTTTCTTTAGGACCTGGTGGAGCTGTTTGTTCTTCTCTTCTTCATTGAAAATCTGATCATCACAGGCAGAGCAAGTTCATCCTGATGAAAGGAAAAATCAATGATTTCCTTTTTTTTTATTACAATTAATTTGGATTTGTTATTATTATAATTAATAAATTATTGCAATTAAAATTGTGACATGAAAAAACTGATACCACTACGGTTGATTTTTCTTTATCCTAAATAGTTCTCGGATGGCTTTCACAATTGAAAATATTATCCAAAAAGTTTGGCCCGGACATTCACTAGAGAAAATCCACTGAATCAATCACTTTTACCCAAACATGTCACTTCAGTCGTAGGTATCTTTCCATTCTTAACAAGTTTTTCATCTCTTAATCATTAACTAAATCGAGCATTGAAGACCAGAACTGGATCGTCAGCCCCGACTTGGCTTCGTCCTATGTTTCAGGACGTTTTGACTCCCGTTATCGCGTAACACAGACCAAGACTATCGATTGTCAATATGTTAAGGACGGCTTCACCACGGGACCCATTTGAGTCAGAACTACTGATTAAAATGTAAAATCTTTCCAATCATGGAACGAAGGTATTATTTGTAGAGAACACAAGGATAATCTATGACAGTAAAAAAAAAAAAAAAATTTTAATTAATGTTTTTCTGTAAAAAGTTAGAATCTTGACCGGGTAATTCCTAGAGATGCCTTTTGGTATGTTTTTCCCTTGTAATTAATTTCATGTGTAGAAAAGGAAATGACATTTTTTTTTTATTTGACAATCCAACTGAAAAGCAAAATGTACCTAAAAAAATTGTATTTTAAAATTTAAGTGTGTCCATGAAGCTCTATATATCAGGAAGATTCACTTGCAAGTAGGTTGAAACTCAGCTTTCATCTTCCCTTTCCTCATCTCCACCATCTGTCGGTTCAGATCCCGAACCATCGTATCTCATTTAGTATCAGAGCCGACGATGAAATTCGAGCTTGTCTACGGCGACCGGGTTTTGGCCCTGGTACTGGTGATACTGGCGGTTCATGAAGTTGAGATAGTACTGGCTTTACCTTGGTGTCATTTTCCGGCAATCTACAACTTTGGAGACTCGAACTCCGACACCGGCGGCATATCGGCCGCGTTTTACCCAGCGGGACCACCAAGCGGCGAGACTTACTTCCACCGGCCCTCTGGGAGGGCCTCGGACGGGCGCCTCATCATCGACTTCATCGGTACATATCTCTTCTTCTAGCATGTTCTCGTCTTTCCAGTCTCTCTGAACTCAGTACTGGAAACATTGCACCGTCAGAGAATCAACTCGGTCTTGAGCGGTGAAACAATCTTCGATGTGTACAAGTTCGACGATGTTCTCGGTGAATCCTTCTTAGCATTGTTCGTTCGATGTCGATGAAGTTGTTTGCGAGGATGGATCCGAGACTTTTCTTGTGGTCTGCAAGTGGTCCTAGGATGTCTTTTTATGTAAACTGCATATTGCTCTATGAACATCTTCGGCTTCCTGCTTTTGATTTGGTTTATGCAGCCGAACATCTCGGTTTGCCGCACCTTGGTGCGTACCTCGACACAATTGGGACGAGTTACCGGCACGGTGCCAACTTCGCAACCGGAGGAGCGACCATCAGGCGGCAGAACGAGAGCTGGTTCCTGAACGGAGTTAGCCCGTTTTCTCTCGACATCCAAACGGCGCAGTTCGATCAGTTCAAGTCCCGAACCACGTACATCTACGAGCACGGTAACAGGATTGACTCGATCCGATCACCCGACAGAGAAAACAGTTTGTCCTTCTTCGGTTCGGTTCGGTTGATCGCATTGTGAATGAACAGGTGAGACTGGGAAGGACTTGTACGGGAGCAGACTTCCAAGACCCGAGGATTTCTCGAACGCGCTTTACGTATTCGATATCGGGCAGAACGATCTCGCCGCAGGGTTCCGGAACCTGAGCTATCAGCGCCTCGAACGGCTTAACGAAACCATACCTGATATCGTCGATCAGCTCGCTAAAGCTGTCCAGGTGAAGTCCTCCTCCCTGGCTAGCGACTAAATATTCAGTGTGTAGTATGCATCCACTGTAAATACAAACGTTTAAGAGCCAATCAAAATCGATTTAAACAAGAAACTGGTCATGCTACGTGCCCACATATCAAACTTACATTAATTTTGATTGGCTCTTACATGTTGACGGTGAATGCGTATTACCCATTGAATATAATCTTCAGCTGTGACAAGTAGAAAGACAGTTTCCAAGGTATCCTAAAAGCTCGGTTTCTTGTGTGCTTTTGTCTTGTCTCGTGCAGCATTTGTACGAACAAGGTGCGAGGGTGTTCTGGATACACAACACCGGCCCGATCGGGTGCCTGGCTATCACGGTCCGGTCGGTCCGGGACCCGGTGCCCGGTTACCTGGACGGGCAGGGCTGCGTGAAGGATCAGAACGAGATGGCTTCGGAGTTCAATCAACAGCTCGGAGAAAGGGTGAAACAACTTAGAAAGGAGCTGCCGGAAGCTGCCTTGACATACGTTGATGTGTACTCGGCCAAGTACGGACTCATCAGAGCTGCCAAGGAACAAGGTACTAGGATTCGACTCGTTTAACTCGCTGATACTGCAGATTCGATTGCTCTCAATGATACAACTTTGTTTTGATCTTGTTACGCCGGAAAAGGGGGAAGTAGATTTTCTTCGTCATGATTGAAGGATGCAACATAACAAGCATGCCACCACTTTTTGCACGCCTTTGAGTCATAGCTAAATCTATTATGCCTAAATCCCATCTACAAGTGCAAAGTAGACGGACCATGGTATCGCAGACACAGGAAACCCGCTTCCGAGAATAGACCCAGAACCTTTAAACTTTAAAGTCGACAGTGATGGGCATGCGGGTAGCCCATCGGGTTTTCGGGTCTGGTATGGGGTCGTGGTTCACTTCTAGGAGTCCTTGGTACCTGTAAGGAAGCCAGGTCCGTGGTTCGAGCCCGAATCAACATTAAAGTAGATAGTACATGTTGAGACTGTCAGTGTAGAGTAGAAGAGACATGATTGGCATTAGGACATGGACGTTCTGATTGATGTGACTGGGGTTGGATGTCTGATTTAGAATTTATCAATGTCGTCAAGCACCTATGCCTAACTCGGTGACCCGACTAGAATGAACCAGTTTGCTTGTTGTGAGTCGGATGCCTTCTGCCAGTGCCACTGCGTTGAATTCCGTTTTCGGTTAAGAGGTTGTCCTTAAATCTTCATATTTTTTTTTTTTTCTGGGCTTCCTCGTGAAACAGGGTTTGGAAATCCTATGAAGATGTGCTGTGGAGTGGACTGGGAGGACAAGCATGTCTGGTGTGGGCAAACTGCAGACTTCAATGGCACCAAGTTGCATGCAGGCTCATGCAGAGACCCTTCCTCCTCCATAAGCTGGGACGGCGTCCACTACACCGAGGCAGCAAACCGCTGGCTCGCCGATCGCATTGTCAACGGCTCCTTCTCGGACCACAGGACCCCGCTTTCACATTCTTGCCGTAAACTCTGACCAATCCGATCCTTACCCTCTAAGCACAGCCGGCGAGTGCGACCAGATAACGAGCTTTTTTACACGGTACGGTATCCACGTACTTTGTTCCAGATTCGGATTTTCATCCGTAACATCTTCCGTTAGAGCGAAGACTTTCTGCCACTGGCAACAGTTGTCGGCTGTAAATTAGTAATATTTCTGAAGGATGAAATTAATGGAAGAGGACTCGGGGGTTGGGAATTGGAAATGGTGATGAGAAGGGTTGGACATCTGCAGAGTACCCATGGGATGATTGCTCCAAGTTTCCAAATTGGGCGTGACATTTTTTTCCTCCTTATATCTAAAATATCCGAGTACCTTCTGGATTTGAATAATGGTGATAGTCCATAAATCAAGTGTGTCAGGTAAGTCATGATAAATTCTGACGGACTTGTATCCCGACAGATTGAACCGTTAACTTGACAAGTAAGGTGACCCTTACTTACCATTGGGCTGTCTCGTGGAGGCCCTGTTAAGTATCCTCCTTTAACCTAAGTAGAAAACTCGTGATCATCAATAACAGTAGAAAAATACTTAACTAACTGTATCGTTACATGACAGTATTTGAATAACGATATAAATTAATAAAATTAAGTTATCTACACAAATATTTTTTTAATTGTCTTATAATTTTATAAAAAAATCTTAAAAATAACTGAATTTTATTCATAAGCATCACTATCTAAACATTAACATTTGATAATATTATTACATACAAGACTTGCTCGATCGGAAGAGCTCTATTCTTTAATGGGCCGGGACGGAATTTGAAATAGTTATGACCCATTGAAATCTAGATTCTAGATGATATGGATAAACAAAATACTCAACTCGGGAAGATTCGTTAAAGAGGATCGAGTATGGAACTCACGGTCGTTAAAACCAGCCCAGAAAAGAAAGCCTGCTATTGTGCCACATCTTCCGTTTAATCATCCACTTTTTCTTTGGTGTACGGAACCTGGAAGACAAAGGAGTAGGATGGAATAATGGAACTAGAACAAATTCTCTTTCTCATTGTCAACTTTTTTTTAAGGTGAACTACTGGTATTCAAAATCCTGACTCCAACTCTAAGCTCTTCCAAAGTGAATTCTATCAATTCATAGGACTTAGATCCGAGAACTTGTTTAAGGAGAAGAAGCGTTATATCATCTCAACCAATTCGTTTTTATTTCAAGACCCTGTTTTGGTTTACGTGAATGTCTGCCATTTCTTTGCTAAAAAGGAAAGAGCTTTCCGGCTCGATCCAGCAGCCCCAGTGGATATTTATGAACTCTCTTTCAGGTCCATCAGCAGTCTCAGATCTCAGCCAGAAGTCACCGTGGCATGGAAAATCAGCGAAGACCAGTCTCAGCCGATCCACGATCCGGAAAAAGTTATCGATTTTAGTTGTCGGAAAAGTTACCGCAGATCCTGCGTACTGATATTCCAGTAGTGATCTCGTACAGTCTTCACGTAGGATCAAATCCATTGCTCTCTCCCAAGCCTGTTGTGCTCAGTCCACTGATATTTCATCAGCACACCTTCCCGATCCTCCCTCAGCCGGTCGTGCTTCTTCGAGTCGTCCAAGATTCCGCCGACTTCAGCCGCCGAATTTTCCGGATTCCGGCCGTCGGAGTCCGATCCGAGGTGAAATCCTTCTTCTTCTTCCTGTTCCTCCCCTGATGAATTGGCGGAATCGGATTAAAGAAAAACCAAAAAGAAGAATCTCGGATGATTGAAGAGAGGGAGAGAGATTAGACGAAGACGACGAAAACGCCGGCGTTTGATTGAACATCGGGACTCTTAATGACACCCACTTGGGGGCTGCCACGTGGCACCGGAACTGAGAAAGGAAGGGCCGGATCCGTTTTAAGGAAATGGGCCCGGCCGGCCTTCAAGTGGGCCCAAGACGCGGACTTGTTTAATATTAAAAAATATTCTTTTCATTATTTTATTGTAAGCTAAATTTGATAAATTATAAATTAAAATTGATTAAGAGCATTTTTTAAACTCAAAAATACACCAAAACTGGTGAAAATTTGATCAAAGTAATAGAGCTATGCTACCACATAAATTACCTCCAGTGCTCATTAAATTTCCAATTTTCTAATTATATATTTCTATGAAATTATAATTACACTTTTATAAAAATTAAAAGAAACTTTTTATGATTAACTGTATAATTAATAATTTAAATTTCTTCTATAACACGGATCGGTATCCAATGCCTTTGGAAAAGGATGCAAAAAAGAGAAATAAATTTAAAAAAAAGAGAGAGAGAGAGAGAAAGAATTGAATATCTGATGCGATCATCATCAATAAAAAGGCCGGTCCCGAATTCGCACGTGTGCAGAGCACTCCGACGAACCCCAACCCAAGTGGACGGGGTCACAGCCGGAAAAGGAAATTGACGAAAACGAGAAATAGGGCGGCACGAGAGTTCATCAACGTGACTCCGACGAAGATTTCCGACCTTTTCCGAGCAGCAGATTGCACGATCTCATCGACGAATCTGGTACTTCTTCTCAGTGTCCCTGAGAAATCCCGACATCGACCTCAGACATCGTGTATTTGGCTATTCAATTCCCGCTCATCTCCTCCACCTACCGTCAATCCCTGTCTGTTACATCCCGGGCATTCAAGATTGGGAGTCGTTTCACCGATAGTTCATCCGGCAAGAGCAGGGCTGGTGGCACCTCCAATACCCTTCTTTGCGGGACTCGTAAAGGCTGGTACTTTTCGATTGATCTCTGCCTCTTCCGAGTGTTACCCTTAATGCATATAGTTTCTCTCTGGGTATTTTTCTTTCTGGTGTTTCTTGATTTGCTGCTGATCTGCCATTCGTGGGAACTCCTGAATCGGTCCTTGTTATATAACTCCAGCTTGAAATTATGTCGTAATTGGGATTTTTCTTTTTCCGATTTTGGGTTCTGATTCATTGCGTAGTTAGCTTTATCTTTCTATCTGTGGAGAGACTGATTTTTGAGGTTGCCGTTGAGCTCCACTGGGGTTCTGTTGAATGGGCCCTTGATATTGGCCAGCTGTGTTCCTTTCAGCTGAGTATGTTGATGGTGAGTACCAACATTTGGTTGGTTTCGTCGGCCGCTTTCAAGTGCATCTTTTGAGGTTTGATCGCAGATTTTGCCTCCTTTTAGTAGCACTTCCAATGTTGGCAGATGCATCGGGTAGTTCCCACAATATTAGGCGGCCGACGTGTTATGGGTCTTCCAGTTAGCTTAGAAAAGCTAGTACAGGGGGAGCTTGTGCATGTAATTGCTGGCTTTCAGCTGAGTATTTTGCTTTACTCATTATCATATCTTTACTTATTCTGCCGACCTCATCCTTGGCCATGAGGGTTTCGATCCTCGTTTACTGTCATCAGCTGTGAACTCAATGAGTGGTTGTATCTGGCTATCTGCTATTGCTTGTCAATTTAGGCTTTTGCATTTGCATTGCAGGACTTGCTGTATTCTTACAGAAAATGGGAATTCGCAGGTATGCACTTTCTTATTCAGTATTACGAGTCGGGACTCCTGAAACTTCTTTCAAGATTTCCTCATTATCACCGACAACACTATATACAATATCGCTCATTCAAATATGTGCAGAAAGCCTAATGAGACTATGAGGCTTCTAGTTACAACTTTTATTGGAGTAGTCTTCGGCTTCTTCCTCGGGGTGTCCTTTCCGACACTCTCTTTGACGAAGGTTGACAATTCAACCTTGAAAGCCTCAATTTTATGCTTGGATTGCTTCCTTTCATTTTCCTCCCAATTTCAGCGGAGAAAAATGTGATATCATTAGTGCTACTTTGTTATATATTGCAGTTGAATCTCCCATCAAGTCTTTTTCCTTCAATTGATCTCACATACATCGAGGACAAATACTCGGGCCTTTCAACCAAGGCGCTGTTGAATGCTTGGTCCTCTCTACAGGGAAAAGGTGGCAGGGCAACTGAGATAAATGAGTTCAATGAATCAAGGGTATGGCTTCATATATTTGTCCGTTATAGTTGTTGATCTGCAACTCCTCTTCCTCTTGTCTGTATCGAGGAACTGCAATGCATGTGTTGATAGTGCCCTTTTGCCATGAAAAGAAAGCTATTTCGTTTTTTATTCCATGTGTCTTTTTGTTCATTTTTAATTGTTCATGTTTGATGGCTGCTAAAAGTAGCATTGTGCTGCTTGTAATTCCTATAATTTTGATCCTTTTGATAGATTTGGGTCCCGACAAATCCTCGTGGAGCTGAGAGACTTCCTCCTGGTATTGTTGTCTTCGAGTCAGATTTCTATCTCCGCAGATTATGGGGTGTTCCTGATGAGGTTCTTCTCCCATATTGCCGTCCTTCAGAACTTAATTTTCTTGGGTGATTATGCAGGATCCTTAGGCACTTGTTCATAAAGCTGATTATTTGACTAAGCATCTCTTGAGTCAATCCTTCATATAGCTGTTGATTTGACCAAGCGTCTCTCGCAGGACTTGAAAATCAGGCCAAAGTATCTTGTGACATTTACTGTTGGTTATGACCAGAGGAAAAACATAAATGCAGCGGTTAAGAAGGTTCCTCCCCCTCTGTCCCCCTACCCATTCTCTCTCTCTCACATGCATGTTTAATTCACTGAGTCTGCTTTTGCACAGTTCTCGGAGGATTTTACCATTGTGTTGTTCCATTATGATGGGCGCACAACCGAATGGGATGAATATGAGTGGTCGAAAAATGCTATTCACGTCAGCGTGCCGAAGCAAACTAAATGGTGTTCATATATTATCTGCCTGCTCCTTTTCTTTTAACCTACTTTGTGCAAGAAACATCCATTTAGCTGTTCCTAAACTTTTTGCTCCGTTTTTCCTTGTCTGTTGGGATTGAATCTAAGGTGGTATGCAAAACGTTTCCTGCATCCCGATATTGTGGCAGCTTATGATTACATATTTATCTGGGACGAGGACCTGGGTTTAGAGCACTTCAATGCTGAGGAGTAAGTGTTAATTGTCTTTTTATTGTTCCACCTAGAAAAGAAAATTCTGACTTGTTATTGGTCTATGGTAATATGTTCTGGCACTGATGCAATTAGTTACTATCATGTGAAAGCTTGATATTTGTAATTTAAGTCATATGGTGTTGAGGTATCCATTTGTATGGCAATTGTAGGTACTTGAGGTTGGTCAAAAAGCATGGACTGGAGATATCACAGCCTGGTCTGGAACCGAATAATGGGCTGACATGGCAGATGACTAAAAGGAGAGGAGACAGTGAAGTTCACAAGTAAGAATGCTGCTTCCACTCCATTTCTCATGGAAAATCTACAATCATTTCTAGCTTCTTACAGATGCTTCAATTTTTCTGTTCCATTTTTTCAACCATGGCAGAGACACGGAAGAGAGACCCGGATGGTGCAGTGACCCTCATTTGCCTCCATGTGCAGCGTAACTGTCCATCTCATGCTCATACGCATCAGTGAACAAAAAGATCTCAGAGTGGAATTGTTTAATAAAAAGCTGTTTTAGACTGAAATCCACATCTATTCCATCTTAAATGTGCTTTTAAGTTCTTTTATCTCAATGATGACTTTTTAATTGATATGCAAATTAAGTAATCTCACTGACGATGTGTAACTTCGCAGATTTGTGGAGATAATGGCACCTGTTTTCTCTCGTAATGCCTGGCGCTGTGTTTGGCACATGATTCAGGTGGATCGCCAGTTGCATTCTCTTTTCTACTATAGACCACAAAAAAAAAAAGCCTTTTCTTGTTCTCTTTCAAAGGTGTTGATGCTGATGAAATTCTCATATTCTTAATGTAGAACGACTTGGTACATGGCTGGGGCCTGGATTTTGCTTTGCGAAGATGTGTGGAGGTCCATGCTTGCGATCTGCTCTATTTTCTTTCTAAACTACTAATGGATGCTTAACTAACATCTCTTTAATTTGAAACCAGCCTGCTCATGAGAAAATAGGAGTTGTGGATGCTCAGTGGATTGTTCATCAGAGTGTTCCATCCCTTGGGAACCAGGTCTAGCCCAATGCTACAATTATATTTACTCGTGTTTATTATATGCATCGGCTTCATTTTCATTGACGAGCTCTTTGTTTTCCCTTCTTCCAATTCCTGTCAGGGCCACGCTGAAAGTGGAAAGGCTCCATGGGAAGGGGTAAGCATTAGAGATGAACATAAAGAAATATCAAATGATCAATTTTCGCATTGATGTAATGTCGAGAAACCATTGAGATATCGTGCTTGAGCAAAATCATTTGCTCAATAAGCGGTCATAACCCAAATTGTGGCAATCCCATCTGTTATTCCTCATGCCTGAAACCGGCTTCGATCTTTGCAGGTAAGAGAAAGGTGCAGAAAGGAGTGGACGATGTTCCAAGAGCGAATGGCGAGCGCAGAACGGGCTTATTACATGTCTCTGGGGATCGATCCTCTAAACTCCACTGCACACTGAGGAGGGAACACCGGGACTCTGACTGTGTTGTGTTCGGTTAGGATTCATGAGAGGCAGGCATCGTAGCCACGATGATGGATCCTCTCTCTCCTGCATCTTCTTTATCTTTGTAGGTGTTCAGTATCATGACATAGCATTGTCAAACCCGGTGTTCTTTCGATGGTACCGATTCCTTAGTCTATGGTCCGTTTGTTCGGCTTGCGTCCGTATGCCTCTTCTTGGGGTATGTGTCCACTGTTCTTTGGCGATAGGAAGAGGGAAATATGGAGCATGAGCAACCAAACTGGCAAGAAACGAACTCTGCAATCTTGATCACACAGTCGAGACTGATGAAATTGTACCAAATTGCAGTTTCTGTTTTGATTGATGCCCTCTGCATCAAATTCCAATTTCTGTTTTTGCCCTTTACTACGGAACTGGTTGATTGAGGGGCTTATTGATAAATCCATTGCAGGCTGCTGATCTCTCTATTTTTCAAATTCAACTCTCCCAGTTGCGACATGTTTGATGTATATTATTTATTTACTGTAAAAAGATATAAAAATAAACAAAATTTATTTAAGTAGAATATGTGTTATTGTAAAAATCAATTTTTTCATCGGATGGTATGAGAAAAATCAAATTTTTTAGCTTATAATTGGTTCTTACATATCCAAGTTGTTCAGGCCAGGCCGTCTCTGCGAAGCTGAACTTGTCGGCCCACATGAGAAATGATGTCCTACTCCAATTGAGACTGAGCAGCTCTCACTCACACACTCGTCCCGATTTCAAATTTCCCTCTTTGTTCCGGTTTTCCGGTTGTCATTAGATCCTGTTGAGTATCTATCCCGCGATACCGGTCCCCAATGGAGTTGGTCACGGCCTCCGAATGGGATGACGACTGGGAGCTCTGCAACAACGACGGCTTCATCTACAAGCGCAAGAAGCGGCGGCTTGATCCTTCATCTGCCGCCCCTCCGCTGGCAGAATCCTCGGCGGCGGAAGAGAAGTTCCGGAGGGTGCGCAGGAAGAAGACCCTCTTGAGGATTAAGGATCGCTACCGGAGGGAGCTCGCTCTCTGGGAGCATCTGTCGGTCCCGTGTCGTGCAATGCAGGATAGTGCAGAGCAACCTCAACGAGAGGTAGAAGAAGAGAGGGACGGGACGAGTCCGCCTGGTAGTCCACATGACGCGGAGGTTCTGGGGAAGGAGAATGGTCTCGAGGATCTAATCGATAAGCTGCTCTTGAAAGTAAATTGGGGGTTTGTCTGTGTCGGGTCTGTTTGGTCGCTGAGAATTGCAGAAAAGAACATTGCTTGCCTAACACTGTTTCATGTCTGTTGACGCCCAAATCATTTCCTGGGCGTGACAGTAAGCTGACTGAGAGTCCTCTCAGGTGCAAAAGAAGCAACTTTTGGGGTTTAAAGTCTAGCTTTAATTCTCTTGAGCTAACTCTCCATTTTGCACCAAATTGTTTTGGCAGTGCTCCTGACAGTTTTTGTCCTAGGTTGTTTTTATTGTTGTTATAGCCGAGGATTTTTCAATCTTGGGTGACAAACTCTTCACTCTGACGATGAGACAACTTCTTACCTTTTCCAGCTCTCATTTTTCGTATCAAAACTTGCCCTTTCCAGGCAGAGGCTCAAGAAGCAGTCATTCGAGATGTTTCGAATCTGTGTGATATGGCTGAATCATTGTGCAAAGCCCACAAAGAGGAACTGAAACAATCTTTGATCAATCTTCCAGTTTGGGCTTCGCTGCAGGATCTAATGGCTGCTCTCTCTGATGACTGAATTCCTTCATTTTCGTAAACGGTTTAGTGACTTTAGATCATAACCTTGAGCTGGGTTTTCCAATGGCAACATGGTACTTGTCTTATATTCGGTTAACCTAGTCTTGAGTGTAAAATCTGTCCTGTGAAAGTGATTGAGAGGTGATTGTGCCCTTTGCTTGCCTTTCCTTTTCATTTCTGATGCTGTGATCTACTTCTGATCCTGTAACTTACCTATAGACAGCATGACTGTGTGCCCCATGTAGCATAAGCTAGAATTTAATTCATAACATTGCGACTCGGGCCATTTAGCCCATATTCCATGGATGTATATAAACTTTTCGTACTTTCTATTTTGACTATACGAGTGCTTAGTCATTCTACAACCTGGTACTGGTAGTAGTGCTTCAACGACTTTCTCATCCTTTGCTGCAACTTCAGATAGTATGGGTAAGCAGACAGCTTTTGTACTTGCACTCGAGAAATTTTACAGCAGCTAAAAGTTCAATTATGGTCAGCCTCTGTTCCGTCTAATCTACTTGTTTAGGGTTTAATCATGTTGTCTGGGTCACTAACATTTTCCCGTATGCACTGCGAGTTATTGTTTGACTGATGCAGGTCAAAGGAGGATGCAGAGGAGACGGAAACTCACGGTACAGAGGCCGATGGCATGATGACTTTAGCCGGTGTTTTTTCTGTGTTCTACTCCTCCGGGGAGAAATTCCTGTGCAGACTTCTGCAAATGGAAGACCCAGGTAAACCCCTTTTAAAAGACTCGACTTTCTGCTACCATCTCCTTGGTATTTATGTATCTAATTTCGGCTGCTAGAGCCCCTAGCACATGGTTTCCGTAGGGCAAAGAAGATTACCTGAATGTTTAGAGTTTGATTACTGCTCGACTTTTGTCGCACCAGATCTTGCAATCATTCTGTGAATCTTGCTTTGATGTGAATTCTATGAACTTTAACCTGCAGTGGTGCAGTTGATATTCATCTGCACCCTATGGTCTCTGCTGATACTACTCGAAAATGAATAATACAACGTGCTCTTTTTTCCTGGTTAGAAGGAAGACCTACAGACCTAGAGGTGGTAGTACGAAAAGGGGAATGAATGAAAGGGCATAGAAAGTCCCACCGATAATGATTGAATCCAGACCTATTGGTCTCGGTTAAAGACAATATCACTACACCAAACATCCTTTCTCTATAACATAAAGTGTTTCAGGTTTGGGAAGAAGTGAAAACCACTCTATTGCTCGCTCCAACCTTTCATGCTACCTCCACAATCTATATATGTTCAGAATTCCAAAACATTCTCCCGCAAAGCCCAAACGCTCTGTAAGTATCCACAAGAGAACTTGATCTTACAGTGAACTTGATAAGCCAACGGAAGACAACAGCAGCCTTTATTTAACATGAAGGCAGTCTCTTATTCAAAGCATCAAAGGAATAATCTTTGTCATTGTAAGCTAACTGAAGGCGCTATAAGCCAAAAAAGAGGATGCTATACGCAATAGTAAGAGTCAGAAAAATGATCTTGTCGGTGAATCCTCGATGAAGAGTAGGGCAGTTGATGCTGCTCTTAGATGAAATCTGTGTGGTTATGGCTAGTATTTGGCAGCATATTACTTCTTTCATTCGTACATGGTTTACTCTCACATTGAATACAGCTTTATGTCTTAGAAAATTGGTGCTTCATTCAATTGACAAAGCAAACACAAACGTTCAGCTCTATCTGCTTCTCATGTCGAACTTCTTCTGCAACATAGAGATTGAAACTAGCTACACTTCTCACAATTTGACTGACTAATGCTCTTCTTTGTCCAGAGTAAAAAATCTGCTGTTTCTTTCCATCCAGGTGGTGTATGCTTCTTGATCATGGCATTCTGGGAATGGACCTTTTTGCTGCAAGATCCTTCTGAATCACCGGAGGGCATGTTTGTTCATCTTCAGAGGTCGTTCAGAAGCCAAAGCTCAGATGTGTTGGATTAGTCAGTCATGGAACCATGCTCCCCCTGCCAGTGCAAGGCTAGTCAACAGGAACAACCTTGAATTCGGCGGGTGGGGGGGTGGGACAGGGGGAGCTTACTCTTATGAACCCATGAAATATTTGTCGTTTAATGGGATGATGGTTTTATGTTGCTGAGTATAAAGAAAGGAAGCAACAACCGAGTCATCTCTGTTACACAATATTCGTGCTTTCTTATTTGATTGTAGACATGTCAGATAAACAACTAATGCTCAATACTCACCGATCAGCATAACATTGGTAAAAGCCTAATAAGCTCGATTCAATATCAGCGTTCCAAATTGGTCACTACAATGTTAAGTTGGTTGATGCGATAAACCATTTCTTTTCCTTGAGTGAGATTTTAATTCGAACCCTATAATGGAGAAAATTTGTGATTGGAAGAGTTTCATCTGTTAGCAGTTTGATCATACTTGAACTCGGATCGGTCATATTTCTTGTACTTCTATATATATATATATATATGTATATGTATATCATGCGATAGACAACGAAAAATGGAATGCTGAGATAGCTTCTTAACAGTAGCGAAAAAGACCAAAAAACCACAAACACGAAGGGGCAACCTGCTCTCCATCACATTTTCTAAGATTGCACAACCCACCCCTACGTTGAATCCACTGACTCAGAGACAGAATCCGGAAAATCCATTCCGAGAGGCGAATCTTCGTAAAAGAGTAACATAAAGAACTCAGAGGAACGAAGTATGATAGTTCAGCAAAAATTGGACAAAATCAAGTGAAATACGTATAATATCTTAAGAATTTTTTCGAGTTCATCCCCACGCCGCCCCTAAGTACATCCATGCACTGACTAGACATCGACATGCATTCATGCCCAAGTAAAACAGATGGCAATATGGGTCACATTATCTCAGCAAGATCCCGGACGATAAATAAAGCGTGCCGGGAATTCCCGTAAAAGTATCTGAAACGAGGAAGTTTCGAGACTGTTTGCTCGGCGGAAACCGGTCGAAATCCGAGGTTTGCAGCAGCATTAGCATTCGCAAGGGGAAGAAAGCTCCCATTGTACAGGGCAGTAGCCTTTTGTGGCAAAATTTCCGGGAAGCTGCGTTGCATGGACCCCAGTGGTTGTGGAATTGATGCATCCCCCAGAGAATCTCGCAGCAATTGATCTATGCAGGAAAATAGAATACCTTGTTTCTGCATCATTATTTTCTCCCACGAATATCCTTGAAACCTTTTTGAGTAATTCTGAAAAGGAAGTAAATGTTAAGGACAGATCTGTCCTTTCACTCTCCGGTATATGAGCTATGATCGGTACGTGTCGGCTTCCTCACCAATGATCTAGTCCCTGTATCCTTATAAATACCATATCACATTGCTACGGTTGAGAAAATTTTCAATGGAACGGTCATATCACACATGCAATGTTAATGTGGTACATTCGTTTAATCAGAATTTATTATATATATATATATATATATATTTAAGGGTTCAACATTTATTAAGATTTTTTATATTTTTGAAATTTTTTTAGGATTTAGTAATCATAACCGTATAATCACAGGTTACTTGTCAAGTTCTGATTGGGTAAATATATCACGTCAGCATCTCCTACCTGATATAACTGCTCCACTGAATATTCTTTCACTGCAGTGGGGTCTTTCCCTTCTCTACCTCTCCGTTTACTACTTTCTCATTCAGGTACTAACTTTGAGTGTACGAGGGCTAGATTGGATATCATTACCCTCGATCTACTTTCTATTATTTTTAGGTAAGGTGTACGACGCGCTCACGGAAAGATACTCGAATCGATACGATGAGGATTGGAGAATTATTGGCCTGTCGTTCCTCTCTAGCGAACCATGAGTCACAATCATTTAAGATTTTTCTCGTAAAACTTGGATCAAGCATTACAATCGTAAATTTTATTCATTCATGAGATTCGAATATACTATATTAATTATTCAAGTGAAAAATGTACCGAACTACCCACCTCGATGTCTTTGAGCTATTTTCCTATTGGCATCTGGTGTGTATATATCTATCTATTATTATATGTACGAACAAAGATATCTGGTCACGCTTTTGAAATTTCAAAAATACCCTTGATAAATAAATCAATAACAATGATAAATGAGTGAAACAGTAAAGTTACTTTTAAAATTATAACTGCCACTAACTACTCTCTAGTTTTCCTTTTTTAAAATTGTATATTTTATTTTTTATTCATGAAAGTTGTAAAAGATAAAAAATATGTGTAAAATAAAAAGTATGATTTAATAATGGATAAATGACACTTTTTAGTTCTCAACCTTTTACATTTTTGTCATTTTCATCATAAACCTTTATTTTTTATCATTCACACCCTCAACCTTTTAAATTTTTACCATTTCGATCTTACTGTTACATTTTCGATCCAAACAAAGCATACTCTATCTAAAAAAGAATATTTCATATAAAAATTATTTTTCAACAAATTTTTTTTCAAAAAATAAAGAAAAAGGGAAAAAATAAATGAAAATAAAAACTATCGATAGGGTTTTACTGATAATCATATCTCCTTTAAAATCAAGACATATTTTCAATTCAAAATTGATTGATAGTCATCAATATTATAAAATCGAGACTCATTATGAGAAAAATGAGTTTTAATTTTAGAAGCGGCACCTGGTTGTAACCAATATTTTCTTAATCAAGGACAAATTACACCTCTTTTGAAAAGTATTTTTGTTAAAAAATAATTTTAGGATGTAATATTCTTTTTTTTTTGACGGAATATGCTTTTTTTAATGGAAAAAGTGATAATATGATCAAAATGGTAAAAATTTAAATTGTTAAGGACACGAATGATAAAAAACAAATGTTTATGGGGAAAATGATAAAAATGTGAAAAGTTGATGACCAAAAAGTATATTTTTTCCTTTAATAATTAATTATTAAATAATCATTCTATGCATAATACGAGTTCGCGTCTAATATGTGCGTATATATGTATGTATATATGCATGTACGCACAGAAATGATCAATGGAAAGGAGGGAATCAATTCGACAGACAGAAGATAGGAATCCTCTCACGTGGGCTTGGCGATCAAAGATTTCTATAATGAGGGGGGAGGATAATGCTAAATGCAAATAGATTCAATGAAGATAATGAATGCATTGGAGGAACGTAATGATTGCTATTGACTTAACCCTACGAGCAGGGACAGATTTCCCAGGTAATCCCACCTCACCACGTCTCGTGAGGAAGTACAGATCAAAATGTGACAGAGAGCAAATCAGTGTTAATTACTCAAGCAGTAGTCATAACTAATAGTAATCAAAATAATTTGATTGGTTCTTCCTCACTACATTATCGCAAAGTAGAACCATCTAAAATTTTTTTCTCATATGTATGTCACATGGATACCATGTTATCATTGTTACGTGATATCAGAAACCAATAAGAATTTGTCATATCGGCGGATTTATTGGATGTGATTTAGACGGTAAAATATAAATTTAAATTATAAATAAAATTTTAAAAGTACTAAAAACCGTAAGAAATCATAAGATACCATAAAACTTGTGTTATGTAATGTTGACATCTTTTTCTCCTTCTCTCTAATTAATAACGGAGTTTTGTGGGGTTCATTACTGTTCTGTTTACGTTATCATGAATTTTGTTTTGTAATTTTTTTTAAAGATTTGAATTAATATTTTATCATATAAATGATCTCACACGGATATGTTGATATGACTTTCTTATTTACTTGTAATACCATATAACAATACTAACATAGAGGTAGAAATACTTCCAGTGGGCAGCCTCGATGGTAGGAAGCTGGAGGTTCAAAACCCAATGGGCGCACGCTGGAGGATGGGAGCTTTTCAGTCCTCTTGAACATGTCGAGATTTATCCTGACTTACTGTTCACACGTGGTTTGCCGGCTATTGCGTGTGCTCTGAGAAGGAGGTGTGACAACCACTGCTAGTCAAGTCCGGAAGGCATTCGAATACCTCAGTTATAAAAAAATATATATATAGAGGTAGATATATCTCTCCTATGGGGTGAATAAGGAGACCCAAGGAGATGCGAGTGATCATCTCCCGTAGAATAGGGAAAGGTTCGAGAATTTTATTGATTATATTTATATATTTTTATTAAATTATCTTATTTACCAATGTGTACCCGAAGCTGCGCTGCAAGTAAAAGCTTGGGAGTCAGCGAGTCAACGGGTCAATTTTGACTTGGTCTAGATGGCTCCCTTTGCGAAAAAGGAAACACCCCCATAGACCACGTCAATTGGAAAATAAAAAGGTAGGGTGATAGTCAATACAAGCAAGTTAAAAGGAATTTGACTCGTCTTGCATTTGGGTGGAAAAAAATTGGTAATTAAGAGAATTTTAGATCTAAGTCAAATTTAAATTAATCATAATATATTGAACTTTTAAATATAAAGTGACTTATATATGCGCTAGACACCTATCTGTATTTATTACACACAGAAATGTCAATTGTATAATTGATTACAGAAAAATTCTTATATTTTATGGGATTGTAGTCATGATAGAATGAAAGTAAATACCAGTCTTCATTTTCATTGTATATCAGTTATCTACTGTAAATCTGTAAAAAAATTAATCAGAATTAATTTAGGTCGTGGATGCGGTACAATTGTTAGCCATTTTCCAACTTAATTCAATTCTAGTTGGCTCTCAACGCTCATAATGAATGAGCAATACACACTGTATGTTGAATAGGCTATCACCTTCTTTTGGAAAAAAGACACTTCGATCCTCAATATTTTTCTATTTTCATCGTTTTTATCCAATTTTTTAATTGTTTTTATCATTCGTATCATAACCATAGTTTTTAAAACCGGACCGGACCGGCAACCGGACACCAGCCCGCTCCGGTTTCGCTAATTGCTCCATTTGCATCAAGGACCGGGTTGGACAGTGTGAACCGGCCGGTCTGATCTGGTTTCCACCGAACCGGTCAAGAAACCGGTCAATGAAGAAAAACAAAAAAAGTAAAAAAAAAAAGAAAAAAAAAGGAAACCTAAGCTCTAAATTAATGTATAGAATATAGCTATCTTATTTGTAAAGTTGAAATTATAAATTAATGTATAGAATATAACAATTTTACATTCATATTATTAATTTTATACTATTATAAGTATTATTTGTAAAAACCCGGTTAGACCCATCGAACCGCGGTTGAACCCAAGAATCCAAGAACCCATACCTTGACCGGTTTCCGGCCCGGTCCGGTTTTAAAAACTATGATCATAACTTTCGTGTTTTCATAATTTTTGTCCTACCATTATTTTGTTTCATCCAAAAATGCATTTTAAATAAAAAATTTAAAAAAATAAAGAAAAGCAAACGAAAAGGAAAAATGGCAGTGGAGCTTCGCCAGTGATCATATTCCCTTCAAAATAGAGACCCGTTCAAGGTTAAGAGACATCATGACTCATTCTATGCGAGAATGTGTCCTTATTTTAAGGTTGTTTACCTAAAAAATCACAAATTATTCAAGAATTTTCTAATTTATCACAAACAATTTTTTTACTTAGAAAATCATGAATTATTCAAGAATTTTCTAATTTACCCATGAACTATTTTTTTACCCAAAAATCATGAACTATTTAAGAATTTCCTAATATACCGGGTCGTTAATTTTATTTGTTAATTACTAGTATTGACGGTTAATTTTATTAATTGTACAAATGGAGTCTGATGTGGCATTACACGTGACATCTATCAGGTCATAGAAATCACGAACTATTATCAAATTCTCTATTTTATCATAAGGATGGACGTGCAAACAGATATTTCATTTTTTTTATGACTAGAAGAACACCACGTGCGATGCCACATCAAATTACATTTGTACAGTCAACAAAATTAACTGTGCACCGTAGCAATTAATTATTAAAATTAATGACGTGGTATATTCGAAAAAACATAGTATAAGTTGTGATTTTCTGGACAAAAAAATAATTCGTGATAGATTAGAGAATTCTTGAATAATTCATAATTTTTTACTAAAAATAATTCGTAACGGATTAAAAAATTATTACATAATTCGTGATTTTCTTGCGAATAAGCCTTATTTTAACGGGGAGTTCCGGTCGACACTGTTTCCTCAATCCAACCCTACTTATTTTCTGTTTGCCTTTCTCTGATTCTTTTAATTTTTATAAAATAATTATAATAATAATAAATTAATTTTTAGACGGAAAATACTTTTAGATGAGAATAACGGTGAGACAAAATAGAAAAATAATGTGAAAGATTGAGAATAAAAATTATAAAAATAAAATATAAAATATTGAGAATATTTTATCCGCCAGTTCCTAAATATAAAATATAAAATATTGAGAATAAAATATAAAATATAAAGAGTCATTTAATGTTATTTCTTCTAAATTTATCCGCCAGTTTCTAAATAAAAGGGGAGGAAGAAGAAGATAAATTTGAGAGGTAACAGGCTTCTCTTCTCTGAGCCTCTGGTCTGGTGCCTCTCTGTCTCTCTCTCTCTCTCTCTCCCCCCCGCTTGCCTGTCTGTCTGTCTCTCTCTCTCTCTCTCTCTCTCTAAATATTTTGGGGAGCAGAGGAGTTGCTACCTGGTGAAGGAGCCAAAAACCACGAGACGGATGTAACTGACGCTGCAGGTTTCTTCTCCCCCTCCCACCACACCTCCTCCATCCATACCCAGATAGAGAAAAACAGAGGGAGCTGCAGAGAGAGGGGGAATGGAGGAAGGCGCACCCAGAGCGAGAGAGAGAGAGAGGGGGAGATCGAAGAGTTTCTGTTAGTTCGTTCTCCTGCCCCGGTTCCTCCACTGGGATTTGCTTTGCCGCCTGGGTGGCTTCGTGTTCGATTCTGGGTCTTGAGGATCGAGGTGGAGGGAGCGAGATAGGGTTGCGAAGCGGAGGATTGAAGCAGCAATTCTTTGTTTCAATCCAGTCTCGGGCGGACCTCCACGATGTCTGATGGGTACTACAACTCCAAGAAGACTGATGACATATGCGATGGCGTCTGCGGACAGGTAACCACCCCTCCCCTCCACCCGCCTCAACCCCTCGTTTCTACTTTCCGACGAATCGACTTTCCTCAGTCTCCCATTTCTGCTGGTGGTTTGAGCTTGTGTTTGGGTGCTTTCGTACTGTTCGTTGAGCTGTGAAAGCTACGGTTTTGTTGTCGGACTTCTCAACAATTTCTGGGTTTTGAAGCTTGGAACCGTATGCTGATGTTTGAGCCCTTCTGTCTCTATATCCGACCAATGTGGATCTCAGTCAATTGGATTTGAATACAGAAATCGTATCGTGATCGCTTAGGATGTCTTTTTGTTTTCTCGATTTGGTTGCAGGCTGGACCGTCACTGAGCATGTCGAGGTTGAGATGTCTCCTTCGGGGCATCGATCTGAAGACCATTTTGCTCATCTTCGTCGTCCTCCCGATGCTCTTCTTCACCGTGTACTTGCACGGCCAGAAGATCTCCTACTTCCTCAGACCGCTCTGGGAGTCTCCTCCCAAGCCCTTCCATGAAATCCCACACTACTACGATGAGAACGTCACGATGGAAAATCTTTGCAAGCTTCACGGGTGGAGAATCCGGGAATCCCCGAGGCGGGTCTACGATGCAATCCTATTCAGCAACGAGATCGACATCCTCACAATCCGGTGGAACGAGCTGTACCCTTACGTGAACCAGTTCGTGCTCCTTGAGTCGAATTCGACCTTTACTGGGCTACCAAAGAGGCTGCATTTCGCGAACAACCGGGACAAGTTCAAGTTCATCAAGCCTCGGTTAACTTACGGGATGATCGGGGGAAGGTTCAAGAAGGGGGAGAATCCATTCGTCGAGGAAGCATACCAGAGAGTTGCACTGGACCAGCTCCTTAAAATAGCAGGCATCGACGATGATGACCTGTTGATAATGTCTGATGTTGACGAGATCCCGAGCGCCCACACAATCGATCTCTTGAGATGGTGCGACGATATCCCCCCGATCCTTCATCTCCAGCTGAGGAATTACTTGTATTCCTTCGAGTTTTACACTGACAACAAGAGTTGGAGAGCTTCTGTGCACAGATACGAATCGGTGAAGACTCAATATGCCCATTACCGGCAAAGCGACTACTTACTGTCTGATGCAGGGTGGCATTGTAGCTTCTGCTTCCGCCGGATCAGCGAGTTCATATTCAAGATGAGGGCTTATAGCCACTACGATCGGGTGAGGTTTTCTCATTACCTGGACCCGAAAAGGATTCAGGATGTGATCTGCAAGGGAGCTGATCTGTTCGATATGCTCCCGGAGGAATACACGTTCAAGGACATAATCGGGAAGATGGGGCCGATCCCGCATTCGCATTCGGCTGTTCACCTCCCTGCATACATCCTGAACAATGCCGGGAAGTACAAGTTCTTGCTGCCTGGGAACTGCAGAAGAGAAGACAGTGGCTGAGCCCGGTTTTTCTGGGAAACTTAGCGTCGTTACATTCCCGTGGATGCCTAATGTTTCTGGGCATGAGGTCTCCATGGTTAGAGGATGTCACGGATTCCGGTTCGGGTTGAGGAGAGACTCTTTTGTACATTCCTTCTATCTGGAATCGAGGGGTGGCTGAGTTTGCTGTGAGGGCAGAAGTTTTCTGTTTAGGCTCGGTATCGAGACTTCCCTCACTGCTGAGTTGTTAGGCGACATTTCCCGACCTCTCTCGGGAATTTTTCGATTCGGCACTGTCAAATTATTCACCCGTAGTTAAGTTATCTGTACCTTCTTCTTCTGGTTGCTTCTTGACTATCAATATAGAGCATAGTGATTCTTTATAAATGGCAATTTCCTTGCTTTCTTTCGTGTCTGGTGATGCTGGGAATGGCATACATCACTCTGGTACTGTGACTCCATCCTCTGCTATTCAAACTCGAACCGTAGAAGATCCGAACCGAGCTGAACCAACTTGTCTCATTACTTTGTTCGGGTTTTCGGTCTGGTGCTTGCTTCGGTTCCAAGGTAGGAGATGAAGGAGACTTGTTCTGGTGCAGTAGACATTTCATGCCACCCTGGAAGTTGTGTTTGCTGCGAGCACAAGTCTGGTCAACTCCTATATTAAAACAATGTCTGCTACCTAAGAATGGATCTCCGAAAACTTGATGAAGCACCGTCACCCATTCGGGTTCATAACTGTTTGGTCCATTAAAACATAAAGTTTTTCTCGATCACAAATTTTTTTCATTCATAACATTCGAATCTGAAACTTTATTTAAGAAAAAGATACGTCGAATCATCTCAACTATTAAATACCGGTTAATTCCTCCCATGAACGTATAGTAGAAGGAAGACTCATACTGTAAGAAAGCCCATTGACTGGTAAAACTGATTGTAATGGGCATTGAGTCGGTGTTTCCCAATCGAATGAGTCAGAAAATTGCTAATACGATTAGGTATCAAAGTTCTCATCGATTCCCCGTCACTGTACGTAACTCGGTGCACTTTGCTGCCTTGCTCGTCATCATCTGGCCAAGTCCTCCGATCAGTGGGAGCTTCAAATCATATACATTCCCATCCTCCACGCCATCTTCCAAGCAACCATGGAAATTCTTGCTAAACGACACCGTTACTGCCTCAAACCTGTAAAAGCTGTGGTGGATGAACCATCTGAACGTCGTCCCGGAAATTCAACATTATCCTTTCCATGGTCTTCTGGGCTTTCTTACATATCTAAGAGAAGTTCTGTCTGAGTTTAGGTTACCTGTCGTATATTTGGATTAAAGGTGGGATCGGGTCGAACCGGTAGGTTGCAGAAGCTCGTGAAAAGGGGATTCGAGCTCTGCAAATCGAGCCAGAACTTTGGAATGGACTAGTCCTTGACCTGATGATTTGAATGAGTCAAGATTTGGCTGACCCCCGGGATCTACAAAACCAACCGTGAGTGACAGAAATATTGACAGAATCAAACAAACGCGTCGATCAAATTCAATTGAATTTCGTTTCAATGGTGACAGTGACTCCACAAAAAATCAAACCATTGATATTGCTTGCTGATTAGATGCGTCAACTAGTTGAGTGGGAAAAAATAAATTTCAGCTGTTGACATATTCTCCAATGACATTCAATTACAGGCCACCCACTAAAGAGGCTACCATAATATTAAAAAGCATAAGTAGACCGACATGACAAAGACATGTCTGATAAGAAGCCTCTACGTTACAGCAAATGACAAAATAATATTTAGTATAACAATCGACTGTGCTGCAAGCAAAATTTTTCACGAGTTTTCCATGGTTGATGACTTGGGGGAAGAAAATTGAACCTCCATTTGATGATAATAGGTAAAGGAAAAACTCATTTTGCAGAGAATTTCTGAAAATGAAGAATGATATAATGTTTTCTAGATTCTTGTTTGGTAAACACGTCCCCTGAGACTGTCGCACATAATGATTCGAATAAGAATCGAGGATGGATGAGAGTTTACCGTATCGAAAATACTTGGAGAATGGCTGCTCTTGATCGAGCTGATTGTCCTTATCCCGAGTATCAGCGGTACTGGTGTGCTTGTCTGCCCATTACTTATCCCCCATCTCACAGTATGCTTACTTTTTTCTTCTCATCCTACCAGAAAGTTTACCTTACCCTTTAATTCTCAATTTCTCCATCACCATCCAAAGTTTCAGAATAATCAGATTCTACGTCCAAGTGGAAAGAATGTTCTTTCCTGTCGCAAGCAAACGTCTCATCCCCTGCTTCCTCCATGACCAGGGGACTTTTATCATAGATTCTTCCCCTTGGAATCTGAATCGCTACCATCACTGTAAAGATCATCACTTGGTATATTCTTCTTGCTGTGCATCAGGGGATGAAAACCCCCTTCTTCATCAGTACTGCTTCTATAATTATGACTTTCTGCCACATCAAATCTTCTCGGGTCCTGCCCTTCCTCATCATCGGATTCCCACATGGCATTGTCCAGGTCGCTAATCATCTCTTCTGACTCATAATCTCTGACAGCCACATTCTTCCTGACACTAGCTTTAGCATTTCTTCTTTGAGGAGCACTATTATGTCTATTAACCCCTTTAGAACTCTCAAAATCTTCATCCGATGAACCATCAGCATAATCTTCAGAACCATCTGAGCCCCATCCATCCTCCTCTCCATCATCCGAGGCATCACTATCACTCTCGGCAGCCCGTTTGCCATGCTTAGTTTCCTTCCAGCCCTTCAGGCTTCCCCTCCTGTCATCATCAGAGCCATATTCCCCACGATTTCCCAATCTTTTGAACCTCTCGCGAAAATCTTCCTTGTTCCAGTACCTAATTTTGTCAGCCTCTTCTTTCTCTGCTGCTTCTTCTTCAGCCCATTCTCGATCAGCTGCATCTTCAATCTCTGCAATAAATCTGTCCAGCTCCTCCTGATCACTATCATCAGGAGGTTCGGATGGAGAAATCTCATTAACTGACTGCTTCTCTCCTTGGAAAACATAAGGGCTTCCTTCCCTTTTATCGATTGCATTAAAGAAAGTGGAAGCTACTCTCTGAATGCTTGCCATTGCGATTGGATCCTCAGGGTTTACACCCATTCGCCGGAGCTGCTGCTCAAATTTCTTTATGTTCAACTTCTGTGATTCAAGAGCTTGCTCGAATCTGGCCTTAAACAACGCCTGCAAGACAAGGATAAGTGAATTTAACCTACTCCAACATGACAAACTAAATGCATAACAAAAATCATTTAAATGCGGCCACAAGTCCTACAATTAAATTTCCAGCCCATTTTCAAACCCAAAATCAAGAAAAGCAAATAATTGGGAAGAATAACACATACTTATAACTAGAACCGTAGCCATTTAAAGAGTTATCGGTCACTAGCTAGTAAGTTTCATAATCTCTTGTTCATATACTTCACCCAACAATTAACTTTATTTTATAACTAGAATCAGGAGATCATGAGATCATGCAAAATTCTTTTTAACACTCAGGAGATCATGCAAACAGAACTATTATCAGTCCATGAGAATATGCCATTTTCTTAAATCATAGCAATATTAGCTTGATCCCTCCAGTACCAAAAATTGCAGGAGAATATCCAGAGAAAAACCTAGATAGATACACTGACCTTTCGTTTTGTGAGGGTATTGATCGGTATCAAACTTTTTGGCTGACGATAATTTCTACCTCGAAACATGATAATAGTCTTGACATTGTGTATGTTAATAACAATGCCCCCACTCAATCTTGCAAGCATTGTCGCCATTTCCTTGATCTTCTCTTTGGGGAAGTTATCGCAGCAGACTTGCACAGTCTCGTGAAACTTCCAATGGAGATGCATATTCTGCACCACTCCTCCAAAGACTCCTCGGACACCGACAGGAACATAATTCTTGTTTTTGAACCCAATTTTCTTGAATGCCTGTAGCTGCTCAGGGGTCAAAAGCTCTGGATCATGTTGTGGTGGAGGCAACTCGGGTAACTCGTATTTCTTGAGCTTTTGCAGCAGCAAAGCCACTTTCTTCTTGGCCTATGGAGACAAGATCCACCGCAATTAGTCTAGTAGGCCAAGCATGCAAGGAAAAACTTAACATCCATAGCCAAAGGAATTAGAGAGTTCCCTGGACCTACACAGATGGGATAACTAGGATCAATATTTATTAGAATAGCAGTGCTTGACTAGTAATTGGATAGTCAAGAAGAGGGCAGGGCCTAGTGGAAAGTGCATTTATGTAAATGCTGCCTTTCCGACTTAAAGTCTGGCGGCAACTGCTGCAGATAACCAACATCGAAAAGAAGCTTCAGTTCGTAAACAGAAGATTGTCTGTAGACAAGTCAATGATCAGTGAATCTTTCACTTCCTGTTTGCTTTGTCCAGAATCTTACCTTGTATTGAGAAAAAGCAAGTTTATAGATCAGCTACTCAGCAGAAAGAGGGCAATTTGAGATGTATGAAAACCAAAATTGCACGCTAATATAACAAACCATTATTGAATGTCCAAAGTGCTAAACTTATAACTCATCGGTGACAGAAACTACAAATACTTACTCTCTTAAGGTTGTAGATGAGTCTCTCCTCATCAGTCATAAGTTTCTTTCTCAACTTCTTCGCCCTCCGGATCTCCCTTAGTGTCTTCCCCGACTCTTTGCGCATTCTCCTCTCCACCTTGCTCCGCATGCTCCTCCCTTTTGTGGACATCGGGCGAGACCAACCTCCCCATGGAACCAACGTTGAGTGTGAGGAATATAAATTCTCCTCGCCATTCGTGAATTGCTGAATCACATTTCTTGATATCAAATTAGGTGAAACATGTCTAGGCAGCAGCACATTCCTGAGCAGATTCAAACAAGCACGAGAAAGAAGGGTCAAACCAGGCCCTTCTCTAACCGTGCAGGCTAAGAAAGACTACAGCCTCAGAAAGACAGGAACTTTTTTAGTAAACACGTATCAAATCGACATGAAATCAAATCTGCTGAACCTCCAACTTCAGTAAACAAAGAGAATCAGCTCACTCATCCACCAGCTGCGGAAAGTCAAGAATGGAGAATCGGAAATGCTAACAATTGCCACGAATTATGCCGACATGCTTCATAGCGGCTACACAGAGGACCCAACAGAGCGACAAGGGTGAGGAGAGTACCTGGGTGGATTTGAGCAGAGGACGGAGGGGAGAGAGCTCAAGCAACGCCTTTGAAGGCCCCTCGCGGCGAACATTTGCGCTGCAAAGGATCGATTCGGCTATGGCTCCATACAACTCTGCTGGATCGATTGGGAAGGAAGAGAGCAATTTCGCGCAATGGAGGTTTTGCGGGTGGGGGGTTTTAGGGTTTAAGCAGTGTTCATTCTCTCTCTTATTTTTGCCCAGAAGCCTTCAGAATTCAGATCATGTCAAAATGACCATACTAACCTCAAGCCAGGCCGCTAAGTTGTGAGCCACTCGACTCACTGCCTAAACACACACAGCCTTGGCATCGCGTGGTTTGGATGGAATATTTTAAAATTTAGAGACTTTAAGATTATTATTTTATTTATATTAAATATCTTTAGAATACGGATAGAGAGGATTTATGGAAAAGATAAATGATACACAGTTGAATTACGAAATTAGTTGTAATTTAAAATTGTCAACAGTGAATTTTTTACCAATAAATATATAGAATTTTAATTTAATTTTATGTTAAAACAAAGTTTGTAAATCAAATACTATAATATGTAAAATTCGAACTTTACATATATCTATATATATAAAATAGAATCAAACGCCCTGTGGAAAAGAACATTCATACCATATAGCAAATCTTACAACCAACCCTATATATCTTACCCGGTCACACGGCAACCTCACATTTCGACCCGTAGCCAAAAGAAAAAATTTCAATGTAATTGACGCTTTACCCCGAACCTTAAACGTTCCTGAAATCTAATGGAGCTTGGATCAAACACAACCCCGTTTATTATGAAGGCAACACTTTGCAGTATCTTATCTGATAAAGATAACAGATGCTGGGAGAAAATTGATCAATGAGGGAGAAGAGACAGGAACTTCATCAGGATTACAAAAATGAACCACTGTGCCTCGGCCTGTACGGGTATGGTAGTGCATAAGGCCCTCAGTTAGGCTCTTTGACCCTCTCCACTGCTCTCCGTATCGACTCATTAAAGAAAACACAGTTCTCTGTATCTGGACTCACGGTCACCGGCGCTTGTACAAGCATGGTTTTAACTCTGGCCATTGGATTTCCCTTGTTTTGGAGCTCAGCTTCTCCTGTAGAAAAGATGGAACAAAGTTTGATTGTTGTCCAGGCATCAAGTGATCGAACCTGAATGCCATTTAGTGAAGGCAAGAGTACCTCCTTCTTGAAGTATAACAAGACAAACATCTTATTTGAGTAATCCTACAACCAAACGTACATATCCAGTCAGAAAGAACCGAACAAGAAAGATGTTAGATAGATTGAGCTGGACCATTAAGTACCTTGAGCTCCGACTTAAACCCAAGCTCACATATAGCTTTTATGAAATTGTCTGGATCAGCTCCTCCAGTATTTGGGTCTAGCCTGCTCTTAACTTCTGCTATGAGAAGCCAACCACTGCAAAGGAACTTCAGAGTTGTGAATATGGAAAACAAGGGGGAAAATCAAGGGAAAAAGGAAAGAGAAGATTATCAGGCAGGAAGATTAAGCTGACCCAGGCTTGAGAACCCTGTGAGCTTCAGCAAGGTAAGATTGGTAGTTGGTTCCCATAAGGGAAAGGCAGAAGACAGCAACATCTATTGAAGAAGATTCAAGACATGTCTGAAAGAAAGCACAAATGAATGATCAGTCAAAGACAATCTGCAGTAAGTCAACCTAAAAAGTTGGTGAACAAAAGCATCATTTGCTGCAGAGAGGATTTTAACCATCAAAGCTATCGCATGTTAACAATGATTGAATCTCCACCAACCAGAGAGTAGATCATATAACATGCAAACAATTGAAGTTGAAGGTATAGTGGAATCCCAGTATGGCTTCTCTTCAAAATCAAATTTATAAAAATCTATCCTAATTCTATTGCATACCTTAAAAAAGGACGGAAAACACATACATTTGACATGTCACAAGCTATTACTGCTGGGTCATTTGAAACAAGATCAAATGAGAATACTTTATTCTTGACGTTTTTTGCAATACGGGCATCACCTGAAAGTATTATCAAGAAAATTATAGTGTCTGTCAAGAACCAGAACATGTAGAAGTAGTAGTAGGTTGAAGAGCACTCACCGCAGCCAAAATCAGCAACAACAAGGGAAGCGCTGCGATCTTTCAGCCACTTTATGATTTTATTAACAGGCTGCTCAGGCCATTGTGACATTTGTGCTTGGTATCCAGTATGATACTGCCAAAGGTAATCAAATACAAGCTAAGCAGATTCCCGAATAAATTGCTACCCGGAAAAAAATGAAATAACATTTTGTTACAGAAGAATTGTAGGTAAAAAAGAAGCTGAGATATTATGTCACTATAGAATAATGCTGTAAAAACAGACTGCTTCTAAGACCCTAAAGACAACTACTTACAAAGGCCATTGCACATGCCAAAGAAAAAGTTCTAGCAGAATGGAGAGAAGGAAATTGCTTTTCAGCTTGCTTCCCTTGACATGCAAAGAATGCTCTTTGATAGGCATTACCACCAACATCCTGTGGTTCTTTTAAGTAAATCTATTAATATTCCTAATGAAACATAAAGATTAGTAATAGAGCATAAATGATGGCACCACTAGAGTCCACATAATATCTATCTGTAATCCCCGACGCCTGCCTTCACATGGCAACATAGCTCACGCTTGCCACATGCCTTTAAACACCCACCTCGTCAACTTAACACAAGTCAGATAGTTTTCTTCTGTGCAAGGAGAAGAACAATGAGAAGAACAATCAATTACAAGATGAGCTTTCTCTCCCAAACTCGGGCTATTGACCCCAAGCATTATGCAGTAACTTGTTCTGATACCAAGCTCTTATGTTCCCAAGATTTCCTTAGTATTTTTCTGCTGTGTGATTTTATTATCAACAAAAGATATTATACTTAATCCTAGATTTTTCCATAATGCTCTAATTCGAATACCAGCAATGAGGATTTACATACTAAGGCTGCATGGCATTACGGCAGCGTTCCAACCTTGGTATATGATAAAATCCACAGTTATCCAGAGCTTACCATATCAAACAATGTCGGGTCTTCCTTAAAATACTCGAGGGCCTCTTCACCCCTGAAAAGAAACATGAAAATTCAGATGAAATGGTCATCAAAAGTGCTAGAAACTGGCATTAAACGATGAGCAGCGACAACGTACGTGCAAGTGTAGAGCTTCTCGTTGATCATCCTAAAGTGCCCGCCCGACAACTTCGCTCTCATCTGCACAATCAGCTCAATCAACGTCATGTCCAGATCAAAAAGTCCCACAATCGGCTCCAGAACAATCAAGTTATGCACTAGCAGCACAGGATTCACATCAAGCCGGCACTAGAAAGGCGGAGGAGGAGAGGACCTTGTCGAGAAAACCGCATGGATTCGGCTTCTGTTTCTTCTGAGAACTAGAGCTGCTAACTTTGAGCTCGCTTTGCGCTCCGCCATGCTTCCCTCTCCTGCGCTTCCTGCTCCGTCCTTCCATTGTTGCACTTTCCCGCTAAGCTCCCGGTGGCCGCAGGTAAGAAGCTGTAGCCGAGGAGGCCGCCAGTTCTTAGATGAATTCTTTTGGGCCTTAGGGCTTCACAGGTCGGCCCAATCTTGGCCCATTTTCTGCACAAATGGATTTTTTTTTTTTTGGTCGCCAGCCACGGTATCCAAGCAGGCCCCACCAGCGGTGAGATGGCATCTTTCAGCCAACCATACTTGACTAATCCGTTGGTCGCCCCGGGTCGCACGCCTGGCAATGGCGGGTGAGGCTCCCAAGGGGGGTGTCTGCGTACGTGAGGTCTCGAACTCGAGACCTCTTTAAGCGGCACCGAGCTGCTTACCACTCGGCCCAACCCCCCTTGGTTGCACAAATGGATATTTATTATATATAGAGTAAACCATCAAATTGTTCCTCAAAATTTTAACAAACAATCAGTTTAATCCTCAAAATTTAAAAGTCATCAATTTGGTCCTCACTGTTCAATTCCATCTATCAATTTGGTCCAGACATTATAATATTATTTGCAGATACTGACGTGGACGGTGACAATCACGTTAGCAAATTCCATGTGCCACGTGGCTAGTTACGAATGGTGAAGCTAAAAAATTAAATATAATTTTATCCACTTATTAATTACCATGTGACATGTGGGGTCTGCTGAAGTGGCAGCCACAATTCACATCAATTTTCGTAAACGACATTATAACGCCTAGGCTAAATTGAATAACAGAACTAAACAGTAATTACCAAATTAATGGTTTAAAAATTTTGAGGACTAAATTAATAGCTCACTATAAATAAATTTGATGATCATAAAGTATCTTACATATGTTACCCAAAATATCATAAAGTATCTTACATAACAAGGCCGATATAGTGATATCGACCAATTAAATTTAAGTGTTTTTAAGACTATTTTATTAATTTTCAAGCTTTATTAATAAATTATAAAAATAATAAATTCATTAATTGGTGTCATCACCTAAAGTAACACAAGATGTATTCTCCATGAATACTTACAAGAGAATTCCCATTGGGATATAACCAAGTCTACTATATGCCCGATTTTCAAAAATTCAATGAGTCTAACTGATTTATATTCGAGCCGAACCGATTTAGTATTATCACTCTGTTGTAATAGTTCGATAGGATGGCAACCGAGGATCCATGCCATTACAAAGGCCAGGACCCTTCGAGAGCATGCCAGCATGGCCCCTAAAGGTACCATCTACTGATATGTTACACATCAATTTACCCAGATTCGGATGACAGGAAATAAATCGAAAACCCAAAAGAATTGCATTTAGAGTTCAATTTATTCGAGTATGCTCGGTCTAGCTCCTACCAAACGATGCGAAACCGATCTAAACTAAACTCATGATTAGTATATGAAACCCGCGGACCATCGAGCGCAAGACCCTTTGTGAAGCTATTCACACAAGCACTTGTCCGTGAACTTATCTGGTTTCTACAGGGTATGAGGTATGTATGGATCCGGGAATGCAAACTTCTCGTTGTGAAAGAAGGCCATGACCTGGAGTCCAATCTGAAAATCCAAACAAAAGCTAAGGATGTGAAACCGATCTAAACCGAACTACCGCTTTCAGTCCATCTACAGTGCGAAACGGCATGGCATCCATCCTACTTCATACCATACATAGCTCAAAAGAATCAAACAGTGCAAAAAGGACAGTTTCAGAAGACGAGATATTCAGTTGGTAAATTTAGCATCTTCCCAGAAACTTCACTAAACCGTGCAGATGACAGATTCCTACTGATGCTCTTCAAATCACCATGTTGAAGATTATTGTTTCTACCAATACCGTAAGAATGCAAACAAAGAATCACAGTCGACTTTACCTGTAACACTTAAATTGCATCAATCATCCTTCAGTGATACCTTTGATGGGAACCGTGTGCCGAAGCTACTGCATCTCCACAGCCTCCAGGAAGAGCTGCAGCGATCAGGACTTCGTAACGAGAAAGCTTACAACGGACCCTTTGCACTTCCCTCGGCTTCGTTCGGTTTCTTCTCGCTGTTTCTGCTGCTGTTTTGATCCGTGCAACAAGACAAGCCGTTTGGCTCCTGGCAGCAAGTGAAGGAGTCTTCCTTCAAGGTCTCCGAGCTGGTTGCCCAAGGCTTCTCACTTTCCTCCACATCTTTTCCGCTCGGGAGATTCCGTTTCGCAGCCATTTCACCTTTCCGTAAAGAGGTTCCCATTTGGCCCCTGTGATTGATTATTTCAGCCACCAACATGAAAGAATACGGAGAACAAATCACCAACACAAATGAAGCAAAGGGTCTAGAGAGATTTCTTCGCATCCGGTACATCATGGATCTTCAACTGTTTCAGGTGTGATGGTACACGATCAACAGAAGACTCGTGGCAAATACCGGTTGCAATTGACCAGACCTAGGGAAGTCGTTATCGACAAGGACCATGCTGCAAAAGCACAGGAGAAAGCTATTTGTGCTAGTCTAAAACAACAGTCAACATCGAAAAAATCCATGACTTTGTCACAAGCTGATGTACATTCATTCACTACTACAAAAATTCAAAGTGCCACGAATTCGGGATGGAGCAAATTTACACTACTGGTAACAAGTTTATCAGAAAGTAAAATTTGCAGTCAGGAGGAAATATGCATAATTTGAAAAAGACGCACCTCCAAAGACGTTCCATTACTAATCCCTTTGCAACATGCTGATCAAGCAAATCGGGCAAATCATTCGGGGTAACATAGCCATACCTGCAATAACAGGGCCATCAATCTGATATGTTGTTCAAGAAGCCAGGTCGAACTTTTCCCAGAAGAATGTAGAGGATTTTGGTGGAAATCAGCAAATATTTACCAATGACCCATAATCTTCCCCTCCTGATCGGGACTGTATACGATCAAATTTCCAGCGTATTTGTGCCCCCCGGTGTGAGAACATGGACTCACGAAAACCTGATCCTTGAGTCCTCGGAGCTCGATCTCCTCATTCAGCTTTTCAATAAGGGCCGGTCCACAGACCCCACATCTCCGATCTCGACTACCATGCGCGCAAACAAATATATGAGAACCCGTCAAGAACTTGCGGACACCAGAAGCCCAAGGTCTTCCATTCACTAACATATCATCGACAAAGCCATCCACATCCGATTCTAGCAAACCCCTTCGGAGAGGAAAAACCAAAAGCAATGAACGTCAAACCCATGGAACATAGCCAGGTAAACGAGAGAAAAATGAATCGAACTAGTGACAAAATTCAACCATCTAACCATCAGGAAGAAAAAAACTCGGAGAGCAAATTCTCAATTATTCCAGACAAAACATAGTCAAGCTTAGCCGGGTAAAAAAACTTGAGCAAGCAGAATCATCGTTCATCAGACAACCAGAGAGAACTCAAGAACAGTGCAGAGCAGAAAATCTTCCATTAACTACACAGCTTCTTAAAATTGTCGATAATTCCGAGGAAAGGGGAGAGTTTCACCCATTGAAGTAGTGAACAAGTGAGGATTACGAAAGCTCGAGTCCTATGATCAAACTGCTCATCGAATAGAACAAACATCGATTATTTTATCGTGGAAGATTTGATCATCCAAGAAAATGTAACTTAGCTAGAAGTACCAAGATTCAAAGCTGAGAAAAAGTATAATGTGCTCACTTGTACTTGATCATGTCAGGGAAAATCAAGACATCTCCATCAGAGAACCCGATACCATCGCATCCTCCGCATACAGTCAGCTTCGTCTAAAGGATTAACCATGTAAAAATACAACATTTCCAGTAAATTTGAACCTCAAGCAACTAACTTCAGTTCTCTTCTACACAATCCAAAAGCTCCTTCAAAGTAAATGGTAGCTGAATAAAAAAGGGACCTTTACGGCGATTTCGTTCTTGCGGGCCTTAACGGCGGAGAAGAGCAGCTTGGGGAGCACGGCTGAGTCCGAGTCCTCCGCGCGCGGCGCCCAGGCCTCGGGTCCCTTGAAGCAGACGAGCACGTGCCGGTCGTAGGCGTCGACCGTGTTGCTCAGGCTGCTCTTGTACATCTCCGCCCGGCGGAACCCGAACTTCGCGTCGTCCTCCGCGGTGGTGACCACCGGCGAGAGTGCCTCGGCAGTGGCCATCGAGCAGGGCCGGAGCCGTGGAACCGGAGCTTCGGGCCGGCGCCGGAGGATGGAAGGCCTCGCCAGGAGGCGCGTGAGGGTGACGGACATGCAGGGCGACGGGAGAAGAGGGAGAGCTCCGGGGACGGGAGGGCGGGAGGGGTGCGCAATGCGCATAGTTTTGATCTTTCCCTTTTCCTCTCGCCGGGCCTGGGCGATGACTCAGCGACGACGTTGTTGAAAAAGGGCATGCCGGAGCTGTCGGTGACAACGTGGTGAGGAACGGCCAGTGAAAATAATTGGAATTTAATCAAAAGAAAAAAAAAAGACATTTGTGGAAATTTGATATTATTGTATTTAATAATGAAAATTAATTGGTGGTAAAGTTTAATAATTAAAATGTATCGAATTTGCTGCAAATATTTGATAATTCATTTTAAATTTTGACAAGTATATATGATATCCGGGACCGTAACAACCAACTAATTCACTCAATTGTGTGTTATTATACAACCTAGAGCCCGTCAGGTACCGGCTTTCGTAGGAGATTGAATCCTGAACCTGATCTATTACATGTTACCAATTCGTCCCATGAAAAATGATCCGATTATGTTATTCAGTAACTCAGACGTGAAAGTTTTATAAACCACATTGTAAATTTTTACATCTATTTTTAAAATAACGATGTGTCTATTGTTTCGAAAATTATGAAGATTGGAGATCTGTAGTAAATACCACCTTATTATTAAAAAAAAAAACATATTTGAAAAGACCATGATTAGTAAATAAACCATCTCGAATCCAAATTCAACCGAACCTGCTGATTTTCTAGAATTTAGATCGTGAAATTAAAAAAAAGAATAAAAAAGGTAGATGCTGACGGTCTAGTGGCCACCAAACTTTCAGACATTCAGCGACGATTCCAATGTTAGAAAGGAAAATTTGATGTCAATACGATTGATTAATAGAAGGCTTCAGATTCGCATTCAGGCCTGTGACGGCCATTTTTGAACCTCGCAGCCCATTTGATGTCAACAAGCATTGAAGAGGGTCGTCGCTCGACCACCTTCCCCGACTCACTGAAAGGGACCGTCCCGAAAACCACCTGTTCGGCTATATGAGGAGAGTTGGGCTCGGTCTAAGTTGTAATACAGTCATCTTCCGAAACCGAGCCATTCTCGGCCTCACAGTCTCCGCATAAAACCTCCATAGCCACAGAATCTGCAACATTCTATAATCAAAGTGACTCCATTTTCCCTCAAACCTTTGAAAAACCTCAAACTCAGCCTCGAATCTTTTAGACAAAACATCAAGCAGAAGATCACACACATGATTCGGAGTCTCCTCCCCTTCTTCATTCAAGCCAGTCAATCAAAATTTCGAAGAAAGGAGGAGGTGGCTCATACGAGCCTCCCAGTTCACCCGAGCTGATGCCCGGCTTTGCTGAAGAAATGGCTACTGCAGTACATGATAAAAAGCTCAAGGAATGTCATCATATGAAAGGAATCTGGTAAAACTGCAATGCCAACTACAGCAAACAAAGAGATAGATACATATGACAAGAACCATCAGGCATATTCTGAAGGTCAATACTGTGAAACAGATCCATATATAAATAGAGAAGAGTCAGTCAGACCTCCCCGCTTTTCCAAGGCATCGGAATACAGACGAAGAGCTTTAGAGTACAAGAGTTCATAGAAATCAAAAGCTCGACAATGCACTTCCTAATTCCCGAATCCACGCTCTCCAGTGGTCGTACTCTTACCTCCCGTAAGGGTGGTAACGATTGCCACCTGCACCGCCATATCCTCCTCTGCTTCCATAAAACCCTCCACTGCTGCCGCCACTGCCACTGCCACTGCCGCCGCCATAGCCACCTCCAAGAGCAGGGTCATAGCCGCCACCACCGCCGGCACCCCCACCATAACCAGCTGCACCTCCACCATAACCACCTGCACCGCCACCGTAACCACCATAACCTCCACCAGGACCGCCATAAGGACCTCCCATGTCATATCCCCTGCTCATGCCTCCTCCATAGCGACTCGAGTATGCAAGGGAAGGGTCTCCTCTATACGGACCGATTCCACCACCGCCATATCCTCCATACCCACCAAAGTCACCCCCTCCATAGCTGCCATAAGCACCTGGCCTGCCTCCATAGGCCCCACTAGATCTGCTGTAGCCACCATAGCCACCGCCACCATAGCCACCATAGGCATCGCCATATCCCCCACCATATGAGTGCCTCGAGTCGCTATATCGCCTGGATGGTGGAGGAGGTGGATTTGGCTTTTTTGGTTCTGCCCTCTTAACCTCCACCTACATTGAAAAAGTAGAATATAAACAGTCATGCCCATATCATATCAAACTCCTAAGATGCAAACCAATGAACCGTCATATTCTGAAGGAAATTGCATAGACTTGCAATCGCACTACACGATGCCAACAGCAAGATCGCAGGAACCAAGAAACTAAAAATTGCGTGATACTCCGAGAATATTTTTGAACTGATTTTTTCATTGTTTACAAGAGAACTCGAAACTCTTAACACATCCCAACAATTAGATAGGATAAATTTTAAAAGCTAGATTGATCCAATATCTGGGCAATTAATATTGGCTTGCATAAATTTGGCAGAAGATAAATATCTACTGCATCACAGAAGCTTTACTAAGGAAAATCTGAGAATGGCATACTGGCCATAACCAACATAGTCAAGTATCTATCACGACAGCACTTGCTATTGAGTTTCAATCAGATATATACTCACCTGAGTTCCAGCCATCTCAAGACGATTTCCCCTAGACAATAGATCGTCAACCGCCTCTTCACTGTCAAAAGTGATGAAACCAAAGCCACGAGAACGGTTGGTAGAATGGTCCCTCATGATCTGGTGTTCCTTGACCTCTCCAAACTGTGTAAAGAAATCCTTGAACTCATCTGTCCACACATAACAGTCAGTCCAGCAACCCCAGCTAAATTTAGTTCAAGTCAATACAGAAGAAACACAATATCACCTTCATTAACAGTCGATGGTATCCCGCCGACGAAGATCTTCTTAGTCTTGAAATCCTTGGAACCAGCGGCACCCTTTGGGATTGTACGCTTAATCTCAACCTAGAAAGTCCCAAGAACCATCAGTAGAGAGAAATGACATGTCAAAGGGCTGAGACTTCTATTTGTTTAAGCCAAAAAATTGACAGCCTAAACTAGCTACAGGAACCTAAACCCTACTTGCTTCCCATTAATGACATGGGTGTCCTCTATGACTTTATCGACAACAGAGGGATCCGCATAGGTCACGAACCCAAATCCACGGGGCTGCCCAGTCTTCCGGTCCTTCATTATGACGGAGTCAGTAATCTCACCGTACTGACCAAAATGCTTGACAAATTGTGCTGCAGAAAGTATCAGGGCCATATGGTTAATCAAAACAATATGTAAGCAAGAACTTCAATGTACTAAAAGGGTATGATCTAATACGAGCAACTAACCATTAGTGGTCTCTCTTGCTAAACCTCCTACAAAAATCTTTCTGCAATTACACGTAGACTAAATTAACCATCACATCAATACTTCTAATATAAATCTAGCTAGTGCCAAAGTAATCAACAGAGCAAACCAAAATCCGAACCGAAGAGTCTATGCACAAGGCAAATTTCCAGTCTGTGTTATCAGAAGCTGCTTGAACATAATAAGAGCACTGTAGGGGTAAACTACAGGTCCACTTGCTTCCTGAAGAGCAAGGCGAAACAAAATAATCTATAAAACCAGGTCCGCGAAAAGACTAGTTTTTTCCATTAGAAAAAGAATCACCAGTGAGAAATCTCAAACCCGAATACTCGATTGGGTTTTCCTCCTTGAACGGTAAAGAAACAAACTACAACACGATTTTAATTCTACTACTCGAAAACGAAGAATCTAAACTTTTTTTTTCGGAGCGCCGCAAATCCCATCACGTGAGCACAGGAAGCTAACCAGCGAGTGTGTGAAACAGGAAAGAACTTACCCGGGACTGGCTCCGTCGCCGGACTGATGGTGAGATCTGTCATCTTCCGCGGAATGGTGATGTGGGTGGTCGGACGGTTCAACCTCGTGATCTTCTCCGTCGTACGCCGCTTCGTTCTCCTGCGGGTCCATCATGTGTCAGAGGAGAGCTGCTGACGGAGGAAGAGAAGCTCGGCAACGCAGCCCTAACGCACAGAGAGAGAGAGAGGGAGGGAGAAAGGTCTAAGCCCTAACCCTAAGCAAACCCCCAGAGAGCGTAATATGATGATCGGCCCGCCGAGGTTGAGGGCAAGATCGTAAATGCAACTGCTGACTGATGGGCCGGTAGGAAGAGAACTTCGGAGGGCAAAAAAGGTTGGCATTTGGGCCCGGGCTGGATTCTTCTTTGGGCCCAAGACCGACTTTGCTTTTCCACGTACTTTTTCCTGGCTTATACCACCTTGAACCCATCAGGGATGTGCAGTAGAACCGGTTCGGGAACAACCGGACTGGAACTGAATCTGAACCGGTTAGCTGAGCTTTTTAAACCGATCCGGTTATTCTTTTCACAAAACAGTTATGGTTCGGCCTTACTATGTAAAACCAAACTAAACCGGTTCATTTTGTTGGGTTCAATTTGAAACTAGTTCGGTCCTCGAGCCGGTTTATGCACACCTCTGGTTCCCATCCGTCCAATGGAGCCGGATTGGTTCACTAAGAGACAAAACTCTCCAAACATAAATATTATGCATTAAAACTCGAGACCCTGCGTAAGAGAAAGATGTACTGAACTATTTCACAGTACAAAATATTTACTATTACTAATATCCATTTATTTATAATCAATTTCATTTTATTATGCTTGTATTTAATTTATTCTGATCTTAACAAGGGAAAGCTGAAAAAACCGCTCGAAAAACCGTAATCTTAGCGATTTATTTTTTTATTACCTTAAATTGTTCTCGATATATTTTCTGAACTCCTAAGAAGTCAAACTTTAAAGAAAAAACCATCGGACCTCATCAATTTCATCCCTACTAGCAAATGCTTCACATCCTTCATCTCTTTCCCTCCGATTTCCTTGTAGGATCGTGCGATTCTTTTGTACAGCGAAAACAATATTTCATATATGAGAGGAATAACTATGGAATAATCTGATAAATAAAATAAAATTTTGTGATTATTAAAAAAGCTACTAAACGTTAGGTTGATTTCATTTAAATATGATTTTGAATTCGATTTTTATAAATAAAAAAGAAGATAATTACAGCAAAATCTCTATATGTTTATATTTTTTGCAATTGAGTTATATAAATTTAAAAATATATAATTCAATCATATAACATCAGTTCTGTTAACCTTTAGGTTCGAATTGTTATTATTTTGCTGACGTGAACTTCACGTAGTCAACAGTTTCGTTAACGGAAAAGTGACAATTTAAATTGAAAGTGTAACAAAATTGATCTTACAGGACTGAATTAGCAATTTTCAAAGTTATATAACTCAATTACCAAAAATAATAAACATGTAGGACTTCTAGTGTTATTTTTCAATAAAAAAATTACGATTATAATTTTAATCTTAACGGATGAATCCAACTTAATTTGAAATATGGGTTAATCATTAGGTCGTGTGAAGAAAACAAAAAGGGAACCCCGACCATTTTCTCTTTTGGACCCATTTTCTTATCCTCAAGCTTGCACAAAAAAAAAAAAACAAAGCCTTAATGCCCAAATCTTTAGGCTTTTGTTTTTATTTTTTAAAATTTTTTTCTGTCTGAACCATTAGTATCTAAAAATTTAATAGATCTTACTAATCCAGATTAAGTCGGAAAGACCCGCTAGGAGTAAAATTTTTCCAATATGAATTTTTTCAATTCATAAGATTCGAATCTAGGTACTTGCTCAAAGGGAACATGTGTGCTACCATTCCCAATTGCCTTTTTATAGCACCGTGTTCTTGCAGTTCTCCCCGTCTCCCTTCACTTCTGCAGCTTATTATTAGGGTTTCTCCTCACTCTTCATTTAGCCCTCCATTAATAACCCTCGATGAACTTTAGGAATCACAGCCCCAGAGCTCTCTCCTAAGTGCACGGATCGACTTGATGACCACCATATTGATCCTGAGGAAACGCTCCGGCAGCAGATCGATCTCTCTTCACTCGAATCTCAATCCTCAGAACCCGCAAAACAAGGTAATCGCAACACATAAAACTTCATTTTTGATCAATCTCGGTAAGCTGTGTTCTGATACATGTCGATGTTCTTATAATTTTTTTGAAATGTTCGTCTCCTACTTCTGAGCATCATTCATTCACCCGAACACTGTGTGGCCGGCTGCAAATGTAATCGTGCTCTCCACAAAAAATTCGATCCAGACTCCAGAGAGCTAGTCATATGGTCATGTATATGTATCATACACCTGTATGCTGTACATATATATATATATATATATATATATGGATCTTTAAGCCAAGAACCCGATTATTTTATGACTAACTCAACACGGAATTGAAATTTGAGGATACAGACTGAGAGGTCTGTGAGCTGATATTTCTCCGGTTGTTCATGAAAATGTTTCTTGGTTTGATCATCGAAGTCGAAATCGCACCCACACCAACACACAAATGAAGCAATTCAGTAATGGACTAAACCCTAATTTAGGGGTTAATTAAAATATTCAGCAATATCACATGCAAAAGAAATTAATCGAATTCCAATTCTACATTGAAAGCTTCGGACTGAGAATTAATGGGTTTATGTTGGTGCATGGAAGTGATGCCCCTGAACTCTAGAAAATTCACGAAATATCATATAAATTTCACTTAACTTATTATCTCACTCTTCCCATTGAGTTTCGCCTCTTTGAATAACATTTTCTTGATCCTCCGCTGTCTTCAGATGCTGCTCGTTATCGAAACCCGACTGCTGGTTGTAAGCATTTTGAGTATGTGTGTGTCTGTATCTGTGTATGCATTTGCAGGTAACTAAATAATATATAAAAAATATATATATGGCATCTTCAAGCTCCTCCAACCCGCCATGCGCAGCCTGCAAGTTCCTCAGGAGGAAATGCACATCCAGCTGCATATTCTCCCCTTACTTCCCGCCCGAGGATCCCCAGAAGTTCATCAACGTGCACAAAATCTTCGGGGCGAGCAACGCCAGCAAGATCCTTGGCGAGGTGGGTCCCGACCGAAGGGAGGACACCGTGAACTCGCTCGCCTACGAGGCTGAGGCCCGGGTCAGGGACCCTGTGTACGGCTGTGCCGGGATCATCTCGGCACTCCAGAGACAGGTTGCGAGCCTCCAGAGGGAACTCGACGCCGCGAATGCAGAACTCATGGTCCGGTATGCCTGCGGTGAGATGATGATGATAAACGAGTTCCGGTTTCGTGGAGATTACTCGAGGCAGGTTCGAGGAGGCGAAGGAGGTTCTTATGGTCATCGTGAGAACGATTTCTGGTCATATTTCCCGAACGGAGATGATCACTGATAACAAGGAGTGGACTATGTATGTGATGTACTATAATGTATGAGTTATATTATGTTTTCGAGAAGTTTAAGGTAAGATGCCTTCTGTGAACTGTACTAGCTGGGGTTTTTTCATGGTGTTACACTGATCAAATTAATGTTTGTACTGATCGTTCAATTCATCTGATATATTTGCAGTTTAATACAAGAGATTAAGTATGATGTAATGACTGGTAGTAAGGTCATCGCCACCACTGCTGTTACTTTCGTTTTTATTGATTAAAAAAAGAATAGATATTGTTAACCTATAATTAGGTGAGAATCATCATATACTAATTTCTTTTTGTTTCTGAAGATCATGAGCCATCTGTTATGATAGTCAGGTGGCCAAGGTTGCCACTGTTATTGCTCTCCTTCCACAAACGACAATCTTTCTATCAGTAAAGGTCCGAGGTCCTGAACAAAACTTTTAGTAATCCACATGTTCTATGCTATATATCTCGATGAAGAAGACTCGATGCTAATTCACGAGGATACCCGAAGCCATACCCAATCGAGAAACAATGTTATCCAGACGCGCTTCAAGTATTTCTAGTGAAACCTGACCCGTTGAGTGATCTTTTGACTTTTCCGTGACGCAACGTATTTAAATAATTGTCAGCAAAAGGAATAACTGTCTCCCGCGTGCCTAATATATATTTGATTTGGTATACATCTGCACTAAACCGCATCACAGTTGGGCGATGTCAATCACATGACAGATCAAGAATGTTACTGAGTTATTAAGTAACTCAAGATTCGAGTCTATTCTACTCACTCTATATTAAATTTTCTAGTCGCAACACTGGAACTCTAGTCTTGATTAAGGAGAAGGAATGTTATATCATTTCAGCTAAACATGTACATCGAGAAGTCGTTGTGTATTTAAATCCATGTTACTCATGGGAATTTTTTTTTTCCTCGTAAAGCATGTCAGTGGCCCGGAAAAGACTAGATAGAAGAGGTAAATAAAGGGGTGCTGAAGTTCGACCAATGAAAATTGAACTCATATCCTGAATCGAGAACGTTGCTATCATACCAAATCTTACTTTTCTCTCGAGAAAATTCTACCTTTGTTCAAAGACACGATTTACGAAATCCTGCCCATAATTTAATGGAGGAATAACACCATATCAAGAAAACTCACATTGGATCTACCGATGGTTGAATAATGGAATTCTAAAACCGACTCGAACAGAGTCAGACAATATGACAGACAAAGATTCGATCTGTCCGTCCCTTTTGTCGTGGCCAATTTCTAAGTATAAAGCAAGTGCAAAAGGGCACTCGCAAACACAAATTATAAACCGAAAGGGAGCATAAATTTAGGGCACAAGAAGTGGGTTAGAAGTGACACTGTCCTATACTTCCCCAAGTTCTCTCGAATTCTATGGATTGATCATGTCCATATATCTATTCTTATCCAATTCATGGGCCCTATCTCGAATGAGAAAGTCTCAAGTACAATGATTATATCACGTGATAACACATTCACGGTATTCCTATCTAATAAAAGGGTAGATATATATATTTTTTTAGATTTGACAATATCACCGTATAAATGATAATTATATATTAAATCTTAATTGAACGGATATACCACATTAGTACCATTATGTAGTGTAGCAACTGCACTAGAGACTCTCCTCACGAACCCACAATGGATGATTTACCCTAATTTAGGTTCACTGGAGACACCCGAAGGTCCATAACTTTAGAGAAGCTTTGGTGCAGTTGTCTCATTCCTGATATGGGGACCAAGCATAGGTTGAAAAATAGTTTTTGTAACAGTTGGTAGCAATCTCATGACTGGATTCACAGTTATATGAATATCAGTTCTCATTTATTTTCTTTTTCCTTCTTACACTTACATGCACATGATCTCCTCTATAATTGAAAAAGGAGGCCAATGCGCGGTTGGATTGACTAGAAGGTTGCTTGATTTAGACCGATAGGATATTATGCTCTAAAAAAATTCTGCAATCCAATCACTTGAGGATTGTGTGAAGGATAAAATGATCATGAGCAGTTAAATTTTTTTTAATTTGGATTATTATTTGTAAATCAATGAATTAAATTGATGAACGGTTCAGTTATTGTACTATGGAACACTTTCTTGGTTTGTCAACAGACAAAGGAGTTCAGTCTCCCCTTTCCTCAACTCCTTTGCCCCACTAACCATGGCCACAGCAAAAACGCGGTTTCTCCCATGTGTTCAGCTCCTTACCGACCAAAAAGCTCATTTCTTTTCATAAGTAGAAACGATGGTTACAATAGCGACGTCTTAATCACCATGCTACGTCTTATTCAACTTTTATATTCATCCACGAATATATCATGCCAAATCGATGCTCACTGCGAATCCCATTAATATAGCACCACTAGAAATCTAATATAATTCAAGAAATCAGCATCCTTTGAGATCGACCATAAAGCTCATTGGGGAAGCCTAAATGTAGCTCGATTTTCGATGGCTCGTCGAGGATATAGTTCGAAACAAAGATCATGTACGACGTAACGAACCATGACAAAAGGGAACAAGGTAAGTTCTAAGACGAGCTGAGTACACAGATGATATGATAAATTCGACCTATGTAAAAATCTCTCGAGAATTATATACGATGGTCAGAATGGTCATTTTTTTTAATCAAATTACAAGAGATGCCTATAGATGGAAAAGAGAGTGATAGGAAAAGGGAAATGAAAGATATAGGAAATGATGTTACTGTATCAAATCTCGAATTCAGAGTCCTTTAATTTCTGATAAGAAATAATATTACTGTAATAGATCTCATTTACAAAAAAGAATTATAGTTTAACATAAGGATGGTAGAAAGGAATGCGTAAAATAGTGCAATTAATAGGCAATAATTCCTTCTGACAGATAATCTACCAATTGAAACCAGCCAAGGAAAAAAAAGGAGAGTTAATCTACCAATTGAAAAGATTCATGGGTTTTTACATTCATCAGCTAGGGTTGAAGCGATTCAGTGAATATTTATAAAGATTTCTAAGTTTAAATCATATAAATTAAAGAAAAATTTATAGTCGAGAGACCTTCATTTTCTAATAAATAGATTCTGTCTTAACCAAAATTGATTGGAAGTTGTTAGGGATATCTTGAATTTTTGTGACTCAATTCAATTTTATGTGACCCGAGTTGTGGATACATTTATAAATCTGTGGCAAAAGCGAGGGGATTGGACCGCTTGCCCCCACGGTACGGATTTTGTATTTTTCGAGATTTAAGAGTAGAATGGCTTTTCAATGTATTGCGATGTTAGGGTTTGGGTTCCTCTTGTACTCCGCTGTTATTTGTTGCTTGCAGTGAAGGTTGCCGCTCCTCTTTTGTCTGTACATATACGGACGGCACCCGTTGTCCTGAACCACGTATATTTGGTGTCCGTTTCTTTTCACTCTGCTCTCATATACTTCATTTACTCGACCGACTCCCGACAGAACTCAATAGACGTACAGATACTGAATGATGTGCATCGAAAAAAGAGAACACTTTGTGTTTTCGGTGATCTTCCTCTCCACTGTGAACTAGACATTTAAAACGTTGGGATAGATCATCAAATGATTGCAACGAACTTTCAAAATTCTAATAGATTGAAGGGACCCCATAGAGCAATTGGCACTTTGGCACTTGTCTTCAAAGAGTCATAATGGGGCAGGTCAACTCAGTTGCTTCACAACTTTCTCTTTTATCAATGCCAACCTCGAAATATAACTAAATTCAATATCATCGTATTGGCCTAAACCTTTGAATTGGACACGAAACGAGTCTGACTCGGACAAGATGAACACCTTGAGAAGCAGAGTCTGAACTCTAACCAGCCCCGGCACAGAGAAGGCCAGTCTTGAAAATTTTTCAATTGTGTTATCACCTGAGGTCTAGAAGTTTAGTGGGTCTTGATTGATTTAGGCTGAGTCGAACCCGGCCTGCATCAGTCATAGATTCTCTTCATTCACAAAACTTGAATATAATATCTTATTTAATGAGATGAGACGTTGAACATCATCAACCAACTTGCCAATGTCCCGGGTAGCATCCTCATCCCTCCACAAGGGTGAGAGCTAGAAGAGTAAATCGTAATTTCCGTCTCTAATGTTTCGTGCAACCATCATTTTCCTCAGTGTTTAGGAAACCCTAACAATTTAGTCTTTTGTCATCGTTTTCACCCCTAATGTTTCGGGTAATCACCATTCTTGTCTATCGTACGGAGGGACTAAATTGTTAGAATTTTTAAATACTTAGGACGAAATTGATGGGAAAAGACTGGGCTATCGATGTTTCTTAAATATTGAGGACGATGTTGATGGTAAAATAAGATTAGAAATAGAATAATGGTCGCACAAAACATTACTCAAACTAGAAATATCGTACGCATAAATTGGTTGCTTTGATGTATATACAAAAACATGCTCCGAATGTTATTCCTGAGCCATATCAAAAATATATAAAGTCTGTGAACCTAGAGGGGCCAGCCTAGGAAGTCTCTTTTTTTTTTTGTTTGCACTACACAGTCTCCTCGGACTAGCAGAAACGCACATTGAGACTAATCTGCGGTCGGACCAGAATCCTTATGAAAATTACCGTCAACCCTCTTAACCTATAATTCGATCATGAGATCACCCACTTGGAGGCCTAGTGAGAGAACCACTAGACCAACCCCAAGTTGGTTAGAAAGTCTTGAGATAAGATTGTTTGAGCAACCGTACGAGTTTTCGAGTCTGGGCCCGTGACATCAGTATAAGCTTGGCAATTTCTGACATAACAGGATAATCCGACACGACACGGAGTTACACGGATTTAGATCAAGTCTATTTAGGCATGAACCCATTTGACACGAACCTATACATGCACGATAAATAAACGTGTTTAATTGAGTTTGAACCTGTATAACACGACACGACACTTTTAAACACGTTTATTAAATGTATTCACTATTTTTATATATATATATTGACTCATTTAATACATTTATATATGAAAATTTTATAATACATAAAATATTATTTGCATTACATGTATCATTATTGTTAAAAATGATGTTATATGATCAATAATTGATTAATCTTACCTATTTATTGTACTAATTGTCAATAAATATTATTATTTTAGTAATCATATCATATATTATTATAGTATAATTATATACTATCAAAATTTCTCATTAAATAGGTCAACTCGATTTAGACACGAAAATAAATGTATCATATCCAGATTATCGGGGTTTCTAACTTGGACACGTTTTGGCACAACACATTTAAACACGACACGACACAGTTTGTCAGGCCTACATCAGCATCAAAACTGGTATATATGAAAGCCCATGGATAAGCCTAGGCCCATTTATAGTGTGTGTATATATATATATATATATATGCATTTATATGTGAAAATTTTGTGATTTATAAAATATTACATGTATTATTATTGTTAAAAATGATGTTATATGATCAATAATTGATTTTATTATACTAATTGTCAATAAATATTATTATTTTAGTAATCATATTATATATTATTAGAGTGCACTTATATATTGTCCACATTTCTCATTAAATAGGTCAATCCGGTCTAAACATGGTTTAAATACAACTGTTTAGACACGAAAAATAAAAGTGTCATATCCATATCATCAGGATTTCTAACTCGGATACATTTAAACACGATATATTTAAACATGATACAGTTTTTCAAGCCTACATCAGCATCAAAACTGGTACTAGACATGCCACTCTTAGTAAATCCAGAGGATATATGTACACATATATATATATATATATATATATATATATAAAAGCCCATGGGTAAGCCTTGGCCCATTTATAGTAAATATTCCAGCCCAGGTCCAGGCCCATTTAACATTGTAGTATTTTCTTCTTTTTTTTTTCCTCTCTTCGGTCGGTATCACTGATAGGTAGAAACCTAATAAGTTCTGACTGATCCGGATCGAGTCAGGTCACTCTTTATTTTAAAAAAAATTAAAATGTTCGTTAAAAAGGTTATAGTATGAAGGTGAAATTAAATTTTGCACGACTAATTCATTATAAATAGTTGAATATAAAGAAAAAAGGTAACTGTTCCGTTGAGTTTATGAATATTAGTAGTTGGAATTGAAAAAAATTATATATATCGTTAACTTCTCCTCTTTCTCATATTTTTGTCTAAGCGCGAAGAAAAAAAAATATTTTCTCAATGTAATAAAATCACGTGCTAAAAAAGATTAGTCTGTGAATTTTTTCCTGGAAAAAATACTTTTCATTATTAAAAAAAATTGAATATTTTATTTATATTACATATACATATATATATATTTATATATAGTTATCGAAGTTTTCCCCTGAAAAAGCATCGCCATGAAACTTGTTTCCCATGCAAAGCCCCTCTTCACCATCTCACCCCTACGTGTCAAACGGTGCCGTCTCCACTCCCACTGTATATAACCCCAGGCCCCCACCCTCCCCGAGTAATCCCACTGTCCGTTCCTTCCCTTCACCGAGTCGGGTAAGTAATATGGCCGACAGAGACCGCGACCGCCTCCAGGCCCACCAGCTCCAGGTCCACCCCCGCTACGAGGGCGGCATGAAGCTCACCGACCGCGGCGCCGGCGGCCCCTCCGCCTCCAAGGTGCTGGCCGTCATGGCCTCCCTCCCAGTCGGCGGGACCCTGCTCGCCCTCGCCGGCTTCACCCTGCTCATGACCCTGGTCGGCCTCGCCATCACCACTCCCCTCTTCATCATCTTCAGCCCGATCCTCGTGCCTGCTGCGATCGTCGTGGGCCTCGCCGTGACCGGGTTTCTGACCTCCGGGGCCTTCGGGCTCACAGCCCTCTCTTCCCTCTCGTGGGTTATCAGGTATTCCGTATTACTTTCGATGCAGAAGTGCATTTACAGTCCCCGTTGATTTTTACAACTTGTTAATTTGTCAACGCATACACGTATGTTGGCTACGAGGTGAATAAATCGAACTAATTTTCGAACGTGGCCTTTTGAATTCAGCGCCCAATGTTCAATTATTGGATGTATTAACTTTTCGGACTAGAAAAAGACCAGTCGGTGGCTGCATGCATGCAGTATCGATTCCTTGTATTCGAACCAACATGTTCATGGTCCGTTTAGTTCGATGTCTCCAACCTCCAGTAAGATATAATTGTTTCGGGTTTGACTCCTTGTTTCCCGATTCGGAACGGTGTTGTAGGTACATAAGGCAATACCAGGGCACGATGGGCGAGCCGGTGGACTACACGAAGAGGCGCATGCAAGACATGGCCGGCTACATGGGGCAGAAGACCAAGGAAGCTGGCCAGCAGATCCAGAGCCGGGCCGGGCCACCAGAAGGCAGGGCACAAGAAGGCCGGACATGAGCTCTGGCGATAGGAGGATCTTCGATCAATTGAAAGAAGAACGGAAGGAGCGGGTTCGGGTCAGTAATTAAAAAGAAAAGAATTCTGGTGTGGAGGTCGACTAATAATAGTAGTAAGAAGTATTGCAATTCGTAGTGTTGTTGGGACATTTCTAGCTGTGGTCTTTTAAATTTCTGTCTTTGTTTTCATGTAAAGGGCTGTAAGCTTTTTAGTACATTATGTTTCTCTTTTGTCTGTCCACTACATCTTGCCCTAATCATCGAGATCTCAGATGCTGGTTGGTCCTACTTTTTTCTCGAACCCAAGTTCGAATCCGATCCCGATCGATCGATAAAATTTTGTCCGATCATTCAGATTTCCCTGCCAGTAACCTTCAGAAATTGAAAGGCCAGTTATAACTTAGCATTTTCATGACTCTCTTGTAACAGAAAATAAGATATCAGAAATTTTAATCGAACTGTTATCTTAAAAATAATAGTACAATATCAAGTTATTTCTATCTATTATTTACTAGTACTTTAAGGTGACAAACTCGATATTGTAATGCGATCGATATATAAGATTTAATTTGTTATTTTGAAATATTTTAAACTCAATTATAAAAATTAATAAATATATAAAATTTATGATTTCTTTTTAATGTTCTGTAACATTTTCGGATCAAGACTTCTTTGACATGATTATCTTGATCGTGTATTATCGATAGTTTTTGGTAAATTACTTTCCATTTTGTGATAACGTTTTCGACGGTAATGTATAACATAAATGTATGATGTAACGGCCAAGCTAATGATTAAATTTACCAATAGCTGAGAAAGAGGGTCTTTCTCACATACTGCTACGAGATTTTGAGGTTTCAAATTCGATCTTATTATGGTTTACCCCTTGTACTGAAAAAAGAAACCAATAACTTGGCCCTTCTGAGTGCGTTAATTGGATACCGTGTAACTAACGAGGCTGATCCTTGCAAGAAAACAATATCTTAGGCAATTAAGGGTTGACAGAATACTATGAATTAAGTGACATTGTTGCAAGCTTGTTTCCTTGGCTGTCTAATCTGATACAGTAGGAATCTGCAAGGCCTACTTCTTCCCCATCCATACAAGGATATGCTTCTCTTTGTTGCAAGCTGTGCTAGAAGCCCTTCGTTTCCTTTGACTTAAGTAGAAAACTGTGCGAGTGACTCGTGGAATTCGATATACACTCAATACGTGTTGGTTATCGAGTGTTTTCTCCATTGAATGAAGTAAAAATCCATTCACTAAATCTTATAGATTTGACTACAGAATTTCCTTCTTACCCTCACACTCTTCCTCTGCGTGCTTTGGGTCCCTAGCGACCGGACGTGACCCGCAGAGGAGAATGAGAGAAGAATGGGTTTCGCTAGTAGTCATACCTTACCTTGTAACCCTTTACAGTCTACTTTGTGGTGATTTAGGGTCGTAAATGACCTCGGAGGGAGAGGGTGGTTACCGTTGAATTACCTCTTATAATCTACTCTAAGATCGCTAGTGGTTTTAGGGTCATTGGCGATCTTAGTGGGAGAAAGCGGTTACCTTTGAGATGCCCTTTCTCTATCTGATCGAGAGATCTCTGTTTGGGGTTGTCCTGGAGATAGAAATGGCAATGGGATAGTAAGAGACGCGTATCTGAAAAAGAATGAGGACCTCGATGCCCTTTCTCTATGTAACCGAGAGAGATCTCTGTTTAGGGTCATTGATGAACTTGAAAATAAGAATGGCAACGAGCCCAATAGGATGAGTATTTGAAAAAGAATGAGGTGCCTCTCTCTATCTGATCGAGAGATCTTCGTTCGGAGTCGTTGATGACCTTAGAGATAGGAATGATAATGTGACAGAACAGAGCGTGTATCTAAAAAAGAATGATAAACTTGACCCCTTTCCTACCTGATGGAGAGTTCCCTATCCGAGTTCATTGATGACCGTGGAGGTAGGAATGATAATGAGATGGGACGAGACGTGTATTTTAAAAAGAATGAGGACCAATAGCGAGGTGCATCCTCTAGAATACTGGCAGGACCAAAAGCGAAACAGCTGAAAAAGAATGAGGACTAGATGTGTGGGACTGAAATAGAATAACGCAAAAGTTTAAGGACCTTTTTTCTTTTTCTTTTTTTTCTTTTCTTCATCTAGGTTGGACCATCTTCTGTGTGTAAATTTTTGTTTTGCTCTCCTCTCTTTGAGAGCTCCAAGACCGCAACTCATACTCCATAGACAACCTCCACAGCTCTCTCTCTCTCTCTCTCTGTACGGCCATCCCTCAATCAGCTGCCCTTCCGATTCCGCCGCTCCGTTCCTCCGCCGTCGCCTCCCCGCTCTCTACCCCGCAACTGAATTTCTGGACGCCTTCGCATTTCGCTCCTCGACGATATTGCCTCGCCGTTCATCCGCCGGCGCGCAGCCACCGGAGTTTGATCGGGCGGAGCTACAATTATATCGGTCTCCATGCTTATATAACATTCCGTAAGGCTTGCGGGGTTGTATTCCTCTTTATCTCCCATTCATTTCCGCACAAAACCTAGGCTGTTAGCTTTCCCTGAAGTGAAACATTGTGGATTAACTTAGACAGACGGAGTGATCTAGGTTGACTGCTTCGCCGTGTGTCGAGCATTCTGCCCGCTAATGTACTTATGCGAGTTTAATTTTTCGATTTTATCCTCCTCTACATTTGCCTGTTCCATGGGTAGTCTTTTTCACTCCAGTAGCTCAATTTGGTTGGTGTTATATCTTCAGCATACTCAATGAAGGAGCCACAATATATTTCAAGATTTTGGTGGAGCTGAAATCGTGTTAGTTGAGTGTCTACCTGTTTATATTCTGGGGTGATTGTACTACTTCTAATTTTTTATGCGCTTAGATTTTTAGCGGACTTAGAGTTTATCCTCTTACACTTGTCCCTGGTCGAGTCATCGTTGCTTTATATGCTGAGATTAGGTTGGCATGCACCTCTTGGTAGTTCGCTAACATCCGGGAGATTCTGCTAGGTTGTTGTTCATTAGTTACCAATTGTCTGGAGGTTCGAAAGAGATTTTGTCATCAATGGTTTTTTTGCTGAATGTATTGAATGAGCATATCGAGGGAGATTCTCTGCTTTTTGCGTGATGATACAGCTAAAAGATATGAGATGGAGGATCTGGGATTCCAGATACTATCTTTTTCTTGGATAAGCTATTGATGTAATGGACATACTTATTTTGTCTCCACATGGATTTTTTCCCTTGCTTTTCTGGAAGGCAGACATATCCCTTTTCTTCCATATCTTTAACGTTATACTGGTTGTAGCTAGTTTACATTCTATGGAAAGATTTACCTGTCTCGAACATTTAATTTTTTACTTACCCTGTTTCTTCATGGTTCTAGGCTCGTTCGATCAGTGAACTTATTCAAGGAGACCTGAAATCACCCGGTAAAATCCTGTTTCTTGGAGTTTGGATGCTAAAAGTTTCCAGAGATTTAATATCCCGTCTACTAGACAAGATCCAATGGTGCTGAAAACTTCTTCTCCAAAGTCAGGAAATTTATCAGCATCCAATTATGCAAGTGATCCCGAGAAGGAAATCAGCGATGATGATGATGATGATCGCAACCACAAGCATCGTCGGCGAGAGACACGTTCTCAGTCTTCTGATAAAAATGCTGTAGAAAATATTTCTACAAGGCCATACAGGAGCCAGAATAGATCTTCTGGAAACGGGCAAACTTTTACGGAAAGTAAATTGCAGAATATCTGCCCAGTGCCTTCCGAGAAACATTTCACTGGGAAGTTTGGAAAAAGACCTTTTGAATTGAATCAGAGAAATAGGACAAACCAGACATATTCGGGGGACCTGGATCTTGGTAGAGGAAGAGGGAGGGGCGCTGGTTCTTGGAACCATTTCAATAATAGATTTACATCTCTCGATATTGCTTCGCAAATAGTTCCACGAGGAACCATTCCACCAGGCATTTTCCCAGATAGGGGATTACCAAGTATTCCTAATGCTCAAAGTGCATCTTGGGGTGGTTATGGGTTAATGCCAGGGATTCCGAATGGCAGTGTTGAAACACTGCACTCCATTGGTTTGCAGGGAGCATTTGGACCTGCAATTACCTCTTCTCTAGGCATTCCTCGGCAGCGATGTAGGGATTTTGAGGAGCGTGGATTTTGCCTGAGAGGGGATATGTGCCCTATGGAGCACGGTATCAATCGCATTGTTGTTGAAGATGTTCAGGTATTCTTATCTGGTTTTATGCATATGGTATGATAAATTGATAATGAGACTCTGACGCTTTGTGCAGTCTGCTAAAAATGGCAAAAAGAATTTCTGCATAAGTCAAGCGGATGACGTTTTGTTATTCATTTTTGGGATTGTGCCAGTTGGCTTGATTCCGCTGTATCAAACCGTTACAATTTTGTTTTTCTTTTATTTTTGATTGTTTTAATTATGCAGAAGACAGTTTGTAATTTGCTATATTTGTTTTGCTTTTCCTTGTATATGTCTCAGCTGTAGAAAATTTTGCTGTATAATAGAACCTGTCATGAGGGTAGCCAATTTCATAATAGCATGCCAGTCTTCTGTACTTGAGCTCACATAACACATCTAGCTGATTTCAGCTGCCTAATCTTATCAGAACTAGCTCAGGCTACGCGTGGTAAACTATCTGGTCAATACTTGTGATTCATTTTTTTCAGATGCAAGGTTTCCTATTGAAATGGTGTCAAAAGTTAATCATGAAAGAAAGGACTGATTGAACCGGGATCACTAACTAATACTAATCAAAGAAATAGGATCATAATGCTGTGTGCATTACCTATGTCAACATTGATATATTTTGTCTATTGCTTCTCCAATAAATAGGAAGTACTCTTCTTTACAGTTAAGTACTCATTCCACTGATTAAATAGGGAGATGCTACTTGAATTAAAATTCTATGTCATCAGAGCATAGCATGCTTATGTAGCAGGCACTGTTTGAATCTTATTTGACCAAAAGAGTAAGTATTGCCTGGCACACTACATTCGTCTTGTCTAGATATAGTAGACAAGCACTCTCTCAATTTCTACACCTGAGAATGCTTGATTTTTCCATGTTGTTAATTTTTTTTTAAATTTGAAATCACTTAGTGCAAGTGTTTTGATGTGCAGAGCCTATCACAATTTAACCTTCCTGTTTCACTTTCGAGTGGGCCCATACTGGGACCCCCTGCTGTCCCTGGATCTCTCCCTTCTGTGGGTGCGGCCTCAACTTCATTGATGAATAACAAAGGACCACGTAGCAGAAATAGTAAACATGGAATGGCTGATGATATCTTTGTTTTAAAATCTGCCAGTTCTGAGTCTGCAAGTATTGCCACAGCTGATCTGTACGATCCTGATCAGCCACTGTGGAATAATGGCGGTCCAGAAACACCATCTGCTCTTGTAGCTCTTCGTTCATCTCAAGTTGATGAAGGAGGATCCTTGTTAAATGATGACATTTTCGGTAATAAGATGAGCAACGCTGCTGATATTGAAACGCGAGATAGAACAACTCTTCCTGTTGGTTCACAGAGCATGAGTTCATCTATCTGGGGCAGAATTGGAAATCCCAAAGGGAAAACTTTATCCAGATTAGGTGGTCCAGATAATGGTCATAATGAAATTGCAGAAAATCAGGAGGCTATAGGTATTGCTCCAGGCGGTTCCAACCATGGAAAGAGTGTTATTCTGAAGGATGCTGACCCCAAATCCCATGATTCATCCAGGGCACAAAGCGATGCTATGCGCTTGGCCAGAAAGCCGACTCAGAAGGCACTGCGTACTTTATTTGTAAATGGAATTCCCCAAAAGAACAATAGAAGGGATGCTCTTCTTTCTCATTTCCAGAAATACGGGAAGGTTATTGACATTTACATTCCGATGAACAGTGAACGAGCTTTTGTTCAGTTCTCAAAAAGGGAGGAGGCAGAAGCTGCTCTAAAGGCACCTGATGCTGTGATGGGTAATCGCTTCATCAAGCTTTGGTGGGCTAATCGTGATAACATTGCTGATGATGGAATGAGTAACATTGCCGGTGTACCCACAGGTCCCCGTGGGGCAAATTCTAGTTTAGTTCCAACCGCTTTGTCTATTCCCAGTAGAGGGAAAGACAACCTCCAATCCGGTGTAAAGGCTAAGGATGTTCCACCATGTGATACTTCTGTTGCTCATGCAGATCAATCTAAATTTCCTGTTACTAATAATCCAAAGGTTCCACCCACTTTGCAAAAGAAGTTGGAGTTGGAGCGCTTGAAGGAAGAACTTCGCAAGAAGCAGGAAATGCTGGACCAGAAACGGAGTGACTTCAAGCGGCAGTTGGATGAATTCGAAAAACAGGTATCGCAATAGTTCTTATTTCCCTAATTGACACTTTTCTCATGATAACTTCTTTTTTTTTTCCCCGTAGAAGGTAGATATATTAAGGGGATATGAGAAAATTAGCTTTGAACCTTGCTTTCCTTTTTACCTTATAAGGGTTGGAGTGTATTTCAGCACCTTTACATGGCTTGTGCATTCTCTGGTCATTATAAATATCCTCATTGAGATCTTCTCAATTTTCACTCAGCTCAAAATAAAATCCTTTCAACTCCTTGTGAGATTAGTATGCTCTGTGGTAATGGCAATAGACGGGAGTTTCAGTAAAGCAGATAAAACCTGATTTTGCTGCCAAATTTCAACATCCAAGCTTTCTACGTAATTTTTCAGAAGTGAACTTTGCCAATGTTGTTATGATCCTTCAGAGATGGATGGGATCAATATTGTCTGCCAACGTCAGTGAGCAGCATATCTGTTTAGCACTAGAAATCTCTCTCTATGATCGTCCTCAATTGCGAGAAGAATTTTGCAGGCTTCTGGAGCCAAGAGTGAGGATGCGGCTGAGCAAGTTGGGAAGAAACCGAAAGTCGAATTGGCTTCTGATCTAAATAAAGCAGCCACTCCACAACCTTCTGGTTCTTCTCCTCCAAGTCCAAGGCCTTCTGACAGTGACGCTGTGGCAACATCATGTGAGGAAAAACCAGATAATAAAAACTTCCAGGAGAATGCTGTCCTCGGTAAACCTGATGCAAGCTCGTTAATGAGTCCACAGGAATCTGCTAGTAGCTTGAAGCAAACATATCGTCCTTCAGTACCTTCGGGAATGCCTTTCTCCCCAAACCGATACAAGCTGGACAACCGACCCACAACATTTAGAATCCTTCCGCCACTGCCCTCTGAGTTAGCGAATGTAACTCTCTCTCGCATGTGTTAATAAGCATTTGAAAATGCACTTCATTACATACCTTGCATACTTGACATTGATAACGAGCTTCAGTAACAATCTTTAAAAACCGATTAGATGGTGTTTTCTCATTTCTTTGAGCTTGCTATTCGTTACTTAAGTGAAGGAGACCTGTATATTCTTCTCAGTAAGTTGTCTTTATCTCTGGTCAGGTTGCCACCCTCAAAAAGCACTTCTCATCATATGGCGATCTCACTGTCGTGGAGTTGGACGATAAAGAAGCTTGTGAAAATCCAAATGGATCCGACACAACAAAAAGCTTCTCTGTTCTTGTTGGTTTCAGAGACCGGCAAACTGCTGAGAGGGCATTCCTCAATAGCAAATCCTGGCGAGGCCACTACCTGCAGTTCATGTGGGTGGCTTCAACTGGCCATGTGAAGGCTATTACTAATCCCAGGGTCACCGATAATCCCTCCTCTGCTGCTGGTGAGCCCTCGGAGTCTGGTACACGATCTACCGACAAAGCAGCCCGGATACCTTTGTTGGACCAGGAAAATGGAGAACCCGAACTTTCACAGAGACAGAGGTCCATCGATCGTGCTGAACCTGCTGAAGCTTCTCAGCCTGCTCCATCCTCGGTATCCAGTGGAAAAGTTGGCTGAGTTCAGCTATTGAAGCCAAAGCAGCTCATCGCCTTTTGTATAGTAAGGTAAAGGTCGTAAAGTTCGACATTCCTGCTGGTTTCTTTTCTTTTCTTTTCTTTTTTTTAAAATTCGAAATGGATGTTAAATAGACAAATTTTGATGGCGATTACAGATTCTGCTTATCTCCTGCCGTATTCACTTCGTTGGAAGTCTCAGCTTCTTGTTCTAAACAGTAATATTGTCTTCGAATCTTGAAGACTTTAAGGATTGGAAAATCAGGACAAACTGATTTGGCGCTTCTCTGCTAATGGGTATTTCGATACCAAGTCAGCATATGCCTTGGCTTGTGGACTAGATCCAAAAGAAAATAATAGAGTGGAACTAGATTTGGACAAGCAAGACATACCCGAAAATTCCGATGTTCCTATGACTGTGTTGCCATGGCAAATTACCAACATCAGCCCATCTAAATCGCCGGGGGCTCGATATCCCCCTGGACTGCTCCTTTTGCCACTTCCCACTTGAGGATGTTGACCATATATTGAGAACATGCTCTCCGGCCATATCATTTTCGAAAAAGCTGGGCATCCTAGCTTCAAAAAAAGCAGCGTTCTCCTTGCCCACCAAGGAGTGGTTGCAGGTGAACTGCGAAGCCTATGGAAAAATTCACAAGACATCTCTTGACCACTTTTATTTGCCCAATCTGTTTGGGCCCTATGGAAACAGAGGAATGGAAGGATTATTGAAATGAGGAACCCAAATGATAATCTTCATTTGCTTTGCCTGCTTAGAGTTTCATAGATCTCTTAAACCAAGAGTGTCCCAGCCTGTTTCCCGTATGGATATTCGGTGGAATCCTCCTCCCGCAGGGTATAGATGAAACTGAATACGGATGGATCTGTTTGCACTTCTTCGGGAAAAGCGGGAGTCGGTGGTGTGTTTAGAGAAGAGACTGGAAATTGGATCAAAGGGTTCTACCACAATTTGGGAACATCAGATAGCTTAGTGGCGCAATGGTGGGCGCCCTGAGGGACGGCTAAAGAACTTGGTGTGCAATTGATCATTGCGAAACTTGATGCTAAAGTAGTATTACAACTTTTACATGGTTGCTTGATTAAGAACCTGTTCTTACTTCCATTTATTCGTGATTGCAAGGCACTTTGTCAAATGTTCTCGAGATGTCAAATTATACATACATTTCAGGAAGGCAATGGGGTTGCTGATGCACTAGCAAGGATGGGAAGGGATATGTTGCAGCATTTTGTTACACTCAATGTACCACCACCAAGGGTGGCTCAGTGCATTTTGTCTAATTTACTAGGAATGCTATCTAGCATAGTATTGGACTTTGGCAATAACCAGGACAATGCATCGACTTTATTAGTTTAATGCATCATCCGTCGCTGACACAAAAAAGAAGAAAATCACACAGGGGTATAGGGGCGCAGGGCTTACGGTAACCTTGGGGGATGATTTTATTAGTTATATGTTTGATTACTTTCTTCCATATATCAACAACAGTCCTTAAAAACACAGGACATGAGTATGACAGCATTTGATTCGTGAACTAAAACAAGTACTCAACCGAAGACAGCTCCGAGGAAGACCCGGTCCACGGGACTTGAACTGTGGCCATAAGCCCAGCGTACTCGAACTCGACATCCTTTCCGTCGATCTTGCAATGGCTCGGCTTCACCGATGAGAAAGCCTTCAACTCCCCACTACCCTTGATCCCAACCTCGACCGAGCCCTCCCCGTACTTGAGTGATTGGAGGGCCCCTCCGCTGTTGAGCATGTTCACTAGCCCGATTGGGGCGAAATCCACCGTCCCATTACTTCCCTCGAGCTCTGTAATAGGGGAGACCGTAACGAGCTCGAACTCGAACGGTTCGAGGGTGATCTCCTGGTCCTGGGATGGCTTGGAGAGGACCAGACTCTTGGATTGGGAGAGGTAGAGGGCGAAGATGTGGACCCCATCGACTGGGATCGGGCTCTTCCCGCTGTTCCACTCCACATCCTTCGGGTTCGTCTTGCAGGTCACGGCTCGGGAGAATTGAGCCGCGCACTTGTTGCGACGGGATTGACGGCACCAGCCTCCTCCTTGGCAGTTGAACGCCCCGATCACACCGGTGAACTGTGCAATTCGATCGTCCATCGATCAACGTCAGATTCCATTTTATCTTTGAAGATAAGTAAACAAAACTGGAGAACTATGGATTTGTTTTGAATTTACCTTGTTCAAGTTCCAGATCTTGAGCATGGTCTTTCCATCATGGATGGGATCGACGAAGAGGCAGTCCTGAGTCGGGAGTGCGTAGTACTCGCACCTGAGAATGGACCCGTTGGGCAGGACCAGCCTCTTGAGGAGGCTGAAGTTGTGCTTCCCAACTGAGTCGCTCACGTAGATCGGGCCGCCGGAGATGGCTCGGGAGGCGGCGTGGAACTCGGCACACGGGTGGGTGGACTGGAACATGTCCCAGTCTGGTTGTATGAAGTTGCCCATCCACAGGCTGTTGTATGCGCAGTGCACCGTATGGCAGCCCTGCAGCCAGAACGCGACGTTCGGGTTGCTGGACGGGTCGGTGCACCAGAAGTCGTCACCTGCACAGGAAGCAGTTTAAAAGGCCTAATATGTTACTGTATGCTCGTGATACAGAAGATTCTCTCTCATGGCTCAGCGGCAAGTTCCGGACGATTACGTACCGACACGGCCGAGGGAGATGGCCTCGGTTCCGAGGCACATGAAGTCGTTGGAGTTCTCCATGCTGGCGATCACCCCGTTGCCGTTGAAGTGCTTCCTCACGGACTCCGTCAGGGCCTTGTAGTATGCCTTCGCCAGCTCCACTCTCCCGCCATAGTTCTCACACAGCATCTCCAGCAACTGTTCCATAACTTTGGGAATCGAATCAATTAAAAAATGGCAAGGCAGAAAAAAAAAAAGGAAGCAAATTCTCTTCTGAACTCGGTTTACTATGTTCGAGTGGGTCGAGACTTACGTGGATGCCATTGACCTTGACGCCGTCGACGCCGACCTTCCGGAGGTAGGAGTGGAGGCCGTCGTACGTCTGATGCACCATCTCGGACGGAACCAGGCCGACCACGTTGTTTCCGATCTTGTCGACGGCGAGATCCTCCATGGTGGTCTCGAGGCCGGGGAACAGCGTCGGCTTGATCACGGTCGACTCTGGCAGGCCCGCGGCGTCAGGCCTCAGCGCGCCCCAGTACCCGCCCAGGGTGTGCCCCACGTACACGTGCTCCACGGTCACGAACTCCTCCTTCAGGAACTTGAACAGCTGGCACGGCATCTGCTCGCCTGCCGCAGTGTGGTTCAAGCCCTCTTTGGTGACCGGGTCAGCATCGTTGCTAATAGACTGCCACCCGTCGTCAATCAGCACGAAGCCCGGCGGGCAACCGCCGTCGGCCAGCCCCTTGACGCCTTCCCATATCCCTTGCGGGTGCACCGTGCGGTAGAGGGCATCCCAGGTGCACCACCCGAACTTATCGACGATCGGCGGCGGATTCTTCTCCGACAACAGCTTGAATGTCCCCAGATGGCGGCGAGCCACCGTGACGGCGTCCCTGACAAGGACGAACGGGTCGTCACCGGCGTGGAGGTAGAGGATGGCCCGGAACCCTTCCGATGTCACCTGGGTCGACCCGCTCTCGACACAGAGGTCCACGAAGTCATCGGACCCGGGCTGGATCGAGGCCCGGAACGGGCCTTCCAGGAGGGGCAGGAGGAGGACGTAGGGCCGGCCTGAGTCGGACCGGTCCAGGATCATGATCTGGGTCTCGTGCTCGAGGTCCCGACCGTCGTACCCTGTCCAGTGGGTGGTCCACCAGACCTTGAACCGGAATATGCTCATGAACCGGATTCCCCTGAGCCTGCCCACCGGCGTCACGTGACGGCTGCTGGGCTCGGCCGAATCGAACCCCAGGAAGCACCCCGCCGACGTCAGCGACTCCCAGTCGAGCGAATACGGGGACGGCGCTGCCGTGACATTTGGCGGCACGTCGGTGAGGAACAAGTGGCCGCTGGCGGAGAAGCCCTTGCCATCAAGGGTGATGACGGAGTCGGTGCAGCCGCCAGCCAGCTGCGGGGAAACGCCGGAGCTCGCCTTGCTGAGACTCGGAGCCATCAACGAATGAAAGAAACAGAGACGATAACCGATCGAGAAAGAACGAACTTCGACAATGTGGGAATGGAAGAGAACCAAACTCGTATGTGCAAAGAACTGAAAGAATCGAAGGGGGGAGGGGGGGTATAAATAGAAATGTCGGGGTTATTGTCAGTGAAGGAAATGAAAGAATCTGTTGAGAATAAGTCCTGCATTGAATAAATGATAAAAAAATTTTGATTTATAAGAGAGTGAATATCATTATTTTATTAGTTTAAGTTTTTGGAATGGATATTGGTCCAAATTCTTATTAGATCGTATGAAAATTTTACATAATATCAGAGTTAATCCTGTGAGTTCACACTATGCCAGGTTCAAGTATGGAAATGGATCCGAATGTGGAACTAATGACCCATTAAAAAAAAAAACCCGAGACCGGAAGAAAAAATGTACGGCTTGTCATCAATTGTCCCCCTCTCCTGAATATGGAAGGAAAATACCTGGTTCAATATCAGTTATTCAAATTGTGCCTAGTGGAAATTTCACAGGATCTGATGCACAGGCAGTGAATTCGAGAAAGGACAGAAGAGTTTGCAAGGATTAGTTGGTGTTTTAATGACGGATCTGTGTGCGCGTGTGTTCTGCTGGTTTATGCCCTGCCTAATTGCAAAGGCAACATATTTCTGGAGCTCGTGAGGAAGACGACGAACGAACTGGCCGTTGATCAGTAGTTGGTTTGCTTTCCTCTTCCTTTTGTTTTTCTTTTTATATATATATTTTTCCAACTTTTTCCTTCTTTTCTTCGGGTTATGTGGGGTTATCCCTGTGTCAATTCCATGTTTGGTGCGCCGTATCTACTAATTCAGTGAATCGTAATTAATTTAAATTTTAATTTGATTAATTTATTATGTGGTGAATTTTTTCCTGACAGAGACCAAACTCGAGAATAATTACTATTTATTAATTATTATGTTTTTATCCGGTTTTGAAATAATACTTATTTTCTGTTATAAAAGATACACATAAATTTAAAAGAGGGCAAAAGAAAAAAGAGACTCGGGAATCGAACAGGAGATAATAGACCAGAATGCATCCGATCTATGATCGAAAAGTGACGATGCTACATTAAATTTAATTTAAATTGATAACTCTTTTTTGAATTATCCATGAAGAGTCATAGAGCCAGTGGATAGGGTTTGACTCGGGAAGTTGGTAGTTTATGGGTCGGTCAGATGGTGACGTGTAATTTCGCACTCATGAGCGGACTTGGACAGAAATTATTAGAAATATCTTTTAAAAGAAAAACATAACAAGCCACTAATATTTTGAAAAACATTACATATACATATACATATATATATATATATATATATATTATGAAAACTCATCTGGGGGACCGTCGTATTTACGCGAGTGATTATACATGCCACTTCGTATCGAGGTAAGTAACTAACATGAATTAATTAAGATAATAAAACATTTATTTCCATTAAGTAAGTTCTCGAGTTTGAATCGGAGTTCTGTAATTAGAGAAAATTTATACCGAGAGAGTTCAACTTCCTTAATGGGTCGATACATCTTGAAATTAAATTAATCAGGGCTTATTGGGGTTTACTAGCCCGTTGTCAAATGCGTAAGAACTGATTGAAATTGATTTAAAGGAAAACATATCTCTCGCTGAAAATCACATTTAATCAACTTCAATCAATTTTGATAGACTTTTAGATGGTCAGAGTGGACAGCTAATACATAGTGATTGCCTATGTTTACTTTTAAAATGGAATGGAGGGTGCCTCGGATAGGAACCAAAATTCGTATCTTTTCAACTCAGGTCGAGAGTGATACCACTGTATTAAATTTTATTTTTACAAGGTCTATTTATATGTTAATAACCACGACACTCATTAGAAAATATAAACTAAATACATAAACAACAATCAGAACACATCAAAACACACTGTACTGTCGGTTTGATAGTTTAAAATTCACTTTCATGCAATTCAATGAGTTTTGAGTCATAGGTTTGAATTCATTTTATGCACTTACAGTATAACATATACTAGAAATGTACTCTCTGGACTTGAGCTTGCAGAACGTCGTTTCTTCCTCTGTACTGGACTTTTTAATGGTGTCATACAAGCGGGATCGGTGTTAAGTGTTGCCAATGGTGCGACTGATGTATTTCTAGTTGAATATGAAAGTTCAAATATTATGTAATGGAATGACAAGATCGTTATTGCTACTATTCTCCTTTTTACAAATGAAAAAATAAAATTAAGGGTATAGGTTAAGTTTTGGACAGGAAAGAGGGGAGAAGATTCTTCTTCCTTCTCGATTAGAATTGGTGAACATTCTCCCGTGGCAGTCAAAGCCTCCTGAAAAATCCCAGTATATACCATGGACAGCATAAACTGTCCCACCAAGATGATCTTAGTATTTCTTTATCTTTTTAAATAATATTTATGCCTGATCATCGTGATTGTAAGTTGTTCGATTCGTCTGCCTTGAGCCCAAGTACGTGTACAAGCGGTGTGCAAAAAAACCGGTTCGGGGAGAACCGAACCGGAACCAAATTGGTCCTTGAAGAAATTAAAATAATAATAATAATACTTAAAACTATCATATAACTAAATTGAAATAAATAATAATTCTGAAAACAGAAAAAGAGATCAATATTATCACACTTATCAAATAATAGGTAAGATAAGATTAAACAGAACACCTGAACGAAACCCGGCGATTGGCAGACATCTCAGCCACAAGCCTGCGTAAGCTCGCCGACAATTGCCCAGTGGATTTATCCCAGGCTCTAGTCCGGCGACGCTTCCCTTTTTCGCCGATGAATTTCAAGCTGCCCCTGGCGTACACGTGTCGTTGAACGGGGAAATTTAATGATGCGTAGAGGGTCGTTGGTGAATCAGGGGAACCATATTCTCCAACCGTATGCTAGAACCCAACTACCCGAGGGTATCCAATGAATATAAGCCACGTAAGCAACTGCCCCCTTGTTGCTGCTTCCCTTGGACGCTCCACGTACAGCGGGCTCGCACGCGCCTCAGTCTCGGGTGCAGAACAAACCGGTCCAGTTCCAACCGGCACCGGCACGAGAGGTTTTGAATTATTCATAGTTTAAATATAAATTAATTTTTTTTAGAATTTTGTTTGTAATAATTTCAAAATATTTAAAAATATAATTAATTCTTATTAATTTAAGTTTGTGTTAGGTAGGCTGGTTAAAAGGGTAATACTTTCCTAATTATAAATTTATTGATTTACAATATTTATATAGAAAATTTTTGTTTAAGAGAAGAGGCTACAAATATTCTCCTCTGTACGGTTTTGGATATTTTTAAGGGACATTGAACTGAGGAGCATCAATTTAAAATTTATGAAATATTTCTATTTTATAGAAAATTGAAAATATATGTTTATAGTCTTATCTTTCAAGTTTTTTTCCTTTTTTTTTTGAAGGGTTCGATTTATTATCAAAACTTGAACAATCGTACGGACCGACGGTGGGGCCTTCAACCGCCTCAGACGCGTGGGAAAATGACAGATGATGACTACCCATAACAGTTAAACCCGAAGCTTCGCCGTACTAACTTTGACTAATTACTCTGTTCTGAATGATAAAGCTGGTTCGCGACGTGACCGTACGTATATAATAATATAAATTAATAAAATTTAATTATTTTTATAATTATTTTTAATTTTTAAAATTTTATAAAAAAATTTTAAGATAATTAAACTTTATTAATTAGTATCACCTAGAAGCTTCTAACAAGTTTACCATAAAAGAAAAAAAGGGAAAGAAGGCTTTACCAGCTCTTATCTCAAGTCTTCCCGAAACCAAAGACCAATATATCGTGCCTGTTCGAATGTCTTTTTTTTTGCTCGATGCCTGTTCGAATGTCGTCATCGGAATTTCCTGTCCTCTTTCCTTTTCCAATTGCTCTTTAGGCTCACAAACCTCTTTCGCGTTTATTTCAATTTACTAATATTCAGTGTTCGAATATTATAAATAGAAAAAATTTATAATTATAATAAATTTACCTGACCTAAATATATTAGGAGTAATTGTAGTCTTGGATAATGAGTACATGAAAAATTTCGAAAACAAAATTTTCTTGAGGTGGCTCCGTTTTTTTTTCTTAAATAAGGCTTTAGATTTAAATATTGTATGAAAAAATTCATAAACAGGAGAGTTTTAATATTTACAGGGCAAAGTTAACTCGACTTTAATTATTAAGGAATGAACAATAAGTTTTATTTTCGATATGAACCACCGGTATTCAGAAGTCCTGCAAGTCATGACTAATCTAGTTCAAGTCAGGAGAACCCACTAAGGAGCAAAATTCTCTCAATTTGAAAGAATCGAACACGGTATCTTGTTTAAAGGAACGATGTGCCCTATTGCCTCAACTAATTTACTTTGGTGAATGGATGAGTTTTCAAATATCATGCAATACACGTCCATCTGAAAAAAAAAAAAAAATGTCAAGGCCATGCAGAATGTGCATGCAATGCTCACATTGACGCTGGAATCAATACAGTGATCTGCAATTCGAAAGAAACCAATCGAATTACGCCGAGGTGGAAACCGGGGGGTGCATCGGTAGAGAAAGATCTAACCGGCCAGAATAGCCTGGAACCAGTCCGCCGGGTAGGTTTTCATGTGCTGGCTTCTTCCTCTTAAATTGGTGGGTCTCGGGCTTTCGAAATGAGGAGGCTGTGTATATACGCGTACGATGATGGAAACCGAAATTGGAACTGAACCCTAATGGGAGCGGAGCCCTAATCGGAACCGCAGGTACTTGATAATGTGAACAAGTACCGCGTTTCTGTTTGACTACTGCATCTCGGGTCAAAAATAAGAAAGAAAAAGATTTACCGCTGCTCAGGCACTGTTGTATGTTACACTTATTTAATGTTTTTCGACATGTCGTGTTCACCACATTTAATTATTTTTCGAGGTTTCGCCATCCATGCTTTTGGTATCCTTAGAATTAAATCTTCGTAAATACCAAATATCTCCACCTGCATGGTCGACATTGAGTTACGGGACATGACCAACTCCCTCTTAAAACTTCAGCAGTCCTTGTTGAGCTCCCGGGCCAGGGTTGATACCATTTTCCCTATATTCGAGCTCGAGATTTGCCTTCAAATATAAGCAACCCATCATCCCATGGTCACGGGCTACATTGACTCTGATACCATATTTAACATCATTTTCCCATCACCCATAAGTATCAGTTTTGGTGCTCGCTCTTGAAATTACTAGACCTTACATACATACATACATACATCCATACATACATACATACATATATATATCCAGTATCTCAATATTGCACGACCGATGTAGGATTACGAGACATCGGAGCGTACGACTGTTAATTCCCAATATTAATCTTTTTTCCACTCATACCCTGTATTTTGTAATATCTTAACTCTGCCCCTCCACAAAATATCCCACCTGCTCGGCCCAAATTGTTTGAGAGTCCAGTAGTGGAGAGTCTTGGGCCTGAGTGGGCTTGGGCTGGACCTCTACTGGGCCCGTTAGCAGAGACAAGCCCATTCTCTATGGGCTTGCATCACAGGTCTGCCTCATGGCAATTAAGTGAGATGGATAATTCAGTGTGCAAGCCCCATGACAAGAGAAGGGTATTTTATGCAACGGTTTACACTAATCAAATTTAAATATTCTTAAAATTGTATTTTTCATTTTTTAGATTTTATCAACAAATTACAAAAATAATTAATTATTATTGGTCTTTGTCACTCTATATGTACTATCACATGATGACACAGTCACACAAATTACCTACTTCTACGACAAATTCTGACCGTTGATATCGACCTTATAAATATTCTCCTCCAATGCCTTGGATCCTCGTATGACAACTCAAGACTCTCTTGACAGGAATTTCTGGTGTCGAATTCCCAAAGCTTCTTATGAGGGCTTACGAATACTCTTTTGTTACCCTCCGTCTAAATAAGGCGTTAAATCTCGAGCCTCTGAATCCATGGCAATAGAAGATTACTACCAACCAATGGACCAAAGGCAGCTGGTGTCAGATCTTCGATAAGATAAAGGCTGTGCTGCAAAATGGGACAGAAATCCGGACGATGAAACCTTTCACGGTTGCGATATAGACCCGACTTCTTCGTATTGTCTCACATGAACCTGATGCTTCGAACAAATGCAATCCGCTGCATAAAATTCTACTAGCTTTATTGCATTTACAGCCCCAAAAAAAAAAATTATACACCCAATAATCCTTCTGCACTCTTCCTATAAGTAAAGAACACACTCCTTTATTCTACACGGCACCCCACACAGCCCTCCTCCATGCAGGTTACCTCTTCTGATAACTCTAAGAGCTATATACCCTTTCGGCTTCCGGAAGATTTACAGATTCCCTCTCGAAGTTCCTAGTGCAGACTGTCAGGACAAAGAAGAAGGACCCATATAATCAGATACAAACTCTCTAGGCAAATGGGCAAACCAATTAGTCGTTTGGGTTAAATAAGTCGTAGTTAGTGGGTTGTGGAGATAGGAAAGCTTACCGAGTTGAGAAGCCTGAGAGCAGCAGGCCGATTGAATTTTCCGGCGAAAAGGAAGCATCAGGCTGGCTTGCCTTTGCTGGTGCACCAATCTCTCCGGTGCTCGGTCTTGTAATAGATATTGTTGATCTCCTACAAGATGTCTCATAAAAGTTACTTTTACTGCAGGTTATATTCTAGATAGAAAAATGAATTGCCTTTCATCCTTTCCTTGTTTTTTCCATTACCTGGTGAAAACTTCCAGTCCATGAATTAGTTACTTGAGAGCCACTGGTAAGCTCCAGTAGCTTCACGTGGCATCCGTTTTCACCTAAACTGTTTTGAAGTATTCAATAGGTTAAGGAAAGGTTCCATGTCTTAAGCAGCCTCAGTGGGCGAGTATATACAGGGAATACAACCTTAATGGACTTACACTATGTCGGAAGGATTGCGGGAAAAGGAACATGTTCTGGTCTTCATTTATCAATATATTTGTCAAAGGACAGAAAAAAAGTAATGATGGAGACGGAGAGGGAGCGAGTAGATGCCTTTATAGATCTAACGAGCAAGGGGGTAGCATCAGAAAATTTGTAAGTGAGAGGATGCCATCCAGCTCGTTCTTGGTCTTTGGAGGATGAAAGATCCCATGAAGAATGGGTTAGTGATCTTCGTGTGATTTCTTCTTCAAGGCCTTCTTGCTATATTTATGAAAAGTAAAGACTTGAGGAAGTGGAGAACTTTAGCCTAAAGGCCATAACATGACAAGAATAAACCATTTATGTTGAAATGGTATCAAAAGTTAATCATGAAAAGAAAGGACTGACTGAACCGGAATTACTAACTAATACTAATCAAAGGAACATGATCACAGTGCTGTCTGCATTACCGATATCAATGTTGATATATTTTATCTATTGCTTGAGATATATTAAGGGGATATGAGAAAATTAGTTTTGAACCTTTCTTTCCCTATTACCTTATAAGGGTTGGAGGGTATTTCAGCACCTTTACATGGCTTGTGCATCCTCTGGTCATTATAAATATCCTCATTGAGATCTTCTCAATTTTCACTCAGCTCAAAATAAAATCCTTCCAACTTCTTGTGAGATTAGTATGCTCTTTGGTAATGGCGATGGCCGGGACTTTCAGTAAAGCAGATAAGACCTGGTTTTGCTGCCAAATTTCAACATCCAAGCCTTCTACGTAAGTTACAGAAGTGAACTTTGCCCATATTGTTAAGATCCTTCAGAGATGGATGGGATCAATATTTTGTCTGCCAACGTCAGTGAACAGCATATCTGTTTAGCACTAGAAATCTCTCTCAATGATCGTCCTCAATTGCGAGAAGAATTTTGCAGGCTTCTGGAGCCAAGAGTGAGGATGCGGCTGAGCAAGTTGGGAAGAAACCGAAAGTCAAATTGGCTTCTGATCTAAATAAAGCAGCTACTCCACAACCTTCTGGTTCTTCTCCTCCAACTCCAAGGCCTTCTGACAGTGACGCTGTGGCAACATCGTGTGAGGAAAAACCGGATAATAAAAACTTCCAGGAGAATGCTGTCCTCGGTAAACCTGATGCAAGCTCGTTAATGAGTCCACAGGAATCTGCTAGTAGCTTGAAGCAAACATATCGTCCTTCAGTACCTTCGGGAATGCCTTTCTCCCCAAACCGATACAAGCTGGACAACCGACCCACAACATTTAGAATCCTTCCGCCACTGCCCTCTGAGTTAGCGAATGTAACTCTCTCTCGCATGTGTTAATAAGCATTTGAAAATGCACTTCATTACATACCTTTCATACTTGACGTTGATTAACGAGCTTCAGTAACAATCTTTAAAAACCGATTATATGGTGTTTTCTCATTTCTTTGAGCTTGCTATTCGTTACTTAAGTGAAGGAGACCTGTATACTCTTCTCCTTAAGTTGTCTTTATCTCTGGTCAGGTTGCCGCGCTTAAAAAACACTTCGCATCCTATGGGGATCTCACTGTCGTAGAGTTGGAAGACAAAGAAGCTCGTGACAACCCAAATGGATCCGAGACAACTAAAAGCTTCTCCGTTTGTGTCGGTTTCAGAGACCGGCAAACCGCTGAGAGGGCATTCCTCAATGGCAAAGCCTGGCGAGGCCACTACCTGCAGTTCGTGCGGGTGGCTTCAACTGGCCATGTGAAGGCTATTACTAATCCCGGTATCACTGATAATCCCCCCTCTGCTGCTAGCAGGCCCTCGGAGTCTGGTACACGATCTACCGACAAAGCAGCCCGGATATCTTCGGAGGATCAGGAAAATGGGACCCCAAACTTTCACAAAGACAAGAGGTCAATCGATCATGCTGAGCCTGCTGAAGCTTCTCAGCCTGCTCCATCCTCGGTATCCAGTGGAAAAGTCGGCTGAGTTCAGCTATTGAAGCCAAAGCAGCTCGTCGCCTTTTGTATAGTAAGGTAAAGGTCGTAAAGTTCGACATTCCTGCTCGTTTCTTTTCTTTTCTTTTTTCTAAATTTGAAATGGATGTTAAATTGACAATTTTTGACGTCGATTACGGATTCTGTTTATCTCCTGCCGTATTCATTTCGTTGGAAAGCTCGGCTTCTTGTTCTAAACAGGAATATCGTCTTCGAATCTCGAAGATTTAAGGATTGGAAGATCACACAGGGGGATAGGGCGCAGAACTTATGGTAACCTTGGCGGATGATTTTATTACTTAGATATTGATTACTTGCTTCCATTTATCAACAGTAGTCCATGAAAAAACAAAAGGACATGAGTATGACAGCATTCGATTCGTGAACTAAAACAAGTACTCAACCGAAGATGGCTCCAAGGAAGACCCGGTCCACGGGACTTGAACCGTGACCATAAGCCCGGCATACTCGAACTCGACATCCTTTCCGTCGATCTTGCAACGGCTCGGTTTCATCGACGAGAAAGCCTTCAACTCCCCGCTACCGTTGATCCCAACCTGGACCGAGCCCTCCCCGCACTTGAGTGACTGGAGGGCCCCTCCGCTGTTGAGCATGTTCACTAGCCCGATTGGGGCGAACTCCACTGTCCCGTTACTTCCCTTGAGCTCTGTAACGGGGGAGACCGTAACCAGCTCGAACTCGAACGGTTCGAGGGTGATCTCCAGGTCCTGAGATGGCTTGGAGAGAACCAGCCTCTTGGATTGGGAGAGGTAAAGGGCGAAGATGTGGACCCCTTCAACCGGGATCGGGCTCTTCCCGCTGTTCCACTCCACGTCCTTCGGGTTCATCTTGCAGGTCACGGCTCGGGAGAATTGTGCCGCGCACTTGTTGCGACGGGATTCAGGGCACCAGCCTCCTCCTTGGCAGTTGAACGCCCCAATCACACCGGTGAACTGTGCAATTTGATTGTCCATCGATCAGCATCAAATTCCATTTTATCTTCGAAAATAAGTAAACAAAATTGGAGAAACCATGGATTCGTTTGGATTACCTTGTTCAAGTTCCAGATCTTGAGCATGGTCTTCCCATCATGGAGGGGATCGATGAAGAGGCAATCCCGTGTTGGGAGCGCGTAGTACTCGCACCTGAGGATGGACCCGTCGGGCAAGACCAGCCTCTTGAGGAGGCTGAAGTTGTGCTTCCCGACTGAGTCGCTCACGTAGATCGGGCCGCCGGAGATGGCCCGGGAGGCGGCGTGGAACTCGGCACAGGGATGGGTGGACTGGAACATGTCCCAGTCCGGGTGTATGAAGTTGCCCATCCACAGGCTGTTGTATGCACAGTGCACCATATGGCAGCCCTGCAGCCAGAACGTGCCGTTCGGGTCGCCGGACGGGTCGGTACACCAGAAGTCATCGCCTGCAAAAGATTTCGACAGCCGGTTAGCTCGTTTTGGGTCTCATCCCAGTGGATCTACGGATGAATCAGCGAACAAGTTAATGAGTGTTCAACTGATTATCTCGTGGCTTGGCAAGTCCGGGACGTATACGTACCGACACGGCCGAGGGAGATGGCCTCGGTTCCAAGGAACATGAAGTCGTTGCAGTGCTCCATGCTGGCGATCACGCCGTTGCCGTTGAAGTGCTTCCTCACGGACTCCGTCAGGGCCTTGTAGTATGCCTTTGCCAGCTCCACTCTCCCGCCGTAGTTCTCGCACAGCATCTCCAGCAACTGCTCCGTAAAGTTTGGGAATCAAATCAATTAAGCAATGGCTGGGCAGACAGAAAAATAAAGGCAAATTCTCTTCCGTATTTGATTTACTATGTTCGAGCGACTTACGTGGATGACATCGACCTTGACACCGTCGATGCCGACCTTCCGGAGGTGGGAGTGGAGGCCGTCGTACATCTGGTGCACCATCTCTGGAGGGACCAGGCCGACCCCGTTGTTTACTATCTTGTCGACGGCCAGATCCTCCATGGTGTTCTCGAGGCCGGGGGACAGCTTTGGCCGGATCACGGTCGACTCCGGCAGGCCCGGGGCATTGGGCCTTAGCCCACCCCAGTATCCGCACAGGGCATGCCACACGTACACGTGCTCCACGGTCCCGAACTCCTCCTTGAGGTCCTTTATGAAGGCTCCCATCCCTCTCTCCGACGACCCGGCCCTGCCCGAGCCCTTTGGGCTCTCGTAGTCTCGGAATTTGTAGTTCTCCTGGAACTTCAGCAGCCGGCACGGCATCTGCTCGCCGGCAGCGGTGTGGTTCATGCCCTCTTTGGTGACCGGGTCGTCGTCGTGGCCAATAGACTGCCACCCGTCGTCGATCAGCACGAGGCCCGGCGGGCAACCACCGTCGGCCAGCCCCTTGACTCCTTCCCATATCCCTTGGGGGTGCACCGTGAGGTAGAACGCATCCCAGGTGCACCACCCGAACTTATCGACGATCGGCGGAGGGTTCTTCTCCGACAACAGCTTGAAGGTCCCCAGGTGGTGGCGGGCCACCTTGATGGCGTCCCTCACGAGGGTGAATGGGTCATCACCGGCGTGGAGGTAGAGAATGCTCTGGAACCCTTCCGATGTCACCCGGGTCGACCCACTCTCGACGCAGAGGTCCACGAAGTCATCAGACCCGGGCTGGATCGAGGCCCGGAATGGGCCTTCCAGGAGGGGCAGGAGGAGGACGTACGGCCGGCCTGAGTCGGACCGGTCCAGGATCAAGAGCTGGGTCTCATGCTCGAGGTCCCGACCGTTGGACCCGGTCCAGTGGGTGGTCCACCAGACCTTGAACCGGAATATGCTCATGAACCGGATTCCCCTGAGCCTGCCCACCGGCGTCACGTGACGGCTGCTGGGCTCGGCCGAATCGAACCCCACAAAGCACCCTGGCGACGTCAGCGACTCCCCGTTGAGCGAATGCGGGGACGGCGCTGCAGTGACATTGGGGGGCACGTCGGTTAGGAACAAGTGGCCGCTGGCGGAGAAGCCCTTGCCATCGAGGGTGATGACGGAGTCGGTGCAGCTGCCAGCCAGCTGCGGGGAAACGCCGGAGCTAGTCTTGCTGAGACTCGGAGCCATCGACGAATGAAAGAAACAGAGACGATAACCGATCGAGAAAGAACGAACTTTGACAATGGAGGAATGGAAGAGAAGCAAGAGTCGTATGTGCAATGAACCGAAAGAATCGAACGGGGGGGTGTAAATAGAAATGTTGGGGTTATCGTCAGTGAAGGAAATGAAAGAATCGCAGGATCTGATGTACAGACAGTGAATTACAGAAGGGAAAGAAGAGTTTGCAAGGATTAGTTGGTGTTTTAATGGCGGATCTGTGTCTTCTGCTGGTTTATGCTTCGCTTAATTGCAGAGGGACCATATTTATAGAGTTCCTGAGGAAGACGATGAGCGAAGTGGCCGTTAATCAGTTGGTCCACCTTTCTTTTCTTTTTGTTTTTCTTTTTTTCACTTTTTTCTTCTTTTCTTCGCTATGTGGGGTCATCCCAGTGACAATTCCATGTTTGCCCTGTATTTACGCATTCGTTGAGTTCTAATTAATTTAGATTTTAATTTAATCAATTTATTAAGCATTAAAAATTTCTTAATTATAAATTTCCTCTTGCCAAACTCGAGAATAATTACTATCTATTAATTATTATGTTCTTATTCGATTTTGGAATGATACTTATTTTTTATTATAAAAATACACACATAAATTTAGAAGAGAGTCAAAAGAAAAAAATGACTCAAGAATCCAACAAGAGATAATAGACTAGAATGCATCCAATCTCTTATTGAAAGCGAGGATTAACCTAGTGGTTCCCTCACTAGGCCACCAAATGGATGATCCCATGATCGAATCCTAGGTTATGAGGGTTGACGGGAATTTTTTTAAGAATCCCGACCCGATCGCAAATTAGTCTTAAGGTATGCTTCAGTTTGCCCGGGGATACTGCGTGGTACAAACTAAAAAAAAAAGTGATGACGCTATGTTGAATTTCTATTTTAAATTGATAATTCTTTTTTTTTTTTTAATTATCCGTGAAGAGTCATTGAGTCAGTGGATAGGGTTTGATCTGTAAGGCTGTTCACATCACACTAGAGATCAGATTAAGGGTGAGAGGGCATGGAAGTTTCGTGCGCTTTTAGTCTCTGGGTCAGATGGTGACATGTGGAATTTCGCACCGATGAGGGGACTAGGGCAGAAATTATTAAAAATTTCTTTTTAAAAAAAAATATAATAAACCCCTAATATTTTGAAAAACATTATCTATTGTTATATTAAAAAAGTTTGAAATTCTAAAATTACTTTTGATAAATAAATAAATAAATTGATAAAATGGATGAATGTATAAAATCATTTTAAAAATATAACTACCACTAACTATTTTCTATTTTTTAATTATAGATTTTATTTTCTATTCATGATAAATTATATTAAAAATTCAACGTGTTATGAAAATTAATAAAAATTGCAAAATATACAATAGAAATATAAGTTAATAATCAAATATATATTTAACAATTCCGTGCGAAGTACAGGATATACGTGTAGTATATATTATAAAAATTCATTTGGGGGACCCTGGTATTTATGTGGGTGATTATACAACATTCAGTATCGAGATACGTAACTAACGTGAATTGGTTAAGATAATATAATATTATTTTCTAAGGTCTCGAGTTCGAGTCACAAGAACAAAGAAAATCCATGTTTGGAGAGTTTTGTCTCATTATTAGGTCGACGCAGCTTGAACCTAAATTGTTCGGGACTTATTGGGTTGCTACAGTCTACCGTCGAATGAGTAAGAACTGATTGGAACTGATTTAAACGGGAAACATATTCTACTGAAAATCATATTTATTTAACTTAAATCAATTTTAATTGACTATCGACGAGATCGTCACCGCTATTATTTTCTCTTTTTTTTTTCCAATAAAAAATCAGAGTGTAACTGACGTTGTGGACAGGAAAGAGGGCAGAGAAGATTCTTGGGAATCTTCCTTTCATTTTGGTGGAATTGGTGAATATTCCCCCCATGGAAATTGTTCCATTTTTTGTAATAAAAAAAAAGTTCCTGAAAATCCCAGTATGTATCATGGACAAAATTAAACTGTCCCTCCGAGATGATCTTAGTATTCTGTTCCTTTTTAAACATTTACGCCGGATCGGTGATTGTAAATTGTTCGATTCGTCTCCCTCGAGCCTAGGTACATGCACGAGCCCCGATCCGAGTTCCTATCTTATCGTGTCGAAATTTTTCTCGAGTTTTCGAGCGTGACGTCATTCCACGCCAGTTTATAAAGCCAGGGAAATTAGAAGCTATAGAGCCAAGAAATTGATTATTTTTAGTAAGTCAATACGAGACCAGACACAGGAAAATTGCACCACTGGTACAGAAAGTTTTTAGAAGTTTCTAACTCGGTACAAAAAGGAGTTATTGTGTTTAACTGGTATAAGAAGTTTAAAAAATGTTCCAGCATAGTATATTCCATTAAATTTCATTTAATACCATTAATTTTTGTCGATGTGGACACTGTGAATGTTTATTTGCTGATGTGACATTTCATTTAATATTTTTAATTGAAATAGTATATAAAAATTTTCAAATATATAAAATATACTAAAAATTCAAAAAATATTTAAAAAATTCTCAAAACCGTGAAATAATAAGATCTTAACTTAGTAAATTATTTATTTATTTTAATTATTTATCAAATTTGATGAGAAAATTTAAATTTCAAAAAGCTTTTAAAGATTTTTCATAAATTTTTATATGTTTTTCACGAATTTCACTTATTATGTGAAAAAATAATCGATAATATTCGGGCACGAAGTGTGGGGGCAGGTCTGGGTCCGGCAAGAATGTGGACCTGGTTCATTTTCAGCCGCTCATGCTGGCCAAGCCGTGCCACTTTTTTTTCACCCCAATTTACCCCTTTTTTTTACAATCCTTTTTATTTTTTAATTTGTTTTTTTTACTTTAGCAAATAACAAAAAAAAAAGAGCTCTCTTTTGTTAAACTATGTTCAGAAATGGATCTAGGTGAGAATCATGTGAACAAAGTAAGATAATTCGATACAGAATCAACCGAACTACATAAATTTATAAAATGTCTCTCAGTTTTTTTAAGTTTAAAGTGATAAATCGTATCGTATCGTATTTCCTTTTAATTAGAATATATTAAATTTTTAAAATATTATACGGTGAATAATAAAAAGAAAAATGTTACACTAGAACACCTGTAATGAATCCCCGCGTAAGGGAAACATATCAGCCACAAGTCGGAATTAGGTCGCCGACAACTGCCACGTGGGTGAATCTCAGGCTCTGGAGTCCACCGACGCTTTACCCTTTCCCCGATGAATTAATTTCAAGCTGGGCCCGCCTACACGTGTCGCCCAATCACTGCGCCAGCGCCGTTGAACGGGGAAATTTAATGATGACGTGGAGGTGGTTGGAGAATCCGGGGAACTATCTTCTCCAACTGCGTTACTAAATCCCCAACTACCTGCACAGCCGATGAGGGTCAGCCACGTAAGCAACTGTTCCACGTGCTGCCGCTTCACTTTGGACACATGCCGCGGGTTCGGACGCGCTTTGTGTCGGAGTGCAGGACGAACCAGTCCAGTTCCAACCGGCACCGACACGAGGAGTTCTGAAGATAAATTATTCATAGTTTAAATACAAATTTTTTAAAGAATTTTTTACATGCTTATCTCATAATATTTAAAACCATAATAAATTCTAATTAATTTAAATTCGTGTCAGATCAATTCATTAAAGTAGTAAAACTCTCATAATTATAATATTTGAATCGAACACTTTCATCTAAGAGAGAAGATAACAGATACTCCCAACCGGACCGTTTTGGTTTTCTTAAAGGAGATTGAACTCACGGGTGCTAATTTAAAAATTTCTTATAGAAAATTGAAAATATGTCTTTTAGTTTTATCTTTTTTATTTATATTTATTATCAAAGTCGTAGGGACCCACCCCCACCGACCAGTGGAAGTGATAGGGTGGGGTCTGCACCCGCCTCAGAGAATCCGCGTGTGACTTCGGTAACAGCTAAACCCGAAGCTTCGCCGTAACTCACGGCGTCTCTGACTTTGACTAATTACTCTGGTCTGGATGAGGAAGCGATCTCCTGAGCTGACCGTGATTATATAATAATATTAATAATTAATAAAATTTAATTATTTTTTACTTTTAAAACTTTATAAAAAAATTTAAAATAATTAAATTTTATTTATTAGTATCACGATAGAACAAGAAAACAGGCTTTACCACCTCTTATCTCATGTTTTCCTGAAACCACAAGACCAAGATGTCGTGCAGTTCGAATCTCGTCACTGGAATTTCTCGTCGTTTTTTTCTTTTCCCAATTGGTCTGTAAGCTCACAAACCTCCTCTGTAATGATTAATTAAATTGATTTAGCGTTTATTTGCATTTACTAACATCTTAATATTCGAGCACTGTGAATGGAGAAAATATATAATTACGAGGAATTTGTCCACTGCGAATCGATCCGACTTAGACCCGGATGGATTAGGAATAATTGTAGTTTTGGATATTGGGTACTGTTGAGCGTACGTACACGAAAAATTTCAAAAAACAAAATTGAGTTGCTTCAGGTGACCTGGCTTCTGTTCGTCTTAAACAAGATTTTAAATTCAAATCTTGTATAAATAAAATTCACGAACGGGAGAGTTTTAACATTTAGAAGGATGGCTTAACTCGAAAAAAAAGATGTCAAGGCCATGCAGGATGTGCATGCGATGCTCGTCACGTAACAATCGAATTCAATTAATAGTGACACCGGCTAACATTTTTGTTTTGTTGTCGATTGCAAAAGTGATGGATGAAACTGAGAGAGAATAAGATGGCAGGGTCCGAACTATCGAGATCGAGTTCAGCACCTTTCGATATCTAGTCAAATGCAACATAACTGTATAAAATCTCATTTACCGAACTGGCTGACGATATCTTCTTTTTTTGGTCCATCCGACTGGTATTCAAGAGTCCTATAACTAACCAAGTTAGAACCGGGTCGGCCAATGAAGGGGTAAAGTTCTCCCGACACGAGTTTTCTCCAACTAAAATCTTTATTTAAGGGAATCGAGTGTCGAACTATTTAAACTAATTCGTGGCTCATAGATAATATCATCGATGTATTTTTTTTTTATTTAGCAGCAGGTCCAGTGATCTTAATTAATGACACGATAATTACTTGCCGAAAGGCTGTCTTAACACGCGTCGAAAGCCCAGTTGGTTCGTCTCCAGCGGATGCTTCGAGTGGTTTAATTTAATGGTGGATGTGGATTGTAGCAAAGCTTGAAGGTTGTCTGTTTGATTCGGTACATGTCGACGACGGTGACCGATCGACCTCGAAGCATCTGGATTCAATACGGTGGTCTGCAATTCGAAAGAAACTGATCGAATTACACCGAGATGGGAGTCGGGTTGCGCATAGATAGAGAAGGATCTGTATCCAGAACAGCTTGAGACCGACCGGTCGAGTAGGTTTTGATGTGGTTGTTCCTCTTTTAAATTGGTGGGTTTCGGGCTTTCGAAGTGAGTAGCCTTTGTACTCGATGATGGGACCCGGAATCGGAACTGAGCCCCACTGAAAGCCGAACCTTGATATGAAACCGGCGTACTTGACGGTGTGAGCGAATCACCATCTACTGTTTCAACGTATTCATTTCGTGTCAAAAAAAAAAAAAGAAAGAAAAAGTTTTACGGCTACTCAAAAACTGTAGTATGTAAGCTTTTTATATTCATACCCCTTATTTTGTAAAATTTACACTCTGCCCCCTTCACAGAATATCCCACCCCCGGTCCAAATCGTTTGAGAGTCCAGGATCAGATAGGATTGGGCCTAACTGGGCTTGGTCTGCCCCTAGACTGGGCCCACTTGCAGCATCAAACCCATTCTAAATGGGCTTACATCAGTTGACTCGGGGCCTGAAAGACTTACTATTCAGAAGCCCAATGGGCCTGATTAATTCAAGTTAGAAACAAATTAGCTCAGTAAGAAATTTGACATTACCCACCGAATCTAATGTCAGCTCATTACTATCTCTTTTTTAATCTCTAATAACCGAGGCATCTTAACACCTTCCTAACCCGACTCGCAGGATTACAACCCCTGCCCCCTCAAGGTACACGCAATAACTCGCAAACCACATGTACCGGATAAACCAGGTAAATCTAACGGGTTCGAGAACTATAAAACCCCTCCTCCTAAGAGAACAGGGTCAAATTGGGAGGCTTGGGACCCCAATGGCAATAGAAGACCACCAACAACCAATGGACCACAGGGAGCCGGTGCCAGATCTTTGGTAATACGAAGGTTGCACTGCAAAGCGCGACCGAAATCCGAGCAACATAGAACAACGAGAACCTGATGCTTGGAAGAAATGCAATTCGCTGACCAAAATGCTCCTAGCTTTATTGCATTTACGCCCAAAAAATTTTTAAAAAAATTTTACACCAAATAATCCTTCTGCACTCTTTCTATAAGTAAAGAACACACCCCTTTATTCTACACGGCAGACCACACAACCCTCCTCCGTCGAGGTTACCTCTTCTGATAACTCTTAAGCTAATACTAAAGGGTTCAACTGCTATATACCATTTCAGCTTCCGGAAGATTTACAGATTCCCTCTCCAAGTTCCTAGAGCAGACTGTCAGGACGAAGAGGCAGGACCAATATAATCAGATACAAACTCTTAAGGGAATGCGCAAGCCAAATAGTCATTTGGGTTCAGTCAGTCCTCGTGAGCTGTGGAGTTGGGAAAGCTTACCAAGTTGAAAAGCCTGAGAGCAGCAGGCCGAGTGAACTTTCTGGCAAAAAGGAAGCATCCGGCTGGCTTGCCTTTGCTGCTGCACCATTCTCTCCGGTCCTCAGTCTCGTAATGGATATTGTTGATTTCCTACAAGATGTCCCATAAAAGTTACTTTTACTGCAGGCTATATTCTAGATAGGAAAAATGAATTGCCTTTCATCCTTCCATTGTTTTTCTCCATTCTGTGGTAAAAAACTTCTGGTCCATGCCTCAATTACTTGAGAGCCCCCGGTAAGCTCACTAGCCTCATGACATGTCCATTTCACCGAATCTCCTTTTTATGTGTTCAATCGGTTAAGGAAAGGTTCTGTGTCCGAACCAGCGTCAGTGGGCGAAGACAAGGAATGCAACCTTAATGGGTTTATACTATGTTGGAAGGATTGCTGGAAAAGGAACATGTTATGGTCTTCATTTACCAATATATGTTCCAAAGGACAGAAAAAGTAATGAAGTATAGAGAGAGAGTAAACACCTTTATAGATTTAACAAGCGAAGGGGTAGCATCAGAAAATTTGTAAGTGAGAGGATGCCATCCAGCTCTTTCTCGGTCTTTGGAGGATGAAAGATCCCATGAAGAATGGGTTAGTGATCTTCGTGTGATTTCTTCTTCAAGGCCTTCTTGCTATATTTATGAAAAGTAAGGACTTGAGGAAGTGGAGAACTTTAGCCAAGAGGCCATAACATGACAAGAATAAACAATCTATGCTCGAGAAGCCAATAATTCATCTTACAGCAAGTAAAGTCTGGACATAATGTTCATCAGGTATGCAATTGTGTTCCTTTGAGTTATCAAATGGCTGCATGTGAAAAGAAGAAAATAGATTTTGGTTAAAAAACGAGACAGTCCTCAAAACATATTCAAACGAATATGAGAAACAGGTCAGAAGATGGGCTCTGAATAAGGACAACTCACCATACCATGCTCTCTCCAGAACTCTGGCAGCGATTTCCTCTGCACAGTAATGAGAACATTTAGGTAAAGCTTAGTTACAGTACATGTTTCAATGATGATGATCATGAGTTCAGTGGCATTTATTAGGAAGTTCCTGACTCGTGAATCATGAATCATCGTAGCTGACATAAAATACAGCTTGCAGCATAAGACCCCACTATGCTGCAGAGCTGCTTAATTGATAAAGCATCTAATTTGAATATAAAATCCACATGGACTGGACGCAATCCTCTCTTCCCAGGGTAAGACTAAGTCGGTATATGATGAAAAAATGGAATAACTCCATCTATCTATGATTAATTGCCAATAATGTTTTATAATTTTAAAGAAGGTAGTGGAACAAATTTATGACACTTACCCTACAATGCAACTGAAACATTGGAAAGACAGTAGTATCATTCACAACGACCTCAGCATGTTTTCTCGTCAGAACAGCCCACTGCAGCAGTAATTAAGCATTGTCATGAACATAAACCGATAAAAAATTTGTATTGCATTTGCACAAAGGATCAAATAACTATATTTCCTGTTACCTGAGATCCCTTCCTCCAGTTATAGACTGGGATGACAGGGTTCATTCTGGGATTATATCGACCCTCCTTTGTGTCTGCAAAGCTGCACACACCAATAAATGGAAACAGGATCCATCAACTCTGAAGAGAGTATAAAAGCATTTGAAGAGAAATTCAAACAAGATGATAGACAAATACTCGATATCCTCATAGCTACAAATGAAACACATAATGTTGGTGTTTCTAGATTTTTTGAGATTAGCGAAATGCGGCGACTCAAATAGAAAACGATTACACTAAACCTGCAAAGTATAAAGTAGTGATCCTATAATGACAAGAATGCAAGAAAATTGTTTTGTGAGAAAACACGTCTAACTTACAGATTGAAATCATCCAGAAAAGACCATGCCACAGAATAGAAAAAATTATACTGCCCAAACATATCAAACAAGCTGGTTACAGAAGAGAAACAACAGTCCAACAGCTGAGAAGATTGTTCAACAGGGAAATATTACAGAGAGTCGAAAGTTTCACAACTCACCTGTCAACAAAACTAGAAGATGTTGACATTATGTAGTCATATGTGTAGCTGAAGTTGTACAGGGGTATGCAGCTGAGAAAATATACAAGGCAGTACTACTTATTAGATTGAGATTATCACTACTTCCCATTGAAACCAATAACTCTTCAAATAATGAAATGAGGAAGTCACAAACTTTACCTGTCCGACAGAAAAATGAAGCGTTCATTAAGAGGATCCTCGAGCGCATGCCTAAGAAGTATACGCTCTGCTTCTATCATGCTTGCTTCTCCCCAGTCAACCTGACAAAGATCATACAAACTGAGTGTTCAGAAAAATGAGCCAGACCACCACAGACACATTATGTAAATGAAGATTAAAAGTATTGTTTATCAAAAGCAAGCTTAAAATTAGACACAAGCATGAAGATGTTGAGTTAATGTTATTTGCAATGAAAGAAATGGAACCTGTATGCTATCATTCACTTGACGATTGAAAAAGTAGGGAGATCTTGTTGTTGCCTTATTGAATAGAAACCCAGGCCTAGAGTGAACAAAAACTGAAAACCTATCCTCCTTTCCCTGCAAAATATCAAACTACATCCTTAATATGGGAGCAAGCAAATTCAAAACGGAAATTTCAGCAAAGAAAATCAATGTTCAATATAAATAAGCCAGGTGGTTCACGTTTACACTTCCAAAGTTAATTCCTTCAATCCTTCATGAGCTGGGAGGAATATGATACACCCTAAATGTCATACAATCTAACATGGACTAAGCACAAATTTTTTTAATACAGTTCCATGAAAGTAACTTATAAATTATTTTTAATGGGGGATTGGCACAGTGGCATCGACCTCGATTTGGGGCCAAGACATACCAAATGGGACTACCACGCCCCTTTACTCTCCTTTTTCTCCTATCCCTATAGGCCCATTGCTTACTTTTAACTGGGAAAAATTATGAATTGTCACCCTCTCAGAAATTTCACAGCCTATTCATGATATCTTCCTTGCTTTCGCACAAGTGATTGGACCTACAGCTGTCAAAGGATCGTACAAAATAAACCTGTCATCGCCTTAAATGGGTTGGACTATGTTACACTGGCGCTATAATTGTCAAAGAATCATCCAAATCAAACTGAGATTCTGGCAAAGGTTTGGTACAGTGACATCAGATCAATTCTCGACATTTGGAGTGACCTTTTATTCCCCTCTTCCACTCATTCCCCTGATGCCTACGGGCTACAGGCCTCCCTTTAACTGAAAACTGGGATGATTCACTGATTCCCTGGTGTTCTCATAAACCTACATTGAGACACCTGTCATGATTGCTCAAAAGAGCTATATCTAATTAGACCGTTAATTTGCGCCTTAAGATTCGAACATTTACATTCCAAAACCTTCGATGCAATCAGAGAAGATATAATGACAACGACAAGGGGCAAAGATAGGAGAACACACCCATGTCACTTGAAGTTTCTATTTATACGAAAGAGCATGATCGATCAATGGAAAGTACCTGAAAGAATGCGTCCCAGACCATGTCCAATGGAAGCCGATTGCGAGCGATGAACAGGAACGCGATCTTTGGCTTCGGAGCGGAACCATGATGGAGCGAGGCCAACCTCATGATTTGACTGTACTGAGTTTGCATCAGCATCAAACTCACAAAACAGAACCCCATGAACACAGCTGCAAGCGCTTTCCTCTTCCATCTGTGCTGGTGCTTCTGCTGACTCACTTTCCGCTTCATTTACCGAGTCCTTCCCTCTTCAATCGGATGCTTCCACCGTCTCCACCCTCCCTTCGAATATCAAGCCCAAGCTCCTCCCAACCGCCGGTCCTGACATCTCCGCACGCACAAACGACAGGTACACCGAAGCTCGGAGCTTGCCGCGGTTGCAGGGGTCTGCTCCGAGATCCAAGCAGATCCCAGGAACAACACAGGCAAACAACCAATCCCCTCCAAGAATTCCGCTGAGTTCGAACAAATCACGAGGAGGGTCAGTTGGGATGAACTGAAATCAGGTCGGAGATCGAGCAGCGAGAGGAAAGTGAACCCACCGCGAACGGAATGGAGCTTCCTCGCTGGTGGGTCTCCCGCTTCTCTGCTTGAAGCTGAGGGACTGAGAGAGATGGGAGACCCGTGACGTAGAGTGCTGCTGACTTGGGTAAGTGGGAGAAGGAGGAGGCGGAGCTCACGCAAGCTTGCTCTTTGTAGCAATGGTGGCGTAAAGGTCGCAAGGTCGTCTTGGTTGCGTGGGAAGTAGGGAATCAGAGCCCCTTCCCTTTAATCATCTGTCAGCTGTCAGACGAGCGCTCCATTAGGAATTCCTTATGTCAGTTGAAGCCTCCTTCCTCTGGTTGGATCTAGGGAAGCTTGGAAGCTCTAGTGCTGGTCAGTTCAATAATTCAATCCAACATTAATTACAGAAAACTTTAATTTTTTGCAATTATTTCATCAATTTGTCTAACGATCCAGCGATTGGACCGTAAAATTTTATCCCTAATTCTACCAAGTGAATGATAAATCATACCACCAACCTATAAATTAAGCATTTTGGTTGAATATGAGTCCAATCTCTTGTGAGCCTTGTGAGCAAATTGAAGATTTTACATAGTATTAAAGTAAATTTTCCTGTAGGCTAACACCACGCTAAGGACGTGTGTGAAATCCATGACCCGTTAAGCCCGAGACGACAAGGAAAATGCTCGGCTCGTGGGCCAATTTATTGAGTACGGAGAAAAAAAGCCTTGCAGTAGTTTGTGCCAACTCATCTGAGACTAGAGTAAAATGCTCGACTCGCGATTAGTTGTTAAGGGTGAGTATTTAATTACACAGGTTAAGTATGAACATTTTGTCATGTGATGGTGGATGTTGTGATATAAATCTTACATCGATGAGCTTATAAGATAGTGAGTACCACTAAACTGTAAGTTAAAACTTTTGGGTTTGATATGAGCTTAATTTTTTTTACAGGCAAGGAGAAGATTTTGCGATATTTGACACTTTTCCAATCATAAATTTCCTTCATATGTAAAAATTAGGGTTTAGTAATTCTACTTGATAAAAAAGTATCGAATTACCTCAGCTGATTCAAATAGGTGGAATAGATGTAAATTAAAGCTTTATGGGATCCAAAGAGGAGGAGGAGGAGGAGGAGGCACCAAACAGAGGAGGTTGTTGCCATTGATAGGGGCAGGAACCTGTCATGGAGTTTAAGCAAATTCCTCTTAACAAACATCTTATAATGTGTGTGTGTTTTTTCTCTCAAGTGAAAGCAAGCAATGCCACCTAACTTTCATCTGACATGTACCCGCTAACCTCATTGCTCTTGTTCTGAAATTCGAATCACAGTAATTTAGAATTAGATTCGATCCATCGCTTGATTTTCGAATTCCCAAATAATAAATCGGAAATCACAGACATGGATCGAACGAGATGGTTCATAACCTCTTCGCTTTTGAGAGATGTGCGATTTTTCGAATCTTGCAAGGGCAGAAAATTCGCAAAATCTGGTCCAACTAAAACCCGTATTAGTGAAGACCCAGTAGATTTCTGGATACGCGATAGTGCACGTGTTTGTGCCGACGCCCCATTTTCTATTATATCTTCTAGACATTAGTCGAGGATCGACCTAGAAGACGTGGGAAAAATACGAAGAACGTAATCATATCTGGTGGATGGAGACTCGTGGCCGGCGGCGAAGTTGTGATAAATGGGCCTACGTTGGGTTGGCCCGCCTTCATAGAAACATGGGCCGCCGGATGTTATGACTGGTAATGGGCCTCTGGCAGCTGGGCCCGTGGCCCATGCCGTTGCAACGCGGGCTTGCAACTCCGGCCCACAGCGAAACGACAGCGTTTTAATGGTCGGAGCCTGTTACCATCATCATCTGTCTCCTACCAGTAACTACACCAACGGTAATTGTCCATATTTGGAAAGGGCAGTTATGCGATGTAAATAATAGTGATGTGATATATTTATTTAATTAAAATATATTATTTATATATTTATTCAATTATAATTCACCATTTGTTATAATTTTTATGTTTTTTCAGAAAGTTTTATGATTTAATATCAAGTTTCACTTTGACGGATATTTCACGTCATTATTGAAACATGTATAACCTCTTTACTGAAGATTTCCTCAGATTTTGGTCATAGATGTATCCAGAAAACCAAATCAATGGGGGCAAAATTGAAGAAAAAGCTAAAACGCCTAAAGTATAGTATCAAAATCATCAATCTCATATCGATCGTCTTCGAACTAAGGTCGATCGAGGCGCGTTTGATCCGACACCGAGCTCCAATATATCTCTTCCGGACACGTACAAGCTTGTCTTGAATTGTGAACATGACGTAACGGATGAGCTCACGAGATCATCGGCCTCCGGTCGTGTACTCAGACAAAGATAGTTGGCAACGCTTCCCACCTGCCTCCTGTCATACTCATACATATTAAAAGTTCTTCTTATTTTAATAATTCATTGAATAATTCACCAAAATATAAGCTTAAAACGCAAGATAATTTTTTTTCCCATAAAAGTCGATTTACAATAATTAGTCTTTAATTAAAAAAATTAAATATGAGGTGAATAAGTTGTATAATAGGACTCCATATCTTTTTATTTTCTCTGTTATAATAGGAAAATTTCCATTTTTTTCTTTTTGCTTAAAAAATGAAAAAAAAGATCGATTTTCTGCATTTTTTTATGTTCTCCCTTTTTTAAAAAAATTGCATTGCATTCTTTTGATTTTGACTGCTATCCGTTTATTTAAGTGAGGGAAAAATGCAGGAGAGACACGTACATTTATCAATTCTTTCAAAATAGTTCTAAATATTTTAAGGTAATAAATAAAGTTATTTATCTTACTTTCGCTACAATATCGAGTCAATGTCATGCCATTATCATGCTGTTACTTTAGCGTGTCAATGTCACGTCATTCATTACTTTAAATTAAAGTGTGCAATGTTACCTCACACTCTCTCTAGAAGTTCTAGAGGGAGAAAATCCTCTCTGCGTGAGAGCCTTTTCCTCCCTTAGTTGGAGTCACCTCCCTTCCCCCCTCCACCTTGTCTCCTCTCGTCCTCTTTCCGATCAGCTAGTAAGCCAGCAACTAACCCACACCAAAGGCTTCCTGCATCATTCAAAGAGTAAAGGCAGGCAGCTCCCAGCATTAAAGATCGGCTCAACCAGTCCAAAGAGCATTAAAGGAAGATCTTTGAGAGTACAAGCTTAAAATATGAAAGTTATTGCTGATAGGGTACTCCCACAAATAAAAGGTGGAGGGGAGCCTGCTCAGAGTGCGATACAGACTCAAGAACCACCCCCACCAAAACCTCCCTATCAACCTGCACTACAAAAGATGGATGAGGGCGATCTGGAAATTTCCCTTGAAGGCATGTTCAAAGCACAACTCGGGCTAAAAGGAGAGGATGAGGTACTAGAACTGCCAACCAGCGAAAAGCAGAAGCTAGGGGACAGGACTTTGGCGTTACTTGCAAAACCCTACGGGTTCAAGACCCCACCAACGAAGGTAGTTGCTGCTCACCTCCAACAAGCCTGGCGGTTTACGGAAGGTGTGGTGATTATGCCAAATAAGTATGCAAAAGGTACATTGGTTTGTCTCTTCTCCGACCAAAAAGATGTGGAAAAAGTGGAGGAAAATGGAGCATGGTCAGTTAGAGGTTCACATATACTGCTCGGCCGCTGGAATATGGACTTAGCTATGGAAGACGTTCCACTAGACTCTGTTAACTTTTGGGTTCAAATTAGAGGCATTCCGCCCGAGCTCTTGTCGGATCACAGTATTCGTAAGGCGGCGGCAAAGGTCGGCGAGGTGTTAAAGATTAACTGGGCAGACTCCTCAATCCCTAAGTGGTTATCCATCCCAAAAATCCTGGTTAAGGTAAATGTATCTATCCCTTTATGTCCAGGGTTTCGGCTACGAAGGAAAAACGGAGATGTCACCTGGGTTAGCTTTAAATATGAGCGACTATCTACCTTCTGTTATGACTGTGGGCTTCTTGGCCACGATAGAGGTGCATGTCCTTCAGAGGTACCTATAGACCCCGATCTTTACGGCCCCTGGATTAAGTATGATGAAAAGGCGGACATCCCAGCCCCTAAGGCGAAATCTACCCATCAAAATCCCAACATCCGGACCAGAGGAAAGCAGAGCAATTCAGGGATGAACGAAAAAATAGCTAAGGAATGTCAGGAAGAGGAGCAGGAGAAACAGAGCTACACAACACCCGAGGAAGAAAATTTCAAAATACTCTGCAGTGTACCTGAAAAGATCTCAAAATTTTTTATTGAAAGAAAAATGAAGGAGATGCAGGAGGAAGACTTCTCTGACGAAATTAGTACTGGAAAATTAAATGAAGCAGGGACTGAGGAAAGAGAATGTACAGCTCGTAGAAAAGTAACCGTTACAAGGTTTAGAAGCGGCTGGAGCCACAATGAAGGACGTTTGATCTCCTTAAGGCCCATCTACACTCAAGGCCAAAGCTCCGGAACGGGCCCAGCCCAAGGAAATGAAGCATGTTCAGCGAAATGGATCGTGCAGGAGCCCTTTCAAGAGGTCCATGAGCATATTGTGATAAGCTGCAAAAAAAGGAAATGCGGGCTAAGTCCAGACTTGCTATGGCACGGTACTTCCGGTCCTAAAGACTATCTCCAAAAGCTGACGATGCACGAGAACCCAGAAGGAAAGGTTCATCTCATTTCTGATAGAGATGAAAGTGTTACTTCTCAAGAAGACTATTCTATTGAGGAACCCATGGAGACCTCGGATCCCGAGTATGTCCAAACGGCTGGGGTGGCGGGCCTTACCTTGCCCCCACCCCCAAAATGAGTATCCTCGCTTGGAACTGTCGGGGAGCGGGAGGGACGCCGACAGTTCGACAGTTAAAATCCCTCCTAAATAAGCATAATCCACGTGTTATCTTTCTCGCAGAAACAAAAGCTCAAGAAAAACGATGCACTCAGATAGCAAGGAAGCTCAGATTGGAGGGAATCTGCTGTGTCGAAGCTGAGAGGAATTCAGGGGGGTTGCTACTGCTATGGCATGAGGATCTTGAGGTAAGTATCCTATTTAAAAGCCCCAATATGATTCACCTGTGCATAAATCATGAAATACTTCCTTCCAAATGGATATTAACATGTGTGTATGGACCACCATATGCAAATTTGAAAAAAGAATTCTGGACCAGACTTAATGAAATTGCTGAAACCATAACTGAACCTTGGCTGCTACTAGGAGACTTCAATGAAATATGTAATGCTAGGGATAAATTGGGGGGTAGACACATAGCTAGCACATCCCGCAGCTACCTAGAAGACTTCATCTCGAACTCGGGCTGCATTGATTTGGGCTTCAATGGGAATATGTATACATGGAGGAACAAAAGGGCAGGACTAGCACATATTCGACAAAGATTGGACAGAGCCCTGGCAAATGAAAGCTGGAGATTACACTATCCCAAGGCAGAAGTTTTCCATCTACCAGCTACAAATTCAGATCACAACCCAATTTTAGTCAAGCTATGGAGTGAGAACCAGTCGAAGCCAAAACCATTTAGATTCGAAGCGATGTGGACTAGAGTAGAACAAAGCAAAGAGATCATTCAAAAAGGCTGGTCAAGCAGAATCAGAGGGTCCAAACAATACCAATTCTCAGGCAAAATAAAGAGTACAAAGCAGGAATTAAAGACCTGGAATAAAAACACCTTCGGCTGTTGCAACAAGAAAGTGGAACAACTGCTGGGAGACCTTGACAGGATACAACAAATGGAGCCATCTGCATTCAATATACAAAAGGAGTCAGAAATACAACTCGAGTTAGATGAGCAACTAGCTAGGAAGGACCTACACTGGAGGCAAAAATCAAGAGAACTTTGGGTCCAAGAGGGAGATAGAAACACCAAATTTTTCCATCTTTCCACAGTCATATGCAGAAGAAAGAACCACATTACGGCGATCAAAAGATCAAATCAGGAGTGGGAATTCGACCTCGAGAGGATTGGGCAGTACTTCTTAAATAATTTCAATGAGCTATACTCCTCAAAACATCCCCAATTCCCAGAAGACTTGGAAGGCCTATTCCAGAATATTATCAGTGAAGAGGACAACATAGGTTTGACACTCATCCCAACAGAAGAGGAAATCAGCAAAACAGTGAAGGCAATGACATCATTGAAAGCTCCTGGACCAGATGGTATGTCTCCAATCTTTTACAAGCACTATTGGAATATCATTCAAAAGGATTTCATAAAGGCTGTTCAAAATTTTTTCCAAAGTGGTTCCCTTTTAAAACAATGGAACAGTACCTTTATCACATTAATCCCAAAAAGTAGAGGAGCCTGCACCTTCAACGACTTTAGACCCATCAGCCTTGGCAATGTGTGCTATAAAGTGATTTCAAAGATAATAGCCAACAGACTAAAACCTCTACTAGAAAAAATCATAGCCCAAAACCAAACAGCCTTTTTAGAGGGTAGATGGATTAATGAAAATAGCATTTTGGCCCAAGAAATATTCCACTTCATGAAAAAATCAAGGGCCAAAAAGGGCTGGGCTGCAATGAAGATTGATCTCTCAAAAGCCTTTGATAAAATAGAGTGGAGCTTTCTCTTAAAAATCCTACATAATCTGGGCTTCCACCAAATATTCATCAATTGGATTCACCAATGCATAGCCACTACCTCAATGTCTATTCTCCTCAACGGCTCCCCATATGGTTTTTTCAAACCAACTAGAGGACTTAGACAAGGAGATCCATTATCCCCCTATTTATTCATCATTGTCATGGAATCCTTGTCTAGAATGCTATATAGAGCAGAACAAAGAAAAGAAATCACAGGGGTCAGAGTGAGTAGAAGTGGTCCATCTATTTCCCACCTATTCTTTGCCGATGACTTAATTATACTGAGCAAGGCTGGTTTAGCTGAAATAGCTCACTGTAAGTCAATCCTGGAAAAATTCCGTCAATGGAGTGGGCAGGAGATTAACTTCAATAAATCTGGAATCCATTTTTCAAAGAATACAAATCCCCAAACCAGAAGAAACATAAAACAAATTATGGGAATGAGTAAACTGAAAGCTGATGCCAAGTATTTAGGAAATCCACTATTCTTAAAAAGGAAAAAATCGGAATCCTTTCACTATCTTATTGACAAGATGAAGTCTAAACTGGAGTCGTGGAAAGCAAAATCTCTATCATGGGCAGGAAGGGCCACCCTAGTCAAATCAACACTGAACTCAATCCCAAACTATACAATGTCCCTGTTCAAGCTCCCCAAGAAAACTTGTAAACAAATTGATCAGGTGAGCTGTAAATTCTGGTGGGGAGTACAAAATCAAGTAAAGCACTACTTTGCCCCTAAAAGTTGGACCTACCTCTGTTCACCTAAAGAAGCTGGAGGGATGGGATTCAGGAAAGCAGAAGAACAGAACAGGGCCCTCCTATCTAAAACAGCTTGGGCTCTAACAAGAGACTCACCTAGTCTTGCCATCAGGACTTTGAAAGCCAGATATGGAAACTTTCTCAATTCAGCCCACAGAAACAGATGCAGGGACTCCCCAGTGTGGTCAGGTCTACAGGATTGCAAAGGCACACTTCAAAGTGGAATTCGAAAGAAGATTGGTAATGGAGGCACAACAAAGGTCTGGACAGATAGCTGGATCCCAGGCTTCCCGGACCCAACTAGGGTAGCAGCAGATCCCCAACTCATAGAGCCAGACCTGAGGGTCAGTGATCTAATTCTAAGGAACCCAACACGATGGAATTCCATAGCAATAGAACATATGTTTACACCAGAAGCAGTTGATGCAATCAAAGGAATTCAATTGCCACATCAAGAAGCAGAAGATGAAGTCATCTGGGACTCAAGCCCCTCTGGAGAACACTCGGTGAAATCTTTCTATTTAAAAGATCAGCAACATAGATTCTCTTTTGAAAACTCAATTTTCTGGGAAAAACTCTGGGGATTAAAAATCCATGAAAGATATAAAATCTTCCTATGGAGAATGGTGAACAATTGCCTCCCCTGGTTTGCAAATGAGGAAGCCTGCTGCCCTATTTGCAAAACAGGCTCCGACCATCCAGAGCACTTGTTCTACGAGTGCATCTTCTACAGGGTCGGTTGGAGGGAGTCACCTTGGCTGCTATGGCATATCCCTTTTACAGCAAACTCTCTACTGGAACTAGTGAAATTTATTATTGACCCCCCTAGAGAGTTTACATCTAATTTGATTGACTCTAAGGAATTCACTTGCTTCGGATCTATCCTGCTCTACTATTTGTGGGAGCTCAGAAATAAGGCCTTGCACGAACCAAGCAAACCAAATTTACATGATTTTATCTCTAAAATTCACAGGATCTACACGGAGCACAACAAAACAAGGATGCAAGAGCAGATAGACCAGGGGCTGGAAGGACTTACAAGGTTGAGCCGCCCGCTGACAACAATCGTCTGCTCCGATGCTTCGTGGCTGGAAGGAAGCTCTGGGCTCGCTGGACTGGCGCTTGACCTCCATCTCCAACCAATCTGTGCCTGGACGGAGAAGATGAATGCTTCTAGCCCGCTGCATGCAGAGGCAGAGGCCTTGCTTCGATCGGTCAAGGTTGCCCACACCAGACAATGGAGGAGAATCACTTTCTGCTCCGATTCCCTAACCCTAATTGAGATTCTCAACGGCAACAGATCGGTCCCCCCCCAAATTCGAAGCATCGTGCAAGAAATTGGAAGCCTTCTGCGAGATTTTGAAATGTGGAGTTGTGTATGGCTAGCAAGGGAATCAAACCACCTTGCAGACAAATTAGCTAGGATATGTAGGAAAGGAAGAAACAATGGTCTCTGTTTTTTGGACGGGGAGGCTCTGAGCCCTTTCGTGGCTGACGCCCATGCCCTACCCACAAAACGCTAATGTCGATGTCGTTTTACTTTCATGAATATAATCACTATCTTTATTCAGCAAAAAAAAAAGTGTGCAATGTTACGGCATCGTCATATCAATATCATGTCAATTTAAAATAATGTCAGGTTATGAAAAGAACTTGATATTATAACGTGAATAATATATAATATGTTATTTATCTTTTTAAAATATTTAAAATTTATTTATTCGATAAATATATATGACTCTCGATATCTCACTAGCGTTGTAACGCGTATTGTTCTGGACGAATCAACTAATATAGCGGCGAGTAGGCTGCACGCTGAACTCTCCCCCGTAAAGGACAACAGGGTACAGCTAAATTCCTACTCGCCACATTCTTTTGACACGACGCGCCGATTACCCGCCTATATGGACACACAGCCACCCATTCAGCCATTGAACTCCGTTTGTGTCCTCTGGCTTCTAGATCTCTCGGGAAAATCTCTGTAGGTTTGAATTCAGTATATCGGAGGAGGAAGAGGAGAGCTATGGCGATGCCCAAGGCAAAGGAAATTGTCTCCGCCAACCCCGTCGTCGTCTTCAGGTAATCTAATCTCTAATCTCTCCCTGTTATCCATTCGTTTGCTTATGGCGATTGGATGGTGGAGCTCTGTGTGAGTGTATTTCGTGCGCTGTCAGCAAATCGTCCTGTCCGTTCTGCGTGAGTGTGAAGAAGCTGCTCACTGAGTTGGGGGCTAACTACAAGGTGATCGAATTGGATCAGGAAGGTTAGATCTGATTCTTCTCCTCTTTGTGTGCGGAAACAATTTTGATCGTTGAGTTGAATGGTCGTGGAGCGTGATTTGATTTGAGGAGTTCTTAATTTCAAGTCAGAGTAGTAGATCGAGGCATGACTTTTGCAATTCAAGGAGGAATGCGGATACCTTTTGTGTTGGACTGTTGATATAGAAAGTAAAAGCTAGGAGCCCTCTATTTCCAGTTTTCGTCACTTCCGGTGCTTGTCGATCAGACTCTTGCTGTGCTTGTATCACAAAATCTGACTGATCGGCCATTTGAAGTTCTATCCATATGCTCCGGCTGATTTGGTCGGATTATATTGCCTCTTCGATCGAGTTTGGCTTAGTTGTGGACTCTCTACTCTATATTGAGATTCCCTTTAATTTGAAACTTTTTGCGGTTGATAACTTATTTCATGTGCTGCAATCTTCTCGTTGGAAGGATGACTGACTATGCACACAAAGCAACTGTTCTAACCTCCGGTTACAGCGTCCTATCTTAAACATGATGCTAATGCTGCAGAAGACCAAGTTTTTTGGTTCTATATTAGGTTGCAAGACTGACCCTCAATCAAATTTTTTCCCTCTCTCACTGTGATATAATGGGGTCTTTGGCGACCCTATTCTAAGAAGAACCAACCTGTAAAAGGAAAGCTAATGGTCCGTGATCTTCTAGTGTTTATGCTGCTAGAATTTTAAATGTGAATGTGCTCTACTGCCTCTGCCAGTGGATAAGAGATGTATTACAGTCTAGAACGTACCATAGAGCCTGCCTCGTGATAGCATCTCAAATTACTATTACTACTAAACAGGTTAATTGATCATAAGCTTAATATCTAGCATAGGAGCATGAAATGTTTGACATACATTCCAGTATATCGATTCTGTTCTTTCATTACACGGAGCAGCCTACTGAATATTGCTTTTGAAACTTGTACGACATTGCTTGATGTTTTGAAGCGGATGGAAAGGAAGTTCAGGCTGCATTGGCTGAGTGGACTGGACAGAGAACGGTGCCCAATGTGTTCATTGGAGGGAACCACATTGGTGGCTGCGACAGTAAGTCTTCCTGAGTTCCTTATTCAAATAGAGGCTCCTGATCCCTTACATTACCTCTTTGTTTTTTCACTTTCGGTTCCAACCTTCTCTTTCAGCAACCACAGCTATGCACGGTGAGGGGAAGCTCGTGCCGCTGCTCACTCAGGCCGGAGCTGTCAAGGCTTCTTAAAGGGTATCTGTTGCTTGAATAATGAGTGTGTGCATTCAATAATGATGGAGTCTGTGTTGATTCCATGTCACTTCGTGTTTGCTTTCCACAAAATGGATCTCCCATATATGGTCTTAAGATGTTCTATCTGTGAATCCAAAGTAAGATGATTGTGCATTATTGAGTGCTTGCTATTCTCCACTTAGAATATTGCGACAAAGTTAAAACGTCTTGGGTTGGGTCGGGATGCGCCCGGTGAAGTTCTATAGGGTTATGATTGTGCAGGGGTTGATCCTATACCATAAAGTTGGCTTCCTTTATGAAGGATTCTTTTCATCAGTAAGAAGTGCGGTACATCCTGCCATGGCATCTAGCATAACAAAAGCCGGTGTCTGTCCACCGTCTTTAATAAATGCTTAGAAGGGATTGAAATACGAGGTTTGGATCCATCAAACTATTTAAAAGCTAGTTCCTAATCTTGTTGATTTCCTTCATGTACAGCTCGTGTAAGGTAACCGAGTTATGTCTTTTCCCATGTACAGTTCTGGTAAGGTTCCTCCGGTAACATGCGGAGAGGATATTGAAACCCCAGCGAGTCCCAAGGTTCCTAGAGAGAGACCTAATTCAACAACATCATCTTCCACCGACATAGGAATCGGGAAAGAATCTCGAGAATAAACTCTGGTCCGTTCGTACCAGTAACTGGAAGATGCCATAGCACGGGATGTGCAACAGCCCCATCATCACGTACCTGCGATGTTTGACACCCGCGACCCCTAAAAGAAAGAATCAGTACATGCAAAGTTTCACAGGAAACATGACATCAGACTTCTGCTTGCACGAGACATGTATACGTCTAGAGATTGAGTTATCGTACCATAAGGGAGCATACGGGGATGACAAGTCGAGAAATGGGTACGGCTGCCTGCAACACGGTGAAGAGCTCCATGATTTTGATGCAACAAAGCCGTAGGAGGACTGGAGAATGAGGGGTGAAGGTGTTACCGACGGAGATGCAAACTCGAAGAATCCACTGGAAGATGACAAATGCAACCGTCCATAGCATGGATGAAATATGAAATCCGGAGTCAAGGGACATGCTGAATTTTGAAAATGTAAGAATTGAGTATCGAACATTCAGCAATGTAGAGAGAAGGGGAGTTACTCGCAGTTACCAAGCAATTGAAAGCTGTATCCCCTACTAGCAAGACCGCATTCAGCGTGTGCACATTCACTGTCATCTGCAATACATTGCACGAATAAAATGCATATCTGTTATAAAAGTTGCGGGAAGAAAGTATGGAGTACAGAGAGCAAATATTGCAAGAACAAGGGACGAACGTGATTTGAGGAAGCCAAGTCCCTTGAAAGCCAGGACACTCCGTGGAAAAAGGTTCAGAAGATGAAATCTGGAATGTTAAAGACAGGGAGGCAAGCAGTGCTGTCAGTCAGGCACTGCGGGCTAGATGGGAAGAGAGATGGTGCTTACGGCAACTTTTGCTTAACCATTGTGAAAGGGTGGTGATATTTGGCATGATATGTTCTTGAAGACGGGGTATATGATACTCCGGCACCTTCTTGGTGGCTTCCGATGAAATCCTCCTGTTTAAATTCAAAAAAGAAACATTAATTCCACCAACATGTGAGCACTTACAAAATTCAAAGGGTAGTCTCTGATTGTCAGGAATGGGAAGATTATGAGCCAATACACGCAACCAGTAAGCATCACAGCTCCAGCACTCATCTATTCATAAGAAACATAAAAGGCTATAAAACTTTTACATCAAATGCTAGTGAATGAATTATTGCCAGCATGAAACATTTCAAATGGACAAAGCTGCAAATTCAAACAGCAATCCACAATGTAATCGATCGACAGCTTCAAAATCTATCCTTCAGATTAACTTGAAATCACCAACGAAAGGGAAAGGCTTTATCAAAATACAAGGTTCCATAAATCTAGCATCACAAAGTATCCACACCTATTCAAGACAAAACTCCTCGAATTTTTGCAGATGTAATACTTTCTGCAAACTATTGAAAAGCAAGGGCGGAAGATAGTGAGCCAGAAGTATTTTTGAACCATGGAATTTTCAATGACAATCCTAAGGTTAGCACAGCACCTGAAATATGACTTCAAGGAGATGACTGCAAAATCCTGCAGCCTGCAGGATGCATTTTTCCTCTTGAGGATCTGAAAGCCCATCTATTGCACATTTATCTCTCTTGTCTTGACATGGGAGAGGCTGGTATAAGCTTGATCCATGTTCTTCATCTATCTCTGCATTGTCAACTTCGCGATGACTCCTGTACTTATGACACTGGTAACAGCCATAAATGGAAAGCAATGATCCAAACTATGAAAGAAGCATCCGTACCGTGTTGAACAGGCTTTGTCTTACTTATTGGTATAGGTGAGAGCTGGTGAGGTGGAGTGGAGAGGTCTAGTATTCTAATATTAATAAAATAAAATTAAGACCTCGCTGGAAACAAAATGAGAATGCATACCCCAAAATATATTGTTAATAAAGTGAGCGTCCACCTGCAGCACATAAAGAACAGGATCAGCAGGTGGAATGTTAAAAAGCTATATTCAGAAACAAATGGTGACATTGACTGGTTAAGTTTGTGACAGTGGATCCAGCTAGTCTGCAGATTAGATGATTAAAGATCAAGAGGTTCGTGAACAATATATGCCATACACAATACAGAGTAATTTTTCACTACTGTGCCTAAAAATTGATGCCAAGAGCCTGGGAACAAAATTCCTGTTGTACTGAATACTTTGAGAGACCCTTATGGCATTTCATCTTGGAAGACAATTTCACAAAGAAGCCAACCTTTCCAGCTGAATGTTGTTTGCTGGGCCAGCTTAGTGTCGTTAAAATCAAAGGAAATAGATGTGTCGGATTACAAACAATAAGAAGCCGCACTGAATATGAAAGAAAAAATATCACCACCGTGCTTGATGACTTTTACGATAAGTGTGGTTGGAAAGCAAGGAGAATGAAATAATGTGGAAAGCAATGAGCCAGATGGGGTGGATTTGCTTGAGACATGGTTTCCATGCTTCATCATTCCACAAAAATAATCCTATATTGGCAGTTTCTCCTTGATCGTGATCTGAACGTTTTGAATATTCATATTTCCATATGATCTATGGAGCGACAGAAATTGATGCTATCCAGTCCAACCAATAGGCAGGATCAATATCAGCAACAGCAGCCTCCAGTTTCATCCTGTTAGTTAATTAAGCATCATTTGCTCATATCCAATTTATCACAACAAGAAGAAAGGAGATAGGGCAATTGAAATGGCATAACTAGCTCAACTGCAATGTAACAAGATAAAAGCTAAATCCAAGGGAAGGAAAATGGAAAGTTACATGGCTGTCCTATTGAGACATTTGAGTCAGCAAGTACGAGGAGGAGGACATGGAGTGAATCCCACCCTGCTTATTCAACAAGTAATGAAAAACCAAGCAAATCAAGTCATTCCAATGGCAAGTTACTGATCAGAAACAATACAGATCTACAAAATGTGGGAAGTGAAGAGACCGCCTTTACAACCACAACTCCGTATTTCTGGAATGAGCTGATGGCAAGTACGCCAGCTTCAAAAGTTTGACTTTATAAGGAAAGCACAATGAACTAGCATGGTAACCTAACATGTAAATATAAAACAATATGGTAATACAATTTCTGAACTGATCCTCCGGGACTTTAATTGAATCAAGCCTAATGCCTATGATTCTGAGAAGAACACACCAAACAGCAATCAGAACTGAAGCTTCTTGATGGTTTTACCTCACCGATAGTTTCAACTCCCCAATCGCACAGAGGATAAACAGCACAGCGTATGATCAACCGGAACAAGAGAGCTGTTACCAGCCTGGAGGAACTTTCGCTCGCGGGAGATTGGAAGTCGCATAAGTGGCAATTTTCAACAAGAACAGACGATTCCGTACTTTGAATTCGACGAACTCAGAACAGTGAAAGCAGGAGAAGCTCTGCTTCTATCGGAGATCTGTGCTCTGAACCTTGTGCAAGTATGGAGGAGGGAGAAGAAGAAGTCCCCGGTGGACAAATTCTACTCCATAGCCAAAGAAGAAGACGACGAGAAAAGGTACAAAACGGAAAATGAAAATTCTCTCTTTTGGAGGGAAGCGGCGTGACGGCGCCTCTTCCGTTTTGGGCTGCCGTTACCTCCGTCAGGAGGAGGGCTCGGTGGTGGGCCCCAGAGATCCTTTTTCGGGCCAGGCTCTATAGAAATGGGCCTGGTGCTACAACGGTTCAGAATTTACCATCTGCTAAAAGTGTAGTAGAGGTTAGGGTGGCATTTCAGGCCAGCCCGGTGTTATCATGCTGGGCCGACATGACCCATTGAGCATTTTAGAACGGGTCGGACGGTCCAATAAGAGGGTAGTCTGATAATCCACGGCCCGAATATCAAACGTAAACTTATCAGGCCGGCCCGATTATTTAGTACGGTAATTAATTTTGATTTTTTTTACTTAAGGAAAATTTATTGTTACATTATTTTTTATTGTCAATTTAGTTTATTTTCGTGTTAGCGAAATCAAGCCAGCTTGCCACGAGTTTATCTAGAACGAACCTGACACATTAGTATTTCGAGCTAGGCCGACCCAGCCTGTTAAGGATTTGGTCCGATAACCCTAAGCCTAGGTATGGTCTTATTGTGCCGGCCTCGAGTCGGGCTATCAGGTTGGGCGTAAAATTGCCATCCCCGTTAGATGTTCAAAGTTTCATATTTGAATCCCTCAAACATCAGAAAGTTATACTCGTTAATCCGAAAACCCAGAGAGACGAGTCAGAAACGAGATTAGGAAATCGGGCTACCCCGACGATCGACCGTGGAGTTTAGAAAGCCGAGGTTACATAGCCATGACCACCGTCAATAGCTGCTCGTGGGTGCGGTCACGGGGCAGGCAGCACGTTGAGATCCGATCGGGACTTCGATCTTTAATTTCTCAGCTATCGTCTCGATTTAGACATCTTATCCCAACAGCAAAAAAACTATACACCGACTAAAACATCTAGAACATACGATATATCTAGCTAGATCAACTCTTGATCCTGCTGCTTCTGATATATATATATATATATATATATCTATATTTACATATACATATATTATAGATGTACGTTTCATCTCTACTGTCTCCTTCTTCCTCCTCCCATTCTGAGCATCCTCTGATCGCTTGAGGTATCTGACAAAATTGGCAATGCATGAGCCTATAGAACAGTAAACAGCCACTATGTAATTATCTGATTGCAGAAATAGAGAAAGGATTTTCTCTTTCAACTATGCATCATCTTGTATTCAAAAATCCAATTAATTTTGACTAATCCGAGTTCAAATTGGGCTAACAGTTCTTATGGCAAACGAGTTTGTTACATCATTAATGAACTCGACCAATGATTGTTCAATATATTAACATAAGTATCACAAAATCATTTTGTCTTCATTAGTTGTATTCGCTGTGATATTTTTTCAGTACTGTGTCATATAATCATTGATTGAATCCAGCACGTCACTTGAGAATTTCTCAGCCAGGGTTAGCCACTAATTAAGACATAATTTTATTTAATTATAATACCCAAGTTCAAGCCACTGAAAGAGGTACCGAACTATCTCAAATAAGTCTAGATCAGTGAAAAAGTGATAAAATTTGTGAAAGAAAGAGGATTTAGAGAAGAATTGTTGCAAAAAATAAAGTCATTAATTATTACTGCTGCTGTTTAGCTGCCGGGGGGATGAGACAACATGGTTATATGCTCGAAAGAAGCTCCTGTTTTCCTTAAACAGCTCTCTCCACACTACAACAGCCCAACAGAACAGTGTCATTCTAAACATATACATACACATATATCATATTCTACCACGGACTAAGCATCGAGCTCTCTATAAAAACCGGACCTCGAAAGGTGTAGAAGGAAGAAGAGGAAGAAGAAGAACCTGTCAGGGTGACAATGGGCTGGATGCCGGCGTGCTTGGCCAGAGCCCGGATGCAGTCCTCCATGGTCATGCCGAAGCACAGGCACGTCTCTATCAGGTGCTGAACCTGCACACAGGCTCGTGACGGGTACGGCAATCGATCAGTTAGAATACTAGTTAGCTAACCGGGAAGATGGATGGCGAGTTTTCACCGTGCGATTATGAAACATTTTGTTGCATTTACCATGTGAATGTAGCTGTGCGGCTGGCAGTGCAGGCAGGGAAGCTGGTGTTCATGGTAACGATGAACCATTGCTCTTCCGTGTCTATGGAGCCAGGAGAACGGTAAGAAAGAGAGAGACAAGGTTGAGTGTCTCCAAGGTTGAAGAGGTTGACTGAGCGTGAGATATTTTGTGGGATATTTTTGTTGGGATTCAGGGTTTCTTTTTTCCTTTTTATACATGGAAAGTAGAGAGAGGAGGATGGGGGGAAAGAGTAGAGCTTTATCCAGAGATGTGATGTGATCCAAATTGAAGGGCCATGAGGGCATCTGAAATCTAAAGTCGAAACCTCGGGGGCCTCATCCATTATTCTCATCTCATTTCCCTTTCCCAAGGTGATAAGAGCCCTCCCGTGGATAGTAAAACAAGAGGGTTTTTTCAGGCTCGGTGAATCTCTGACCTTTCTTTAAGAACAGTTTTGAATATTGTTAATGGTCAGAGTATGCTTAGCTAGAGGGCTCGTGGGAGTCATTTGGGACTATTTCTTGAATGGAATATCAGATTTCACGTATATGAGTTGGTTGAAATGCGTGTCACCTCTTCCAAAATTAGGTAAAGTTTTAAATCATAAGTTGTAATGGAACTTAATTTATTCAGGATTCATTAGTTCATTGATAATGGGTGCTGCACATCGAACAAAATTAGTTGACCTAATTCGATACCGTTTTTCTCTCAGTAAGATCTCCAGTTTCAGAAGTTTTGAAATAGGAGAATATATTATCGGAAGAATTTTACTTTTTCACGGGCTTGGTTCAAATTTGGACTGATGGAAGCCCATTGGTAAGAAAAATAAGAAAAATTCGGGCTATTCGTCCTAAGCGTCTCTGCTAGACAATTGCTGCTCATAGTCTGGCTCTTTGGGCTCAGTGAGCCAAACACTATGGCCGAATATCGTACTCTGTTCCAGCCCAAATATAACGAACAAAGCAAACCTCGACTCTGACTCGGTCCAGACGTCTCGTCTCTTCCTCCTCTTCGTCTTCTGCAAGAGGGTTTCTTGCTCTTTTCTAGTAATTGGTCGTGGCAGTCATTTTCAAGTCTTACCAGCGCTGTGGCGTATATCCGAGAATGTGTCCTATCCATCACATTTCTCGAACATCGATCAGGACAACCAACAATGGTACACGATGATTGGATGGACCATTCTCAGACAGACCATAACATTAAACCAACAACAACGACCACCACAGTTCCCTTGCCCTAACACCAATGGCGGTAGGACATGAGAAAACAGAACGACAGACACAAAGCCAGCCACGGACACAAAGGCCAACGACAGAATAAAACAAACTAAAGAAAGAAAGACACCCACAACTTAGGTATAAGTTTCCAAGAACTTCAACTGCAGATCTCGACTTGATTTTCTTTCCAGCACGCTTAGATTTTGCGATCGGTCAGTTCGCTCAATTCAGGCACGCCTATGAGAGATCATCTCCAGTAAGTCCATCTCCTTCCTCATGGCCTCCCGGGTCTCCTCCGATTTACCGCTGGTCTCGGCCTGGTCCTGACTGAACAGAAGATACCCCATCCCGCATCCGTACGGGCCAGGCCACTCCCCGCTCCCGTGGCCGGGGGGAGGCAGCTCCAGGTCGAAGTTCCTTGTCCTGTTATCGGCAGTATCCATTTCACTTGCCGATCTGCAGTTCCTCTTGTTCCTCTTCTTGTTGTTATTGTTATTATCATTATTATTGTTGACGAGTAACGACAGAGGGATGGTGCTCCTGATGTAGTCCCGGAGAAGAGTGGAGCCACCGCTGTTGCCTGAGCTGCTGGCGGGCCGGCTGCGCCTCGAGAGCTGCTTCCTCTTGGTGGCGTTCCAGTGGTTCTTGATGGTGTTCTCGGTCCTCCCGGGAAGGCGCTTCGCGATCTCACACCACCTGTTCCCGACCTCCCTGTGGGCGTCTATCAGGATCATGTCCTCCTCCAGGCTCCACACATCCTTCTGCAAAAAAAAAAAAAGGGAAACAAAAAGAAAAACATGTTATCACACACCGAAACTTTTGTCGTTCGGGCATTACCAACATCTCGACATTTTACAAAATATGTTATCCGCTGCTAATCATTTCCTTGGACAAGATCACAAAATTCGAAATTGAAAAATTTAAAATGTGCTACGAAGGTCGTGTATCAGTTGCTTCTGTCAAGAATGCAGACGTCGTACTCCTACAGGATGTGTATTTTCAAAAGGTCAAGCGACGTGACCAGCTTCCCAAAAACCGTAGACACGCGTCGTTATCTTTAACGACGCGCATTAATTTCTGGTTAAAGTGCAAATTAAAAGCAAATAAAAAATGAAGAGATTACAACCCTCCCCATGCAATGGTAATTGTATGGTTAATTCGTTAGGGTAAAATTGTAAAATATTGCATAAATTTTATTAATATCACAAAATTTTATTTAAATTATCTTATTTTTCATCTGCGAGGACCTCTTTTACTCTTCTTTTAACTAGGATTGAGTTTCGTTCCTCTTGAACAAATTTTTGAAATCCGACACTGTGCATGTACCGTTGAAAATCACAGTTTAAGGAAGGAAGAAAATTGATTAATGGTGGAAAGTGGTAAAGAAGGGAAGTGTATATATGAACCCTAATGTCAGGCCTCAGGTGGTTGTGCCATCTCTCTCTGCACTGCTTCCCGACTCTTCCCCCAAGCTTCCGAGCGATCAGCGACCATCTCTTCACTCCATGGCGCTCCACAAGCTGAACCAACAATCTGCAGAAATTTGTTGCAGAAAATTAAGAAGACTTCATATACACGACCCAGCCTTTCAATTATCAACGGAAAAAAACATTTTTTAAACAAAATAAAAGTAGATTCGAAAATGCATATATGTATGCGATTGAGAAAAATAAAATAAAATAAAATTTCACTTGTTCTCTTCTGCATGGAGTCGTTTTAGACTTATAAATGAATAAAATGTCTAAAAAGTGCAATAAGTGGAATGGAAAAAGTGGATAAATAAATCTTTATTCATTGGTTCGGTTCAGGCAATTTCGACACTTTTTCCTTCTAAAATTTTGATCCGAGTCTCTCCAATCTTGATCAATCAGGTTTTTGAACATCCGAATGTGAATCATTGTAAACCCAATGCGCGCACACACATATATATGTTAAATCTCTTCCAAGTAGAAGAAACATGTATATGTATATGTGTAGATATATACCTGTCCTCCTCAGGAGTCCACTGGCCTTTGACCATGTTGGTCTTGGTGGGAGCCAGTGGTGTCTCATGGATGGCTTCTCCGACGGGGTGAGCCACCACCTTCTTCTTCTTCTTCTTTTTCTTCTCATCAGCATCAGCAATCAGACTCTCGGGTGAACCAGCGTCATCCTCTGGCATCATGTTCAGGTCATGGAAGCTGAGGATATGCTCCAGCGGAATCATGGGCTCGTCGCCATTGCCAGGGTGATCGTGATGGTGGTGACAAACACCATGCTGAAGGTCACTACCATGATCACGATGGTAACCATCAGCAGCAGTTGAATCATTCTCAGACATGACAAAGGGAGGATCAAAATTAAGGTCGGTCGGGAAGGCCCCGTGATGGTGACTGTCAGCGGGGTGATGACCGTGACCACCGCCATCTTGATGGTGCTGGTGAGGGTGAGATGAAAATGAGTTGACAAAAGGGTGGCTATTGAGAAGGGTTTGGAAGTTATTAACATTGGAGTTGCCCATCATGTTCAAGCAGTCATGTTTGGGGTTGATTTCAAGAAAAATGGTGGAAAAGAAGGGAAAATCATCCTTGAAGTTGGTGTCAACAAACTCCATCAAGTAGAGAGAGAGGGGGGAAGACAGCAATTGGAGAAGGAAGGAGAGGCTCTTAATTGATGCAAAGCTCTGTGAGTGAGGAAACTGGAGGAGGGTGTGAAAGGGGGATTTATTGGGGAAGGGAAGGGGCCAAGGAGAATGGACCTTTCCCATGGCAATTCACCTTGGCAAAATCCCCTCTAACCCTATCGGTCGATCGCAGTCGTTGATTCCTGTGGACCTGTGCAAACCCGTGACAATCAACGGTCTTCCTGTTGCATGACAGCACACTGTAAAATACAGTGATTATAATGATATATATATATATATAATTTTTTAGTTGGTAAATAATTAACTCATGAATTTATGATTCAATTTTTTTTTTGTTAATGCTATCTAGGAGTACTTCAAAGAGCAGTTCACCACACACAAATTAAAAAAAAAAAGCCACCATATTATATGTTAATATGACTTTTTTAATGTGAATTATTAACCAATTATAGTTAATTTGGGTTTGACCAGGTCAGTTAATTCGAATCCAAGATATTGTTCATGGAGAAAATGTGTCAAATCATCCCGATCAATTTATCAATGAATTCCCAATTTTAATGCAATATTTCACCCTTTTGAAACTTAAAGTTTCTAATTCAATTCTTATAAGTAGAATTTTCATCCAAATTTATTTGCATTTCGCCCTTTCTTACTTGCTAGGAATATATCTCCAGTGAAAAAAAAAATACAATCGTACTTTTAAAAAATAAAAAAGCCACATTATAAATTATTTGAAATCATAGCATTATCATATGGGATTATATGATTACAGTGAATTTTTCAATAAATCCTAACTAATTCAGATTCAAGTTAGGTCGTCTCGTAAAAAGGTAAAATTCTCATAACATAAATTTTCTGCATATAGAATGCTGGAATACGAAACTTTATTTAAGAAAAAGACATGTTGAGTTATTTCAAGTGAACTCAAAATTACCTAGGATAACCTAATAAATTAGACATAATTTTTTTGTAATTAAAAGATAAAATGATGTAATAAGTTTTTTTTATTAGCTGTGCTTATATCTTATACTTTGTAAACTCTTCATTCCGTGCCCTGCCGCCTGATATTAAAAAATCTTTTAGGTTCCGACCAATAAGAATTTTTGAAAGAAATCAGTTTATAAATGAGTAAAATTCTTCAAAATTGCATATGATATCAACTGACACTGACCCAAGCAAGGGGAAAATCATGAGGTAGAAGCGAAGCTAAACCTACGTGGACAACATGGACAGATCCCCTCGTATAAATTTGAACAAAGAGATCAACATGTTTTGTTTTTTCAGGTTTCACTCGTTCTCCTTAAATAGGATCTTAAATTTGAATTTTATACATAAAAAAACACCAAAATTAAAGATTTATTCCTAATGAAATAATTCAAACTAAATTTAAAATTAATTAAAATTTATGAATATTAAAGAGTATCCAGAGGAAAAAAGTTTGAATACAGAGAGAGAGAGAGGGAGAGAGACCATGCGACAATGGTCACGGTCTCGACGCTTATGCTGTGCTTTTCATGTGTACTGAGAAAAACAAAAAAATTTAAAATTTGTCTTTTATGTTTCTTGCAGCAGAAAACCCATATAAAGGCTTGTTTTTAGGCAGATTTCTTTGAGGTAATTTAAAAAAAAAAAAAAAACGAGAATCGGAATGCTCCATTGGGACCTATGTACGTGTCCATTACTTGCAGGGATGAATTTAGAGGATGGCACCCTTAAATTTAGAAAAAGTTATAAAATATTATGTTTATTTTACAATTTTTATCTATTTTTATTAAATTATATTATTTGGATCCATCACGCTTCGCTTCCGCTGAATTTCGCTCCTTCGGACAAATTTTCTGGAGCCGTCCCTAGTTACTTGAAACGGTGCGTACCGATCGAATACCTTAGCAGGCGAGCACGCACTGTATCAATACCTATCGGTTGAGATGAGATGTCATTTCTTATTTTTAACAGGGGCCTCGTTTTCAAATATCGTGAATGAAAATAATCTATGCACGAGAGAGATTTACCCCTATAACGAGTTAATCTATTTCAGATTTAAGTAAGGTAGAATTCATTAGACTTATAATTTTTAATAATATGTACACATATATATTGGTCCAGTTAATACAGTGACATTGCTTTAAATTTAGGACCGATAGATTTAAGTTCGATTTCCCTTTTAATACTTCTAGTATCCCTTTTAACTCTGTTCCTTAAAAAACGTTTCATAGGTAGGTACACCAACTCTCGAGAAAGGAGAAGAAACCGTGCGATACAACGATGATACAAATGACGGTCGGTTAACATTGTATCTGTCAGTGCAGGCAATTTCGATAAAACGTATGATCCTTTTATTTTTTTTTTTATATAGGTAGATAAAACGTATGATCTTGTTGTTGTAACATAGTGCCTAAATCTTCTGTTACCATATGAGTTCTTTTTTTTTTTTTACTTGAAATGGAAAAAAAAGTGTCTATCAGTGCATGTTTTCATTTTCCACCTCATCAACCTCTAATTCCGGAGAAAGTCTTCATTGGAATGGTTGTACCACGTCAGTGTCGCTTATGTGGTACGTTCGTCTAATAAGAATTCACTATTTATATATTATTTTCAATTACCGTTCATCATTTATTAAGTTTTTTTAATATTTTTTAACCATTTATATATTATTTCCAATTTAGGATTCACCATTGATCTAAGGTTTTTATATATATTTTTAAAGATTTTTTTAGAATTTAATAACCATAATTGTATAATTATTGATTACATATCAAATTGTGATTGGATGGATGCTAACGTGGTATGACTGCTTTACTGAAAACTTTTTCATAATTCTGTTAGTACGAGACAAGTTGTTTAGGTTGTATTTTTTAAATTTATTTCTAGAGTTTTATAAAAAAAATTAAAATAATTGAATTTTATGAGCTTATAATATCATATCCAGCATTGTTATGCAGTGCACATGTTACATACAAGACTTTCTCCTCGTATAGGCAATAATTATCTGATACAAATCTTGTGTTTTGATATGAAAGAATCGAAAGGAATGAAATAGGTAGGTAATCTGACCTTATATTTCATTTCGTACTTGTTTACACTCTTAAAAATTGTTCGTAGAATTTTTTTTCTCAAATTAGTGGAATGATATTTCCTTAAAAAGAGACATGGAAAGCTCATCCTATCACTTCTTACAATTACATATTATTTGACATTTTCAAAATGAATTCAAAGATGAGTAATTTTCTTCATGTGCTATTGCAATTTATTCCGTAGAATTCACTGTATTTTAATTTTTTTTTTATCATTCCTTCGTACCAAATGTAATCAAATCGGGCATTCCATGTAGGAGATAATACCACAGTGTTCTTTTCTTAAATTTTTTGACTTTGTTTGGCATTTATACATAAATTTAAAAATCTCAGAAAGGAAAGAAAATATTGTCTCTCCAAATTATTAATTATGTAAATCTCTTTTTCCCAAGTTTTACAAAATTAGGGAGACAAAAAATTAATGTATTAATTTTCAACCTTTGACTAATTTGACTGGATGCCCTGCTCTTTAAAAGCTTTTGTTCATGGAGGTCAACAGTCGGTGAAAATGGTTTGGGTGGAATAGGTTTTCTTTTTTGTAAATTATCAGAGTTCGACTTATTTTAGATTGATTTTTTCAAGATTAAAAATTATGTCGAAAATCATTTAGAGCAATAAAAATTTAATTACTAACAATGTGATTTGTTCGGATGATTTTTTCAGACCCCAACTATTAATATAATAATAATAATAATAATAATAATAATAATTTAAATACATAAATTAAAATAACATTCATTGTAGTAAATAGTAATTATTAATTGATTCTTTTATATATTAATAGGTTAATAACTATAATATGAAATTTAAGTCAAGATATAAAAGAAACCTATTTTTATTATCAAAATCTAAAGATAATATTAAATATTAAATATGATACTTAATTTTTTTTATCAATTCGATCGGTCTTAGTCTTTACCGGCTTTTTTGGGTTGGGATTTGAATTATTCAGGTGATTTTTCTACAACCTGAAAACAATCAAATTTCATATTATGCCCATAAAATCGGGTTTTCTTTTCAGTTTCAGTTGATTTTTTTTTTTTTTATCGTTTGGTCTTTCACTTGCACCCTTAATCCGCCGGCCATTATGTCGGTGGCTCGTCTCCCTCTTATCCTCTCTAAAATGTATATTACGAGATAGTAATTATATTAATATAGTTGGTTGAAATGGTTCGAAATCTCATTCACTTTCAGTCTTACGTGATGTGAACAGAGAGACTGAGAGAATTTTCTTCACTGTAACCAGTCAGCCGGCTCATGATGTAGAGATTAGTCGAAACTTACCGGGCTTATATATATACATACACACACACGAGATAAAGATACCGGGAGTCCTATATGTTTGTCGATTCTTGCAAGTGGGTCCTAGATGTTTCAAAGTGTTAAATCAAGTCCTATAAATTGTTTGCATTACAACATCGAGTCATTTCCGTCACCTACCGTTACTTTAAGCTGACATGGCGCTGATGTGGCACTGATACACGTCAGCTTAAAGTAACGGTAAGTGATGGAAATAACTTGATGTTGTAATGCGGACAACTTATAGGACTTGATTTAATACTTTGAAATATTTAGGACTCACTTGCAAGAATTAACAAACATGTAGAACTCCTAGTATTTTTATCTCATATACACATATATTTATGTGTGGATTCTATATATTTTTCTTAAACAAGATGTGATGAAAATGAGGGCAAGGAGGTATAATGTTTTTTAACCGAGAAAGAGCGAAGTCGGTGAAAGGAGGTTTGTCCTTTATGTAACCGAAAACAACGAACAAAGACAATGTTGTTCTTTTTTTTTTTTAAATGAATGAAAAAAAAAACACTACGAATAATTTATTTCCCTTATAATTAAATTACTTTTCACCGTAAATTAAATTCTAAAAAGAGTAGTAAATCTCGCTCACAATCACATAAGTAGAACATTTTATGGATCGAATATAATATATTACTTTAGGAAAAAAGGTTTCAAATCACCTCCACTATCCGAGAAAATCCGAGAAAGTGTTGCATGTAATGGGTATATCACGTAACAGTGCCGATACGGTGTCACGAGCTAATCAAATCCAACCATTTTTAGGGTTATTTTTTTCCTTTTTACTTTTTATTTTTTTCCTTTTAGGTTTTATTAAAAAATCATAAAAATAGTTAAATTCTATTGGTTTGTGACGTCACGTCAACATTGATACGTGATGTACCCGTTACACACAACACACTCTCCCACTATCCTCAGTTCAAATACAATTATCTCACATTACGCTTAACAATCTAAAAAGGTTACACTAAGACTTTCATTAAAATCTTAATATTGTCTGTAATATAGAAATATTCGAGCCATACACTAATTTAGCTCATTTTTCACTTAAAAAACAAGTGAAGTAGTATAAGTATATGCTGTGTCATAACATTGAGTCCTTGTTTGATACGTCTTGAATTTTTTTGTAACGTAAAATTCGATATAAAACTCGAACCCGATTAAAATTTTATGCGATCTGAAGTGTGGATGGTTTCATAAATCTGTGGCGGATTGTCCATGGTATCATGTATTCTTTTGGGGTAAAGAGGAGTGAGTTAAGGTTGTCGGTTTCCTCTTGTACTCCGTCGTTGTTTGACGGTTTAGTGAAGATGAATGCTCTTCTCTTATCTATGGATATACGGACTACTCCCACTGCCCCATATTATGCATATACATCGTGTGTCCACTTAGATTATTCTTACTACGTTGTCCGTTATTTGTTAAGAGCCGATTCCCAACCGTCCTGAATGTTTCACTTTGATTAAATCAGCCTTAAAACATTAATTCCGTTATGTACAGTGTACTCCATTCAATGATAGACCATCAAAATTGATGACAAAGTTTACGACCTTTCCAGCCGTCTTTTATTAATGCTGTGATGGTCTTATGTAATGCCATGTCCACTACATTGTTAACACCCCGATCCAACATGAAACCAAGTCTTATTAAGTAATTAAAATACTAAAAATAAAATGAAAAATTACAGAAATCGGTAAGGGGTTTGCTGGCCGGACTCCATGTTGTTGTTCCTGCTTATGTTGTCAGCAGCAGCCATTCCATTTGCTGACTTGTTGTTGCTGTTGTTGTTCCTCTTGCTCCTCTTCTTCTCCTTCTTCTTGTTGAGAAGCGACGATGGTGGCATGGTGCTGTTGATGTAGTCCTGAAGGAGGGTGGAGCCGCTACCGTCGCTCGATCCACCAGGCTTGTTGCGCCCGACGGACTGCTTCCTCTTGGTGGCATTCCAGTGGTTCTTGATGGTGTTCTCGGATCTCCCGGGCAGGCGTTTTGCGATCTTGCACCACTTGTTTCCAAACTCCCTGTGGGCATTTATCAGGATGATGTCCTCCTCCAGGCTCCACACATCCTTCTGCAAGAAAATAAAGAGGAGGAGGAAGAAGAAGATAAAAGTCACCAAAAATTTCATCATCCTTGCACAACGAACATCTCGACATTATATGAAGATTCTTGTCACTGATTGTATCTATCACCATCGATAAGAATTTCCATACAATCCATCCTTACCCGTTTGTGCAGACACGATAATATAACTGATATCCCAACCTAATGTAGGAAATCTGAAGCAATACAGGTGTAGGGTTAAGCAATGAAGATCCTATCTGTCCAGACATTTTGGTTCGAAACAGTATGAGATTAAAAGGAAAGAGGAGAGAAATGAAGGGTAGTTTCTTTCTCGTGGAAGCACAAATTTGGTTTTGAGGATTTCAGAAGATACTTGTCGTAAGGATATTTGCTCCACAGAGTTTTCATGAAAGCGTTGTAATAAGAAGATGAATAAGGAGCGAATCAAAATTCGAACATAACAATAAGGACCATTTCTCAAATACTTTAAAATTATCCATTGGAAAGAGTATGGTTGCTGAAAAACTAAGGTGAATAATGGGTACGAGGTGGATTCGGAAACGGTAGAAGAGACGCGCTAAAAAGTGCGTACATTAATTATTTTTGTTAAGAGCGGTATTCTTACAAAATGCTTATTTTCAAAAGGCAAGCCACGTCACTTGCTCTCTGAAGTCCGCCGACACGTGTCGTTAAAGATAAGAACGCTCATTACCTTATGGTTAAAGTAAAAATTAAAACCAAACCAAAAATGGAGAGATTACATCCCTCCGTTTGCAACCCTTACCAATGTAAGACTGTAAAACACCGTATAAGTTATATCAATATTATTATTATTTTATTTAAATTATCTTTTTTCACCCGTTATACCCCATTCTCTTACTCTCCCTTTAACTAGGATCGAGTTTGGTTCTCCTCGGACAAATTTTCTCGATCCGGTCCCGTGCGTATATCGTTGATAATCACAGTTTGAGGAAGAAAATTGATTAATATAGTGGAAAGTGGTAAAGGAGAGAAGTGTATGAACCCTAATGTCAGGCCTCAGATGGTTATGCCATCTCTCTCTGCACTGCTTCCCGACTCTCCTCCCCAGCTCCTCAGCGATGAGAGACCATCTTTTGACTCCATGGCGCTCCACCAGCTGAATCAACTGCCTGCAAAATTTTGTTGCAGAAAAGAAAGTTTCAAATATATATATGTATGGACATACGTAATATGCGAGCAACCGAAATATCAATCCAAGTAATCGGTAAACGACCCGTCCGATGCCTTATTCCATATATCCTCGTGTGATAGATCTCGAGTGTTGATCGATGAAGCGCATGAACTGAACCAGCAATTCGATTGTTATCAGGAAAAGAGAATTATTTTTAGTCGTATATGTACGATTGAGACAATGAAAACTTCAGTTGTTTTCTTCTGCATGGCGTCGTTTTAGACTGAAAATAGATAAGATGCCTTAAGGAATTGGATAGATAAAATTTTTTAACTCATCCACGGGTTTGATTTGGACAGTTTTATCGTCTCTTTCTCTTAAGTAACATATTGATTCGAGTGTTGTAAATAAAAAAAATCTATCATTCGGATAATTTTACCCTTTTTTTAGGACACTATACCGATTTAGAATAATAAGGCGGTTGAACGTCCAAGTCCTAAGTTTAAAATCGGAAAAAAATACATACATACATATACATATATAAATATATATATATATATATATATATATATATCTTTTATTCCAAGAAAAAAGAACCATATGCGTACCTGTCTTCCTCAGGAGCCCACTGGCCTTTGATCTCTCTGACCCCTTGGACGGCTTCTCCCTCGGGCTGCGCCACCACCTTCTTCTTACCTTTCCTCTCGTCAGCATCAGCAGTAGGACTCTCGAGCAAACCGTTATCATCTCTCAGCATATTGTTCAGGTCATGGAAGGCGAAGATCTGCTCCCGCGGAACCATGGGCTCACCGCCGTGACCACGGGGATCAGGATGGTGGTAACTGACATGATGCTCATGATTGTTACCATCAAGATGGCCACCGGCAGCAATTGTGTTGTTGTCGGACATGACAAAGGGAGGAACAATGTTCAGGTCGGTCGGGAAGATTCCATGATGGTGATTGTCAACGTGATGGTGACTTTGGCCTTGGCCATGGGCATGGAAATAGGCATGTTGATAGTGCTGGTGAGGGTGAGATGGAAAGAGGGTGGTGAAAGGGTGGTTGTTGAGGAAGTCTGGAATGTTATTGGCATTGGAGTTGCCTATCAAGTTCAAGGAGTCAAGTTTGGGTGGGTTGTTTTCAAGGGGAATGTTGGAATAATAGGGAAAATCATCCTTGAAGTTGGCTTCAAACTCCATGAAGTAGAGAGAGGGAGAGGGAGAGAGGGCAATTAGAGAAGGAAGGAGAGGCTCTTTAAGTGGTGCTTAGATGAGATTTGTGAGTGAGGAATTGGAGGAGGGTGTGAGGGGGGATTTATTGGGGAAGGGAGGGGCCAAAAGGTATGGACCCTAGCAAAATTTCATTTCAACTTTTCGACCGAGCGCAGCCGTTGATTCCTGTGGACCTGGGAGTCTGTGACAATCAACGGCGTACGATGAAAGCTAAAAAGTTGTAAAATGCAATTATTAGAATACATATATAGGATTTGCCAGTTGGTAAAGAATTAAATTCTGGATTTATGATTCCGTTTTATTGCTAATACCATACCAGGAGTTCAAAAGACAGTTCAGCACAAATTTTTTAAAATGAGTCACCATATTAAGCAGTAGTATGAATCTCTATCTTTTTTGTTTTGGATGAAAAGAGTGTGGCAGCAGTGTCGATTCGGTCACTTCTCTGTGTAATGTTCGGACTTCTATGTTTAATCGTGAATATATCAGACAAAATGAACAAATAATACTAATATTGACACGTTCAAGGTAGCACCACCAAAGATTTAGTATAGTAAAAGAAATTAGTGTACCGTTAAGGTACAAGTTCAAGAGTCTCTTCTTGCAGTAATAATATGAATCTTTCAGTGTATACGATAAAATATCTAGAATTGTAGTAGGTACTAAATAATTCTTATTTCAGTGGAGTTAGCCTCTAAAGTGATAAAACTATTCTACGTGTTGAATTTTTTCATTCACAAGACTCTAGCTGAAGATCTTATTTAAGCAGAAGCGATCAAATCACCTCAACCAACTCATAATAATCAAATAATAGTATGAAATTTTAGTGCAATATTTCTGTCTCAATTTTTAAACTAAAAAGTTTTAAATTCAATTCTTATTAATGAAGATTTCGCTTACATTTTATTTTACATTCCTCTTGCCTGGCTTCACGAGTCTCTCCTAAAATTCTACCATTTCTACTTTAAAAAGATAAACATCCACTATATAAAATTATTATGAAATGAATGTATTTATATTCATGACATTATCACATGAGATGCCTGTAAATTATCCACATCTTATAATTACACATATATTTATCTAAAAGTCTAAACTGTCAAATAGTAGTATCTAATTCTTTTATAAATTGTATTTTAATTTGTTGACTCAATGTAAATCATATTTTTTTTTATACATGTCATCTCATTTGACAGCATATTTACACTTGACACGTATCTTACATACCGCCCCCAATAATTGGTCTCGAATCAAGTATTTTTTTTTTGTACTCGGGCGAGGAAGGACACAAGATCACGAGATAGACTTTTCTCTTCTGTATTGGAGCTAACAATTGATGAGAGTCAAACTTAATCTTATGTACTCAATAAACTGGCTATGAGTTGAACATTTTTCTTCTAGTTTCGAGCTTAATTAATCACTAATTCTACACTAGTTCTTAGCATGGTGTTAATCCATGTGAAAACCTGCTCCAATATCATATAAAATTTTCTACCAAACATATGGAAGTTGGATACATAGCCACCTAAAATTATAAGCTATTAGAGTGTTATTACTATTGTGTGACAACGTAACTTACACTTGCCACATGCTCTTAAGTACCCATCATCAATAACCGGTTCTAAGCTGGGCATTTTCTTTTGTACTTAGGTAAGGCTTACAATAGATCATGAAGTAGACTCTCTTCTGTCCTTAGCTAACAATCATGTGAGTTTGACATTTTATTTCATACTCGATTCACTTACTACAAATTTCACACTTAAAAAGTGAAGGAATTGACTAAAAACAAATTTGACAAAAGAGATGGAATGAGTATTACATGTGATTTTTTTTTTCAAAAGAATGTATATTTTAACAACCTTAAGGAAAGAAAACTTTATCTTAATCAATATACATCTTAGTTCTCAAATAAAAAAAGAAAGAGACAATGTGAGTCCTACATTTAGCCACTTTTTGTTATTGAGTCTTGTATATTTTGAAGTGGATAAATCAATCATATGTTCTCCGCCACAAACTCGAGTCAATCCCGTAACATGTCTTACACTAGAACTTACATGGATTGACACCGTTATTTTATCTGACGTCTTATTTTCATATTAGCATTGTGTTGTACATCTCTTAACTTAAATTTAAAAAAAAAAAAAAGGAGAAGAAGGGAAGCTCGTTAGAGGTGCTACCATCTGGCCAACTCCTTCTCGATCAGTGTTGTTAGAGGTATCTTAGGCCTCTAGCAACCCTGCTGAGAGGAGATGCAAGAGGATTGGCACCCCTCCATAAAGCGTCCCTCCCTATTATGTTCATATTTAAGATTCAAAGAGAGAACGCCCCTTTTCTCTTTTTATGTTCATATTCAATTTTCGTAATGGAGAAAATTCATATTCACTCAACTTTGTCCTCATAGGAGGGACTAAATATCATATAAATGTTACTCATTCACTGTGAATCTGTCACAGCTAATCGGAATTGATTTAAGTGAAAAATTTATTCCACTGTAGTACTACATATCTAACTTAAATCACTTTTAATTAGATCTAATGCACACTGAATATGATCTATATAAAATTTGACAAACTAACATAAAATATATGTAAGAGAAAAATAAAAAAGGTAAGGATGCATCAATAAATCAGTCCACTTGGAACGGGGTCTGTAATGGTTGGATTTGACCTAACTCTATTGTTGCTTTTACCTACATAAAACTAATAATGGGTACACATGAATTGAAAACAAAGAGTTTGGTGCATTCAACTTGGAATCAAAAGATTTAATTTTGGTTCTCACTTGTAATATTTTTCATATTTTAATCATGTCATAATTTCACACCTCTCTATTCATGGGCCTCTTTTTTTTTTTTTTTTTTAAATCTATACTACTGATATTTTTTTAATCTATACTACCGGTATCCAAAAACCTGTTGGACACTAAATAATTCAAATTGAGCCAAGTAGAATCATTAAGAGAAAAATTGCTCCATAGTGACTTTTTTCCATTTACAAAAACTTGTATATCAAATAAAGGTATAAGGCTGATACCTTCATTTAAGAGAAAGAGGTGTCAAACCATCTCAATCAATTACTTTAGGTCATGCGCTTCCTTTTTATTTAAAAAGGAATATATACATAAATTTAAAAAAAAAGTTTGCATATAGGTATACTGATTATCAGGAAAGGAAATGAAATCGTGCAATGTAAAGCTGATACATATCCAAATTTGTTAACGGTCAAGCAATAAATGTCAAATTAGGGTAAATTGCCTACTATGTCACGTAGTATGACAAAATTATCTATATTGTCATGGACTTTAATAATAGTAAAAATTATTATATATTTTATTTATTTTCTTGTTATACGGTAATAACACTGTCAAATGTTAATGGTAAAGCCCGATATGACATGCTAATATGGCTTTTTATCAAATATGGATGCCCACACCCCTTTTTTTTCTAATGTTTCCCTAGCTCCATCTTTTCCATCCAATGATCTGTCATATAAATCTCTTTTAGATTTTGATAAATGTAAAGTTTTCATAGTTTTCAATGGATAAAGTTATATGTGTCAAGATTTAAATGATAATCTATGTAACGAACTTTTCACATTTTATACCCTATATATTCACTTAAATTTTTAACTGATATTCTTGTTTATCTGAACCAATCCTAACTGTAGGGTGAGTCGATTGCAAGATACTTTAAACGGATAACCTTCTCAACTAAATTTTTTGACAATAAAGGAGGTTAGGATTAAAGTCGTAACCCTTTAATCAGAATTGAGACTGATACTGTAATATCAATACAATTTCCAAACTTCTAGATAATATTTGACATATATAGAGAGAGTCTAAAACCTTAAAAAAAAAAACAAGTTCACAATGTTACCCCTAGCGGGTTCCATAACTTAAACTATAGATTAGTTAACGATCATTGGATTTTTTGAATATTGATGGTAGATATTGAAAAACCTGAAAAATAGAAGTTATATTATGTTTCCAAATTATTAATGGTGTAAATATCTATCTTTTTAGTCAAAATTTAACTGGGAGCTCCTTTTTGTTTCCCAAATTTTACAAAATTTGGAGGAAAATTTAATGCATTATATTTCTACCTTTGACCAATTTGATTAGATACCCTTGCTCTTTAAAAACCTATAATCATGGAGGTTTCACCATGTTCTTTTATCCTTACGAAAAGTCACAACAAATGTAATTAGTTATGATAATTCGATACCTTATCTTTTCAAGTAACGTCTTAAATTTGAGTCTAGTAAATGAAGAAAGACATCACACATGACAATGCTTATGGTGAAACCAACCAATAAAAAATAAATGAATTCTATTAGTCGGTATCGCCGTGTAAGTATTATTATGTGACAACGCCGTTACGCAAAAATTTCCGAACCGGGAGGATTTCATTCTTTAATGGGTCGACCGACTCAAATTGATATTAGTCAATAATAGACTTTTAAAAGCTAAATAGTGCATATAAAAAAAAGGACTAATCAAGCCTGACATCTTATTTTTTGTTTTTTGTTTCTAGTTAGAGACGGTGAACAAGGGTAAACCGGTCTAATTGTTTAAAAGGGGGAAAGGAAGTTTGTCACTTATGTAACAGAAAACAATTAATAAAGACAATGTTCATTATGGATTAGTCATTTAATTGAGCTGTTTAATAGCTCTTTTCTAAATTCGATTCTTGTTAATAAAATTTTTTTATGATTGATAAATACTTAATTTTTGGTGGGCATTGTTCCTCGTCAATATTTTTTTTATTTAGTTGATCGATATCTCTTCCTCCAAAAAGTCTCACATTCGAAACTGCATAAAAAAATTTATAATTAAAAGATTTCATATTCAATAAGTTCATTAAATTTAAATATAAATTAATTGAATATGAACATTAAAAATGAAAAATTAGTCAACATTGCTCTACTATATCATATAATATTATAATACATTTTAATATTAATTTTGTTTAATTTATGAATATTTTTATTTTAATAAAATCCATAATAATCGTACTATTTTATTAAAAGTGCATAAATTTTAGTTATTTAAATTTATTTAATTATACTATAATAAATATTTATATTTGTGTCCTATTTATAATTTACATTACATATCATTTATAATTTTTTTAATAAATTAGGTTGACTAGTCATGGGTGCAGGACGGACAATGCCATTCAAATATCCAACATGTCCCATCCCGTTATCATCCCTTGGCATATTTGGTCCAGTGACATCATTTCATCATTAGCCCTTTCCCTTTTATATTCATTAATTTTTGACACGTTATTTTTTCAACTAAAAATTTTATAATTATATTTTTCGATATCTAATTCGAGCCGTGTGGACCTACTAGAGGTACAATTCTCTCAAAATGGATTTTCTTAATTCAAAAGGTTCGAATACGAAGCCTTAGTTAACGGAAAGAGACGTCCTATATACCATTTCAACCAATCTATTTTGATTTGTATAATTATATTACTTTTTATTGGTTTCCTTTAAAAATTGAATTAATTTCACCATAAATAAAATTAAAAATAATTAAAATCTTGCCTTCCTCCAATAATGCAAATCACAACAAACATGGTGAAGAAATAATCAATAAAATTAACACAGCCAATGTACATTAATTCTAATTGGTAATAAGCTCATTCATTTTGGCTGCTGTTAATATATTAATATACATTATTTCAACATGGTAATAAATCATTTATTGGCCCCTTGCAATAAATTGATATATTAACTCTACAAGGCAATGAGTCATCTCACCAACATGAGTTGATTGTACGCCCTTATAAATTCGGGAAAATCTGTGAGATACTACTATTCGAGACACGTTCACCATTAGATTTTATATTTCACTTGATTTTTTCAAATTTTTATTAGATTATTCAATCCGAATTTGTCATAATACTGATTAATAAAGTCTTGTCCCTCTAATCAAATTTTCTGAATCCAACCCTGGTTTGTTGAGATTGTTCATGTCTTTCCCCCTTAAATTAAGCTCCCAGATTCAGGTTTTACGGCCGGAGAAAATTCATAAAAGCCGTGAAAGGCGGGCAGAGTGCTGGGCCGAAGCTGGCCTTAGTGTTTTGGGATAAATAGCCCATGGACTGTGTGGCCCATTGAGAAAAGCAGAGCCTTCGATCATCGCCGGCCTCGTCTGGTCTGGCAACCCCGCGGAGACGGAGAGAAGATGGGGTGCAGAATCGAGGACGGGACTACTCACCGGCCACCACACACCGTAAGGCAAAGGCTGCCAGCGACCTGTTCTTGCCTTAGCAGCACGTGTCCAATGGTTGTAATTGCAATCTACCAATTCTTACGCATTTCAGATAAAAGGACTTCTATCGACAGTGCAGTAAACTTTAATCAATGGAACATCGTATCATATTAAACTTTATATTCAAGATACCTAGAAACAGATTTGACATGAAAAATTCAGTGAAATAGGAACCCTTATGGCACAAAATTGGGATTCCTTTTTCAAGAGAGGTTTCATCAATGCAAAGACAATCAATTATCGAGATTTTTTTAAAAAAATTTCTTGTACCCGTTCAGCATATCTAGAACCGGGCACGTATCAATATTCCTGTCATATGAGAGAGTCTTCAATTCATCGGATATACCATGGATGATTTGTCGAGCTTGGAATCTCTATGATATACTAAGGTGATTGTTCCAGCAGAAATCCCTCAGGGACAAGAGTGGAATGCAGTTGCCAAGCACAACTCTCCCGATTACTACGGAAATAATTCCATTCCGAGATATTTCCATTTCTTTCATGTCAAACTTGACCTTCCTATTACCAAATGCTTGATTCCCCCAACCGGACCAGATGAGAGAATATTGTGTAACCAGATGGTCAGTCTGCCTTACCTTGCAGTTAGGGCATCTGATAGGTCCTTTGAGCCGGGCTTCTTTGGAGTTGTTGGTCAGTCGCATGTGGAGATCTCCAGAGTCCTGCAAAGACATTGGGCCCAGGTAGGAGTCATGGATCGACCCTCCGATGCTTAGATCAGGAAGATCAACATGATGTTCTAATGACGAAAGTTATGTAATATAACATGTTCAATGACATAAAGCAATGTAAAATCGCATATTTGACTTGCAAACGTTCAGATTCTATGGAAGTGGAATGAAAGGTCAAAGCATAACTATCCAGAAGAGCCAACTAACGCACCTGAAGTTTGACGTTTTACGAATGTGCAGGTTTCTGGCATCACGGTTTTATCCCCAGAAGACAGTCCTAGTACAGACAGAATCCACCTGCAGAATCTCCAGGATGTGATTATTTACAATGCCAATCTTGCTTGCAGTAATTCTTTATTACAAAAGCAGATTAGCTCCTTTTTGAGACCCTACACATTGAGAGATCTAAAGAACCTTGAAGTACTTCCAGAGATTCAATGGAGATCTTATGTGAAAAAGGATTAATCTTTCGATGATTTTTGCAGGAGACGATTGTGTGTCTATCCAAACGGGATGCTCAAACATACATATACACAATGAAGATTGTGTGCTAGCAGCCTAGGGAAAGAAAATACAAAAGCCTGCGTCTTGTGAGACACCACTATTCACAACACACTAACTAGTATCAGAGTAGAGATATGGCATATAAAACATTTGCTATCATCCCATTGCACAAACTTTGATCTATCATTCACATGAGACAACTCAATACCGTAAAATCGAAATAAGGCAAAACTAAGCTAGTAAAACCCTGCAGGGAGGTTCAGGTTCTGTGCAAAACATCATGTTCTCCAACATCCAAATTTCGGCAGTTCAAACACCCATAATGATAACTCAATACTACTGTGACAAAGGAAAATGCAAAAATCAATCATCTGCTGTGGCACTTTCAGGGATAAACTACTTGAATATACAGGCACTTACACATCACAGCCCATACACTTCGCATGCAGCGACAGCCTGCCTTGCATTGTGGTGTCCCTCAGAACCACATAACTGAAATCAGTTCAAGAAAGCAACCACTTGTGTGGTCCCTTTTGCTGGGAGACCTAAGGGGAGTTAAAAACCTCCACGGACCCTCCGATTGACTGTCTGCAGACAGGCAAGCCATCAAGCTTCCCATCTCAGCTAGATTCCTGCTGAGTTTAGGATAGGATCCGAATAGATATACAACTAGCGATAAAACACATTCATTGTTAAAGAAACATGGAATAAATAGAGATATCTTCAACAAAAATGAAGCTTTTTATACCTTTTTCCCACCTGCAAACTTCATTTGATGTGTATTGATCAATTTTCATGGACACTATAAATGGCATCCACTGATAAAATAAGCTGCATTACAAAAGAACATGATCTCTTATATGCTATGCTCTTTTAAGTTCGTTGAGAATTGTTACGCATACTTTGTTTCAATATATTGAGATTAATTACATAGAAAGAAACCAATATAATTTCAGAAAGACTTGTTCTGCAGGTGCTGGATTCACTGCCCAATAAAAATAAAAGCTCTTGAGGAATGGTATATTAACAGGCAAATTAACAAAGAAATACTACTTTTCATTTTTTTTGCCTAATTATCTCTTCATAGCAGGTCGACTTCTGTACAACAATGGATGAATGAGGTAATGCACCCAACAATCTATTGCAATCTGGCTTTCAATTAGTGGAGCATCTCTTGCATCCAACAATCAGTGCCCCTGTGCTTCCAAACAGGCCAACATGTTCCTGCAGGCAATATAATGAGTAATAAGCATAAAACATATCCAAACTAACAGTTTCAACGTTATACAAGTGAACTCACATTTTGCACAGAATCTGATCGGCAAGGAAACTGGATCATGATCATGACTTCCCAAAACCAACAGCAACCTTCTTCCTGCGGGTTGCTATCCGTTCAGGACTAGCTTGCCCTGTCTTTGCCTCGTACTTCTTTTCCAAGGCCTGTCCCAAGCATTATCACTAGTTACAAAACTAGCATGATTTCCATTCCTACTTAAAAACCAGAATAAATCCTTCTCATATGCAAGGTAGTTTATCCTAAGGAATAACATTCTATTAGCTCACCTGCAGTTCTTCTCGAATAGTTTCAATGACTTCGTCAGTCATTCTATCAAAGAAAACAATCCCCTACAAATTGATGACCGAATTTAGATAAAATCAATTGAAGAATCATCAAGTTGCATGAATTTCAATAGAAGAATCAGCTTATCAGTTTTCACCCTAACCGAGTTTAAATATGGTAGTTGACAAGGAAGACAGACTGTACAAGATGTCTCAAGACTTATATGTGATCATGATCCACTAAAAGAAGGATCACGAGTGCCTAGATTTTCCCTGCAGCCTGCTAATTTCAATACCAACAAGAATATTGTTGTTACAAAGTTATCAATTGAAAAGGAAAACTTCCACACTCGGATGGCACTGCAAATATATATCAAGAATATAACAGTGGTAGCTTTATCAATGCATATACTAGTGATTTTATGATGACTAAGATTGCACAAAACCAATTCTTTGAGCTAAACTTAGAGGGACCTAGAAGGTGACATCTCTGTTGGAAAAATATATGACACAATAAAGTTATCGAGCAATTTTCGCTGCCATCGACTTTATGTACCTTGTATGAGTTTTGAAATTAAAGAAATAAACAAAACAAGAAAAGGAATAAATTACACACTTATAATTGATGAGTACCATGCTTATCCAAATGATGAATTGCTAATATGAGCAGAGTTAGATGCACCAACATTTAAAATACATTGGGACAGTCATGTGGTCTGTGCAACAATTTAGTAGCGATTATTGGATTCCTTTTTCCATCAACAAAAGGTTTTTTTAAAGTTTCGAATTTCATTTCATCAATCATGGACAAGAGTATGCGAGAAGAATAAGGCAATTAATTAGTATATTCTAACCATATAAAGTCTCAATCCAGTTAATCCTGTTATGCAATACATGCTAGGAACGAAAATGGAACACAAACTGACAAAAGCAAAACAGATAAATATGATGAACATCATTCAAGAAATAACCTTTAAATGGTCAAATTCATGCTGAAACACACGTGCTGGTAGACCTGACAAGTCAAATGTAAACCTTGAGCCAGTGATGTCTTGGGCATCAATCTTCACAGATTCTGGTCTCTGTGCATCAAATGAAATATCAATTAGTCCATGAATGAAGATGCAGTAAAGAAATATTAGCTGGATAAAGTAATATCGTAATTTATTTTGGGCATCCATCTTCTGCTTAAGAGCTAAAAGAAACCGTTAATAAGTAAAACATCCAAGAGGATGAACTCTTGAACTTAAATATAAGAAGTCCAGCAGGCATGAAGTGATAAATTACCAAATTAAGAATACAATAAGCCAATAACTAGCTGATGAAGCAATATATATAAAACAAAAGCAGCAGAAAAAATACTGCCCATAGAAAAATGTTTGTAGTTTGTTTATCAAAATTTCTACAGCCATTACTTATACTGTTGGCACATGCAATAATGATTAAACCCTAAAAATATTCAAGAACCAGTTGCTGTGCATGTGGGAAAAATTCCCATCTATTCACTACTCGTGTTGAAGAATATAGGGCATTCTACAATCATTAGGAGCGATGCACCCACGGGTCACCCTTGATCTAGAAATATATAACTCGATTACTTGAACATACATTATACCTGCACATCAGCATAGATTCCCGGGAAGGAAAGGCAACCTTCATTGAAGAGAACCGTCTTCTTGGCATATTTTATAACCCTAGGATTCACAAGAACAATCTCCTCTCCTTCACCACGCTCACCAACTGGGTTAAATACCATAAGCTGAACATTGATGCCAACTTGAGGAGCAGAGAGACCTATCCCATCAGTTCTGTTGAAAGAAACCCAATCAACAAATATTCCAAAACTTTCTGCTTGCACTGAGCATTTCTAATAAGCATTAAATACTTATAATTGCTATTTTACTCTACATGCAGTGAAATTTTTGAATCATGACAAGTTATTAGATGCTAAGTTGGAGCAATCTCCTACCCTCATTATGCTAGACAAAATCCAATTCACTCATAGTAACTACGTAGCAACTCTCTGTGTAGAAGATCTCCTTAATCATCAAGGTGAAGATAACAGTTGAAAGCCACGCAATGCCACGGAGCCACTGAACTTACCTGTACATAACGTCGAACATCTCATCCACCAGCTTTCTCAAGTTGTCATCAAACTCGCCAATTCGCTTGTTCTTTGCTCTCAGTTTAGGATCCGGATACTCCACTATCTTGAGAGGAGCTTCGAATTGAAGATCGGCAGCTAAACCAAAATCAACAAAGCACGCAGGCTCAGCTCCAGACATTCGAAATCAGCTAATTCAGAGACAAAAATGCATTTGCTTACGCGAAGCCACCTCATCGTCCTTAAATGAGGAACCTCTCTTTGCCTGCGCGAGAACGGGCATTAAGTGCTGCTTGGACCGGTTAGTGAGCGAAGTGAACCCCGCGGGAGAAGAGACGCGGCGGCGCAGCCTGGAGGAAAGAGGAACAGCCCGCCGGAGACAGTTTCCGGGGAGCAGCATCTGGGATAAGGAAGATAGATGGAACCAAGTTGCTGCTCTGGCCATGGCGAATAAAGAAAGAGCCGAGAGGGGCTGCCGGCAAAGCTTGTGGAGAGGAAAAACGGCGGAAGTAAGAGAGAGCCTGTGTTCGTTGATATTTTTCAGCATATTGCATTCATAACCTTTTATTCTTATGATTGTTCAGAAAGGTCCATTGTATGGACGAAATATAACATATGCCCCTGCAGTAGTGGACTAGTTTCATCAAGGCCCTGATATTCGTTTTTTGGATGACTATGCCCTGGCCTCTAGGAGGTTCCAAATACATCTCAATAAAATTTGGGTAGCATCTAGATATTAAGCTAAACAACATGTTAGAATAGGTATCAGTTTCAGTCAGTAGAGTAGTCAAAATTGGATATATAATGGGAAAAATAATATTTTTCATAAAAAAAATGACATGATCATAATTATAAATATGATGAGAAAAAGAAATATTTTTCTCTCGTATTTTCACTTAGGGCTTGTTTGGATTGAGGTGTAAGGAGGGTTATGGAGGGGAGGGTTATGGAGGGTTAAGTCTAACCCTTATTTGGCAAACAAGAGGTTTATGGAGGTGTAAGTTCAGCCCTCGTTTGAGAATTAAAATAGGATGGTTATGGAGGTTTATGGAGGGTTGTTTTCAACCCTCCATAAACCTCCTCCAAGCTAAATTTTCAATCCCCAAATTGGGGGGTTACGGAGGGTTACGAAATTCTCCGTGATGTCTACTTTTAAAAATTTCAGTAACCTTACACCTCCATAACCCTCCATAACCCTCCACCTCCATAACCCTCCCCTCCATAAACTTCCTCACCCCTCAATCCAAACAAGTCCTTACAGGGTCTTACAGGTTATTTATGGCAAAGGTCAAGGGCTTTGTTGCGAAATCAAATTAATTATAAAACGAGGACGTTTTTATTTGACGGTAATTTGCCCATTTTGAATTTTTAGAGGCCATTAATAAGCATCAAAATTCAGAAGAGGGTGAAAATTCAAAGGACGGAGATTCTCGTCGTCTCAATACTCTGTCTCCTGCTTCTTCTCCACAGAGGTCAGTAATCTTCTCCTTCTCTCGTCATGCTCCTGTTTCAGCCCGACTGCACAGGCATCGGATCTCAAGGATGAGCTTCCCTTGCTCGATTTCATCACCTGGACTGCGGGTGACAACCTTTGTATTTGCAATTTCCTGTTTATCATTTACAAATTTGATTTCTCTGGCTCTTAAATTGAGTTTAATGAGGATCTGATCGAATCGGTCGGATCTGTTGGAACCTGCGTGTTGCAGCGGGAACTATGCTTATTTCATCGATTTTATGGAATCTGTTAGGACCGTAATCTGTTCCTCGGCGAATCATTATGTGGATTTCCCCCCGGGTTTTGGCTGTGAATGATTTGCTAGTGTTGATGACATCGTGATGTAATGATAAAATTCTGTGAAATTTAGCTTGTTAAAGCGTTGGAAGATGGGGCTGTCTTTCACGAAGCTGTTTAGCCGACTCTTTGCCAAGAGGGAGATGCGGATTCTTATGGTAGGTCTTGATGCTGCTGGTAAGACCACGATCCTGTATAAGCTCAAGCTGGGAGAAATCGTTACCACCATCCCTACCATCGGTTAGTCCTGATCGAACTTGTTATGCTGTTACTCCTTTTGCATTGTTTGGCATGTAGAGGATTTGATCTTGCTGCTGACATATGCATCTGCTGTAAAATCTCTTTACTTTAAAGGTCTGTACGTGCAGAATCATGGAATTGGGATTTGTGTTTGTTGTAGCCTTGAATTTCCTTCTAAATAAAAATCGTTCATCATATTGATTGAGTGAAGGAAGAAAGATTAGATCTTTGGTATTGAACTTTAACTTCTCTTTGATAAGATGATTACTCGGTGGAAGTTATTTTACAGGATTTAATGTGGAAACCGTGGAGTACAAGAACATTAGTTTTACCGTTTGGGACGTTGGTGGCCAAGACAAGGTCGCTCTCTCTCTCTCTCTCTCTCTCTCTCTCTGTGCTAAAACATGATTGCAGAGAGTTTAATCTTATTCAGAAGTTGTGAATATTATTTAGTGCCATTTCCATAGAATAAAGGTGTGGATCACAGATATCTGTAGGAATTTGGGCGAATCAAGTACTGGTTTAATCCTCATGAATCATGAATTGGTTGTTCAATTATATAGGCTACTTTTATTTTGCTCTTAATCCAGAACTGATATCTTTGGCTTATCATGAGGGGGTTCTGGTTCTGATTGAAATTAAGATTAACCATTGCTGCTTACATGCACTTCATAGTTCAGCCAATGGATACTTTTCAGCATGGCTTGTTTTTCCAGTTATGCAAAGAGATATGTTCTTATTTGATGATTTGGAAGGTAGAAGCACCGATATTCTCTTTGCATTACCCGAGATGCACGTGTTTTCAATCTATCACACTTTATTCATTGATCTTCTTGCATCTGATCCACCTTTTTTTTTTTTTGATGAGTTGATCCACCTTATTTGACAACATTATATTGCATCTTTTCTGCCTTTGTTGGGCTAAAAAGTTCTTTGCTGATTGTGTTGGGTGAACCCTCTAGCCACCATGTAAATGGAGGTAGAAACACGTCAGTATGACCTGTGTAAGCCACTTCATGTTCTTCATGACTCATGAGAAAATAACAGAAGTTGTTCCTCCTTTTCCTGATTTGGGGTATAATGCATGCAGATCCGTCCCTTGTGGAGGCACTACTTCCAAAACACTCAGGGCCTAATCTTTGTAGTGGACAGCAATGATAGGGATCGAATTGTTGAGGCAAGAGATGAACTACATAGGATGTTGAATGAGGTACTCCTTCCTGATTTGCATTTCTACTTCTATTTTCAAGCTCCATATTTAATGTTATCATTAGACATTTAATATAGCTACAAAGCCAAAGTTATTTCATTTGTTTACTGATTACAATCAGACTGCTCCCTAGGAGATTGAAATCTTGCCTTCCATGTTTATCAGGTTTCACTTTGACTTAATAATGCCTGTTGCTTCATCTAGTCCATGTGACTATCTTAAAGTACTGTCTAGTTCCAATATCTATTAACACACAATTGGTGGGCTTATTTATTAGTCTATTTTAAAGTTGAACAACATATTTTCTATTTATGCTTCCACTTGTCTTATCAATCTGGTGTCACTAGCTGTGAATGTTTGAGCCTCTGTCTCTGGTCAATTTTTCAGTCCATTGGGCATAGTTCCTTCCAAATTTATTTAACCCCGTGAAATCTGAATAATATTTAGGCCTAATGGAGTTGACTGCGATTTTTTCTGTCAGGACGAGCTGCGAGATGCTGTTTTACTTGTGTTTGCCAATAAGCAGGATCTTCCCAACGCAATGAATGCTGCAGAAATAACTGATAAGCTCGGTCTTCATTCACTTCGCCAGCGTCACTGGTAAGTAGAGATCCCTACAAAAATATTATTTTAATTTTTTAGTCGGTTAATTGTAACTGAAATGAACCAAAAAAGGACCTGATCTTTGCCTGTCATCTAAAATATTGCATTGTTCATGCTTTGACTGTTTGATTTGAAAAGATTTAGCCACGGAAATCCTCATCTGCGGAGGTATAGTTTCGAAGAATGCATGAAACTTGCCCTTGTGAAGTGCAATTTTCATGCAATAAACATGAAACTGGACTTTTCGAGTCCAAATTGCTCAAATCGAGTAATCAATTGTTCCATGATGGCTATCCAGGTACATCCAGAGCACCTGTGCAACCTCTGGAGAAGGCCTCTATGAGGGTCTGGAGTGGCTCTCCAACAACATCGCAAGCAAGGTACCACTTGTTCGATCCTATAAACTATTGTCTCTCCCCCTCTTTTACGAATTATTCCCATAGAATCCACATCGAATCTGAGATGTGGCAGAGCTTAATTGTCTCTTCCTCTTCTTGTTCTTCAGGCTTGAGGTTATTTCAAAGAGCTTCTGGCTCTGGTGATGCGATCTTCCCCCATAGATCTATGAAGGGTCTGGCTCTTCTACTCCTGTTTTCAGGTTTTATCAAATGGACGACTGATCTGATGTAATATGTAGGAAGGAGAATTCAACACACTGTAATAGCACAATGGTTTGCTAGAATTTACTGCCTGATGAATGTGTTTGAGGAAAATAGGAATAAATGAGTATAAGTAGTTGCCCTAACGACGATCAAATAGAGAATGCCGTACGTGTAAGTTGAAGGCAATTTTATTATACCGGTGAAAAATAGAGGAGATGAAAGTGGGGTACGAAGAATTGTACTCGAAAGCCGATCAGTCCCCATGTGTAAGGTGTCCTATTGTAGCTCAGTTGGTTGGAGGGTCATGCTAATAAGGATCTCAAAAGAAGAACCTTTCTTCTGCATTAAGGTTGCAAATTAACCAATCCAAATCGGTCCATGTGAAAAAGATGGTGTATTAGCTTAGTTGGTTAGAGCATCATGCTAATTAATATTCATCCAAAAAAAATTGAGTTTATGTGCACGTTCATGAACGGACAATTTCAGGGGTAATATTTCACAAAAGAATGATGAAGGTTAAATTAAGTTAATTATATATAGTATATTATCAATATTTTCGAATTTAAAAGAGTGATTGTGGCTGCGCTCTCCTAAATCCATAATATATGTTGTTCTCTTGAATTACATCCAAGGTTTTCAAGACTTGTCAGTTGATGGTTTCCGAGAGGCGAAGTTTGGATCAGAATAAACACGTGAAACCCGGGAAGTCATTGGACAACGGTGCTGACCTCTGCTACGTGTCGCTTAACCAGCCCGATGGATGATGTGGATGTCTTTTTCCTTTTCCTTTTTTTTTTTTTAAATTTTCCAAATATAAAACAGACGTGGGCGTGTCTTTTAGGGAGAAGTCCTCATTAATCCCGCCGATTAGTTCCCAACCACAAATGCAATTTGCGGCTGAAAATTGAGCATAATCCATCCACCTAAGTGCGATTGGCGTTAAACTCGGATTTTGTTAGCGGGGCTCACATGCTACTGTCCATGCTACTGTCCCATGATCTAATGAAAACGTCTCTCTCTCCCTTGTACCCACTTGTCCGGTCGGTCCTCTGTAAAAATGCACCGAACCTCGGTGTTCGTGGGAAGAGTGAACGTGTCGACTAACTGTAACATCAGGGTCTGCAACCAAAAATCGCTAGTTTCAGTAACTTAACACTTCCCGTAGAAAACTGATATAGGATCTCGGATTTGAATCTAGCCCCAATGCCCCGACTATGCTATTAGGCCGGAGTCCGGATATTTCTCCATCGACTCGAGCTCATGGTTAGTCCCGAACAGATCTCACCTACAACGGTCATGGTTGTGGAGAAGCGTGGATGCAATTTGTAACGTCAGGGGTCTACCGTTCAAAAGCACTGAACTTCGGTATTCTTAATATCAGCAGACCATTCCAATGTTACATAGACCTCCCTTGCAGAAGGGACAGGAGATCATGTGGTATGACAAACTTCCCCTTTCACTCCCGGTATCCTCGCCGGGCTCTCGGCCAGATCTAGACAATTGCCCACTGACTCGAACTTGTGGGCAATCCCCGAATGGTTGTGGGGGGAGTGAATGGCTCGGATGCCATCACCGACATCGTATCCCATGACCCAAGAGGTACTGGATTCGGTGCTTTTGAAATCAGTGTGCATAGCTATGACTTTTCACTTGCAAAACCAATGTGAGATTACAGGGCGTGTGACGGATCTGTCCAGTTCCGATGACATCCACGGGCAACCGAACCGGTTCAATTTTAAACTAATTCTTAAATTCAATTAATGGGAGGGGAAAGAGACAGGTCGGAAGCTGCTAATTAATCAAAAGGGAGCAAAGGGGTTCTGATTATGGAACTTGTGAATGTGGACTGTGTGAACATTAATGGCATAGGGTTATGAAGTGTACTAATCCAACTCCTATAAAAGATGGAAAAATAACAAAACTTAATCCGAAAGGCGCTCTTCGATTAACCGATAATCGATCCGTACAATTCAAAATCTTTAAATCGTTAAACGAGAATGAAGATATGCAAGTTTACAGTGAGATCAGTATCCGAATTCAATTAGTTGTGACTTCGACACTGACTGATTACACTATTGCGAGAGAAAGTACGATACGATACAGTCCGAGCATATATGTGTAACTGAGCGATAATGATTCCGTCCACCCCATCTCTCACAATCCGAATTAATATATTCCGAGCTATTTATTCAATAAAAATATGGGGATATATATGATTTAAAGTCCTTCGAATCGACCGACTTATAGTTGGCCTAATAGTTTCCTTACTAGATCCCCAAATAGTCATCTCAGGATCGAATCTCAGGTTTGGAGGGCTGACGGGAATTCTCCCAGGAATCTCGGCCCGACAGTAGATTAATCTCGAAGTACATTTCGGCTGGTCTGGAAACACTGAACGGTGCAAACAAAGAAAAGTCCTTCCAATCGAGTGTCCATGGCCACAATGTGGGGATGGCTAAGAGTGGTAATGCCCCCAATTAACTTTTAGCACGACGCGTCAAAGCGTGTACGTGCTTGGATTGGGAAATTTAATTAAGGAAACTTGATAATGATGAATTTTTTTATTAAAAAATTGATCATCCAATTTTGTGTGGCTATTAATTATTACGATTACTTGCACGTACGAACGAAAAATTCTTCGACGATCCCACATCACCAGATGACTTGAGAAAATACTAATCGGACTGTGACGAACGAATAAATCGTTATTAATCACTCGTGCATCCGTCTCAATTATTACTGATCAGAGCAATTTAATTAATTTTCTTTATCACGTTACTGTGAGGTGAGACCGTGTGAGTGCGGGGAATATGGGTTAGGCAGAAGTCCCTTTAATTGGAGACTCAATTCATGGGTTAGTGCCTTTGTCTAGACCCAATTAAGCTCGACCCATCAATTAATTGACACATCTAATTGGATGCTACTTGCCCTGTCCTTCCCCTTTGTCTTTTCGCCTTTATCTTCTGTGTGGACGAGAAATTTAGGGCGCTAATTTGGACAAATTTCAATTAAATAAAGTTGGGTTATCCTGTTAATTATTCGACATTCAAAAATTCAATGGACCGTGACTTCGATCAGATAAATTTGAGAAATTCTTCGGTGATCTTATCTCGTTACGTGACGTGAGGAAATACTAATCATATTGTGACAAAAGTGATCCGAGCAATTGCTGTAATTGTCACTAATTAAATCAATTTAATTGCTTCTTCCTCATCACGTCACCTTGAGGTAGGACCGTGCAAGATTTTTTTCGATAAATTTGGGTTTCTTGGGTGCTAAGCGTTCGATTAAAAAATTCAATGGGTCTCGACTATCTCAGGTTCAGGTCCGATTGATCCATTGCCGAGACAGGAAACTCACACGATTATGAGTTTTCTTCATTTATAAGACTCGATTATAAGATCTTACTTAAATGAAAGAAGCGTTGAACTATCACAACCGTCACATGACTCTCCAAATCATGACTTTTATCGGTTTTCACGGCTCGATTCCGACACCTTTACTTGAATGGACGAGGCACTGAACCATCTCGATCTACGTACCTTACTAATCGAAATTTTTAAAATCTTTACATTACCAGAACATACATTATAAAAAAAACAAAAGTCGATAAAACTTGGATTCGAAATCTTATTTGGAAAGAATAGATGCTCGGTTCACGAAGAATTAATTCCATTTCTACTGGCATTGGTAAAAGGAGCAACATTTTCCCCTTGAACTCTGTACCTAATTGCAATTTTCTCCCAACGGTTTTGTTAAAGTTCTACCCCTCATGTTTCAGTCTTTTGGATTTCACCCCTAAAGTTTGATTTATGATAATTTCCCCTCTCATCTTCCATATCTTGCAATGTTCCCCTGTAGTTTTTATTTTACGAGCAAACACCCTTAAGTCAAACTTTTGGGTGTCAGTTGTCCGAATCTTATCTGTTACTTCTACTTCTTCTTCTTTAGGAGGCTCTTAGGCTCTCCACTTCGAGCTCAGAGGACTGAATTAATCTTTTCCATTAATTTTGAAGAGGATCCGCCCTCCCTTAACGTTAAATTCGACAACAAGACCAATAGATTGCATCAATTAAAGTTATTGAGAGGATACACGGTCAAGCATTCATCCGATTTTTAGAATGGCGTGCTTGAAGAAAACGCTTAAACTTTTCGGGTTTAGCCATAAAGTCAAAATTTTACGAGGGGAGCTGCAAAAATGTTGGCTGATCTACAAGACATAAACTTTATAGGTCATTGCAACTAGGTCCATATTCTAGTGATCGGACACCCTCTCTCATACCATGTATCACTCGGCATTTAAAAATCGCAGCAGATATTAATTAATCTAAAAATTCAAATGAAGTTGGTCCATTAACGAATGAAATAGATGAATGGATGAAATTACAAGTTTAAAACCTAACGTTTGCTTGCATGCCACCCCTTTTTTATACGATTTTTGAAAACATATACGTGAATATTACTCAATCCGATCGTCATTTGTCTGCGAATACGCACTTAATTTTTCGATTCTCTCTGTAATTAATCTCGTGCTAGTTTGGTTCAACAATATATAGCTAACATATTTTCACCGAAAACTTGTGCATTAGTTCCTTAGAATTAATTAACACTAATGCAAAAGATTAGGATATGTAGTTTTAGTCGTATTCACCTTGAGCACTGAATAATATTAATTTTTTTCCATTTCTACTTAATTAATTTCTTGAATATATTTATATATATGTAACCTGTCTTATTTATTCTCTCTTTTTTACCTTTTTTTCGACCTACATTGTCTAATATTCAGAAATTTGTACCTGAAACAATCCAAATTCAAGATAGGTCGACCTATTTAGTGATAAAAAAACTCTCCAAATTGTGGGCTTTCTCCATCCGTAAATATTCGAATGTGGGACTTCACTCAGGGGTAAGAATTATCGAACCACTCGAACTGATTCGTCTTTTTTGTTTGTTAAGTAAATATTAATTTGACACACGTCAAAGTGCACGTAGTCTCTCCTAAAAATCTACCATGCACGTCTTCGTGCATGTGTATATATCTCTCCCTGCTCTCCACGCACATACACACATTCCTCTCAACCTCCTTTTTTTCTCGATACCAATTTTATTTATTACGTAAAAAACACAAAATAATATATTTATTTTTACAAATTGATGTTAATAAAAAAAAAATTGTCAGCAAGCAGCTCTATAAAAACCCCAAAGCCTACCATACTTTGCTCAATACCTCTCCCTCTTCCTTCCCACTAGTCCACGACGATGGACAAGAAACCATGCAGCAGTCCACAGGATCCAGAGGTGAGGAAGGGGCCATGGACCATGGAAGAAGACCTCATCCTCATCAACTACATCGCTAACCACGGCGAAGGTGTCTGGAACTCTCTCGCCAAAGCTGCCGGTCAGTACTTCCGGTTATCATCGCTCGGTTCTTTCTTATCGCGATCCCTCAAAACCCTAACCCTAGTGGTGTCCGAGGGCTGGCTTGATTCCAAGTATTCATTCGCTTTTCTTCTACTATTTGATCGATATTCCTTTTGAGGGCTCGGTCGACGGCGCAAAGTTACCCAGCGGTCGACCCGTAATCCTCGGTTTCCCTGTAAAATTTTCACGCGTCAGCTCTTTTTCATGTTTTGTGGCTGTGGTAAGAAGGAAAAATAGACCCGTGTGAAGATCTATCTTGCCGGGTTAGTTTTCGTTTTCTCATACGCTGTATAAAATAACGAATCAATTGTGATACAATCTTCGCAGAAAACCCGATCTTGACAAAGAAAACTTGTTTGAATAATTTCACCGGAATGAGATTTTTGTTTTTGGAGGATTGTTTAGATAATTGTTTCTATGATTATAAAGTTGATTAAAGGACATGGGAGGTGGCTCACTTACACGTGGAGGAAGAAACCCTAGTCAAATTTTAAGGTTGTCTCTGAGGACTAACTTTGGTTGTACTGTGAACCGTCCTAGGTCTTAAACGTACCGGGAAGAGCTGCCGGCTTCGATGGCTGAACTACCTCCGACCGGATGTCCGGAGAGGCAACATCACACCCGAAGAACAGCTCCTGATCATGGAACTCCACGCTAAGTGGGGAAACAGGTGAGTTCCTATTATCGTGCTACCTCATGCACTAACTACGATACCATTATATGAATCGGAAAATGCTCGAGAATAGAGGCTCCGATTCCAACCCTTTTCCCCCAAAGCTGTCTCGTTCGCCACCGTTCTCGAACCGTGACGGCATTCCTGTTGCCATATCTTTCCATTTCGTTCTCTTTGAGGAAAGGAACACACTTGAGGGCACATCCCATACAGTTAAGGAGCATTTCTTATAAGCGGGAGGGAAGGAGGGATTTGCTATGAGGGGTTTGGGCAATTCCTAGCCACCAAATTGATTTGCAACACGTGAGGAAATTTTCGTGGCCATGAAATTTTCAACGTGGGGAAAAGAAGGCCTATTGAAAATTTTTTGCTGAATAAATTTCGGCCACCAGCCAATTCCCGATGATGAATGACGGCGCACAGCCAAGCTTTTCATGTGCGTGCGTTTTACCTCATGAAACTGTCGATTTTACCAAACTTCTATGTTTATTTTCATAGTTTTTTCTCCTGGCAAACTCCTCTCAAATTCATTTGATTTTGATTCAAATTAACATGGTTTTCTCTGCAAATGGCGAAGATCGTTCAACTTGTAACTTCAGTCATCGTCATTAAATATTATTTTTCTACCGTTTACATCATCTGATATTCAAAAACTCAAATGAAGCATGGCTGTTCGAGTTTGGTCAGCTAGCTAACGGATAAAACTTTTACAATTATAAACTTCCTCTATTCATAAAGGGTAAATTAGAGATTTTATTTAAGAAAAATAAGCGTCGAATCATTCTAATCAATCTATATTGATGTTTATATTCTTAAGATCATTTTGCTCAAACGAAGGTTTCATGATATTCGGTTTGTAAGGAAACTAATCCCTTCTGCTTGATGACAGTTTGGCAAAAGTGATTTTCTTAACCTAAATTCCTCAGCTTAGAAACCGGAAAAAAAATTCTAAAAGAAAAAGGACATACATAATTTCCAAATTTAGCAAATGTCGGCTTTGGTCCCATAGACTAAATGGGTCTATATTATAATGCATACATACATACATATATATACACACACATGTAAGAGCCATGTTCTATGAAGATTTTAAGAGAATTTTCAAATGATTATTTGGATAAGACACAAAATTAGTTAATACTCTGACGGGCGGTAAAATACGACAGTTATTCGAGCGCCATTTTTTTACTATAATATACTTTAAATTGTATTTTTTTCATGTCATACGATAAAATATAATATCATCGAAGAATTTCTCGGATCTTGAACATTAACAAATTTAGAACTGAGGTGCCAAACATCTGGATCTAGGAAGTGCCATTTTTCCCATTACAAGCTAGACCCAACTCATTGGGTCACACGTTGACTGGGTATTTTTGGAATAAGGCTTTTTTTTTGTAAATTTGAAAGAGAAATATACCATAATTTTAATTCTTTTTTTTTCCCTTTTCTTTCACATAGTCTGGTGCCAATTTATCAATAAGTCCACAGAAATTCTGGAGGATCCTCAGAACTTTTATTTCCAATTCAAAGCTCCTTGCCAACTTCCAGAAGAGGGAAAAAAAACAATTTTTTAATTAATTTTTCATTTTTTCTGAGTATAAATAAAACTCATAAACCTAAAAAATATTACAAGGACAAGGGTAATAAAAGGGTATTTGAGTTCCAATTATGATGGAATCTTGGACGAGATCTAAGGAACTAACATTGCACCGATCCAATTTTCATTGATTAAATCGTTCTGTACATACCACCTGACGTCCAAAAATCTTACATAGATCTTGATTAATGCAGATTCGAATTGTCTCAACCTATAAGAAAAGTAAATCTCTCTCAATATGAAATTTTTCCATTTATAAAACTCGAACTGAAATCTTGTTTAATAAGAAGAGATGTTTTACCACCCAATTAATATGTTCATGTTGCCTATTTATATAGAATCTATATTTCCTAAGTCTTCATCACTTATCCTCGGTGGCATGTCCTTTATCGACTTCCCTAGGTGGTCGAAAATCGCAAAGCACCTGCCCGGACGAACCGATAACGAGATAAAGAACTTCTGGAGGACTCGGATCCAGAAACACATAAAGCAGCCAGAGACCTTCGTCGGGCAGCTCCCTCCCGATCAGATGAGCATCGAACACCACCACCAGGCGACCACGAGCCAGATGTGCGGCACCATGGCCGACATGATCGATGCATATTCTCCGCCGATGACGTCGGCCTTCCAGCCGGACCATCACCCGGAGGCGTTCCAGGGGCTGCCTAATAATAATATACCAGTCGAATCCAGCGAGACCTACTGGAGCATGGAGGACTTATGGTCGATGCAGTTACTGAACGGCGATTAAGGAACGGTAGAAACACCCGATATTTACTACGATCGACACGATATATAAATGTCTCGATCTCTATCAACTAGCTAGGGCTTGTCGTCTGTAAGCAAGGGGTCCGAGATTGGTACGTATTCTCGTATACTCGAGAGAACCTGATCGTACATGGCTTGTATTTAACGGATCCTATACTATGGTGAATGAGAAGTATTAATATGGCTTACTTTATATATCATCTTTTGTAAAACTATCTACAATTTTAGGTCCCAATAATGAAAAAAAAAAAAAAGAATTAAATGTGTATTAAGTGAATAGTGTAATGTTTTACTGTACACTCATCGGATAAGATATTACACGTACCCTGCGAATAAATAAACAGACAGAGAGTTTGGTCGGTCCGTATCATCCTTGACCTAGAATAAAGAGATTTTGGTGGTTCGATTCTCGTTAGTAATACTCTCAGCACATTTTATTTTTCTCTTCCTTTTATATCTTCGCGACAACGATAGATATATGTCACCTAGCTTTATCAAAATTTATGATCGGGTCACATGACAGGATGACTCCCGTGCTCGTTTATTCCCTTTTCATTCCATCCCATTTTATATTTATGTACCTCATTTGTATACCGAAGAAAGGTTATCGACAGTTTATACATTGTTGAACATGAGCTGTTGATGAATGATCAATTGACATGTTTTCATACATAAACCGGGCACATGAAGCAATAGAAATAAAGAACGAAAAAGTTTGCTGTAGTGACGTAACTCTCGACTCGAGAATAAGAAGTCTTGCATTCGATTCTTATTATTCGAACTCCCCTGTACCCGTCTATTCCCACATTCCTTCTAGCCTATGAGTCTCCCTGGTAACCGAGTCATCTACCGGACATGGCCTATCGGAGGCTGCCACTTGGAAAGGCAAACCTTTCCATAATTGGCAAGGGCCATGTGGCGCTTTTTTGGACCATATTCCCAGTTCTGTGGGTGGCCATGCAGAAGCTGAAATCGGACGTGAGCCTAATTTCACATGCATGGTCTTCTGCACTTTCACGTCAACTAGCCCGACACTCACATGCACATTCAATATTATCTGCTCACGGCTCTCCCATCCTCACTCTTCACCAGCTCCATCAACCATTTATGGGACTCGACTCTCTGCTAATCCTGGTTTTGGAAATTCGGTTCGGGTTTCGCTATCACCATGAATCGATGATAGTCGTGTTGATCATACATTAATAACCGAGAAACGCAGGCGTGTACGTGTCTACTGGTGCGAATCAAGCTACAACAATATCGGATCGGTGGATTTCATTTATATAAACGAGCTATCTATACGGCGTATGTACACACACATACAAGCGAGTCAGCCAGCATGAAGCTAGATAAGATAATTCAATAATAATGAATAAAAATTATTTGATATTTTACGGTCTCTCTCGAATTTACGAGATTGACCGCTCATGTACGAGAGCTTGCAGGAGCTACAGGTTCAGAATTACAGCAAAAAGCATGCATGGTGCGCAAACTGTAAGATGGATTTTGGCTTTCTTTTTCTTGATAGTAAGAGTGATTTAGGGTTCTAGTCGAGAGTATATTTTGACCGACAAGAATCGAATTCAGTAACTCTTAATTTCAAGTCGAGGATAATCGAGTCGTGTTGATGGATGGCATCGTTTCTCTCCTATTTGGATGGTGATGATGGACGCTCCCTTTCAACCTTAAATGCACAAGGCACATCCTTGTCTTCTCTTGAACTTTGTTTTTCTCGACTCGTAACGTATGATATCCAAAAATCTAACGAATTTTGATCAATTCAGATTCGAGTAACTTTACCCACGAAAAGAAAAGGAGTATGTGAGACCACTTGGACAAACGAAAGCCGGCACTTTCAAACTTATTTAATTTCCCCACTCTTTAAACTACAGTACCGAATCAACATGCCGTCGTGTTCGAGTCTTTTAAATATACAAAAAAAAATTCACGAGTGGAAGAGTTGTACCGGAATCAGTTAAACACGATAAACTTTCAGATATTACGTGATACGTATCGGAAAAAAAAGGGAAGAAATTAGAAAGTGATAGATCAAGCTTCGGTTGCAATACATTGTAGAATTATGACATCAATGCATTGACAAAGTTTCCAACAATTTGAGACTGCGGAGTTGTCCACAAACTTTAGCATCCAATTCTCATTCGGATTTCTGCACTTCAGTGTCATGTACATGTGGCGAAAGAGAGATGAAATTAATGAAAGCATCTCCCACACACATCCACGCGGTTCTCTAGATAGCTCGGTGACGCCCTTTTCTTAAGTAATATTTCGGGTTGAAATCTACTAAATAAAAAAAATTTATTATCGAGAGAATTTTTTTTGGTAGTATAATCATGAAACACGTATTAATTATGGTTCTTTAAATTTATAAATATCGAGTGGTCTATACTAAAAAAAATAAGCATCTACCATTAATTACCCGGCAAGAATATTGACGACTTTGAAACACTGTCTTCTTTTTCCGTCACGTGTTTTAAATGTTAATATCCTCGCAGGGCAAGAGAGGTTACTACCACGTGACGAAAACGGAAAAAACACATGCTGTGGGTCGACAAATAAGTAAAGAAAACGTGCGAGAATTTATTGAGGACCAGCTTCGTGATGTCCAGCTGCTTTTTTCCACTACCTTATCGATTAAGATTAAGCTAGAGATGTGTGTCAATCGGCTCGAGATGGCGAAGTAGCAAAGATTATAAATACACATAGAAATTGTGAGAGCTGCTGGAGCTGTTGAATGTATCTTGAAACGGAGAAAGTCTCGTACGTAACTGATATATTACGTGACACTGCTTAACAATATCACAAATCAATATGATTCAATTATTTTTACGGTTGAATCTTTTAGGGTTTTATAAAATCACACACCATCAGAATTATCATATGATATATATATATATATATATATATTGTTATATAGAAAACTCTCCCCTCCTTGACATGCGCTTGATTCTATTCCTTGGTATACGGGTGTTGTAATTAAATATAAAATAAATGTATTCTGTAAGTGAATATATATATACACACACACATACGTACACACATTGTTGCAAGTGTTGATGTATGGGCGTGTTGGATGCTTCTAATAATGGATGGAAAATATTTAGATAGAGAGAATTATATTATTAGTTCTAAAAATTTGTCATTTTTTTAAAGTTAATTATCTAAATTTTAAAGTGGTATATTTAGTTCTAAATACTTGCTCTGTTAAACATGTGAAGTTCATTCTGTTACTTACTGTTAGAATGCTGCTGACGTATCACTAACGCTATTAATTCTTCTAATTTTACCGCACATTAGTTGGTTTTTTATATTAAATATGTGACATGACATATGTAAAAAGGCATTTTGTGGGGCCGTAAATAAATTTTGAGTGATTTCAAGATTAAGAAAAATTGACACGAGAAATTCATGTCCCAACCCGACTACCTGAGTAAATCAAAATCGATCTAATTGATTTAAAAATAAAATGAATATCATAGTCCCAACTCGAAAAATCATTGTTCGTTGTCGATTTAACCTAGTAAGATGAGTTTGCTAAAATAAACCGGGTTGAAAAATGTCAAATTAAATATAGTACCTCTACATTAGCCAAATTAACGGAAAAAAATGATGATTTAACGTCGTCTGTAACATATCATCAACATATATAACGGAATGGACTTAACGTGTGTAACAGAGAAAACATTTAAGACTGCAAATATCATTTTAAAACTTATAGAATTGACTTAAAAGAAGTGACAAACTTTTAAAACTGTCATTGTAATTCTCCTTATTTAGATGTGTCTTAATATTATCCTGTTATGTACTCTCTATTGTTACTTAATAATAACAAAAAAAAAAATATGGCCGATTCTCATTTACTCGTAGAGAGGAGTACAAACAACGCATATGTGGACTTGCATTAGAGTAATATCAACTTTTTTTTAAGGGTATGCACGGGTACTCGAGCACACATTTAATAGATCCGGAATCAAAATTCATTTTAACTGATTCCATATTTTTTTTACGCAAAATCTACTATGTTTTTATTAGAATTTATCTGGAACCTACTCTGTTAGATACACATGCATGCCCCCTAATTTTTTTGGTGATAAAGATTTGTCCTTCGGATTTATACCATAGACTTTCAAGAGAACATCTAACTAAGAGACTAATAGCATGTATTTTTGGGTTGAAAAAAATACATAAATTTAGAAGGAGATTAGCAAATAACTCGCCTTATGCACGATGAATATCATCGCATGTATTTGAAAATATAAAAAATTGTTATATGTAATGTAATATGGATGTAGAATGATCTATTGTCCACAGATGCCTTTAGATAATGGTCCCTATTATCTGGAGAGATATGTATACAATTAAGAAAACAGTTGTGGAGTAAAAGTTCAGGTAGATTGATAGAATAAAAGTTATTGTTGAAAAAAAGGGATAGGTGATAAAATAACAGTTTCAAAATAATTTAAATGACAATAAAAGACCAAGGGATATAATATTACCTAAACCATGATGAATGGTAATCTTGAAAAAAAAAAAACAGAGAGACTAAAACTACCCTATCGTGGCTTAAAATAATATAGGTAAAAGGAAAAGGGAATAAAATGTCATAAATAATTCTACCGACGAAAATTAAACTCGCGACCTTTTAATCACATGTTGAGAGTAATACTACTGCATTAAACACTCTTTCTAATGAACTAATAGTATTTTAAATATTAGTGAACTCCCAACTAGTAAAAGGAACAGAGAATCTCACCAGTGAGAATTAAATTCAGAATTTATTGGTTTTGGATTGAGGGTGATGTCATTGCACTAAACGCTATCTCTAACGAACTAATAATATGTTAGATATTGTAAAAGAATTGGGCATCATATCTTAAAGTTCAGAATAAAAGAATCCTAAAATGTAAGAGGATAAGATACTGCTTTTAAGTGATTCTGAGTATAACCACTTACAAGATCCTAATTGCAGGGAGAGTTTTCTGCGTAACAGATATACCACAAGACAGTGTGTAATACTTGATATCACAAACTAATAAGATATAATTATTTTTAAGATTTCTTATAAAACCCTAAAAATAAATTAATATTATTGATTCGTGACACAATATAAGTATTATCACATGATATATCTATTACATACAAAGAGTTTCTCTTATTTATGGAGGAATTCTTCAATGAAGCAATCATACCACCATATAGTATATCTGTCTAATTAGAATTCACTATTTATATATGTCCAATTATAGTTTACCATTTATTAGAATTTCTAATAATTTTATATCATTTATATATTTTTCCAATTAGAATTCACTATTTATTAGAATTTTTCATGTTTTTAAAGATTTTTAAGAATTTAATAATTACAATTATATAATTATTAATTACATATCAAGTCTTAATTAAACAGACATGTCATATTAATATTGGCCATTTGTGACCACCACCACCACACGTGAGATTCTCTCATAAGTATATTCCGGAAAGTTCGGGTATTTCCTAAAATACCCTCTTGTTACGATCAAGCCGTATAAACAGTTCGTAAAAGCTTCACAAGCAATTATAAATTTTATTCTTATATTGTTCTTTTAATTTTGAGGCTTACCTCCTCTCCTTTTTTTTTTCGTTTTAAACTATAAGTATTCAGAAATTAATTAGACTATTTTTATTATTTTTAATTAATAGATCAGGCCTCTCCGAGAGATCCCCTTTTTTTCTTACACGAAGCAAATTGTAGATACCAAAAGAAATTTATATTTTAGAGTGAATTATCAAATTGGTCCTCAAAATTTTAACAAACCATCAGTTTGATCCTCAAAGTTTGAAATTCATCAATTTGATCCTTATTGTTCACTTTTATTAGTCAATTTGGTCAATGCGTTATAACGTCGTTTGCATATCCTGACATGGACAACGTTAGTGGGTCCCACATGCCACGTGGCCAGTTATAAACAGTTGAAGTTAAAAAAATAATATATAATTTTATCCACTTATTAATTGATTGCCATGTGACGTGCGGGAGGGCTCGCTGACGTAGCAGCTACCGTCCACATCGGTATCCGTAAACTGCGTTATAATGCCAACACCAAATTGATAGGTGAAATTAAACAGTGATGACCAAATTGATGATTTTAAAATTTTAAGGACTAAACTGATATCTCACTATAAATTTAAGTGTCAACTTAACGGTTGACTCTATATTTTTACTTTGATGTGTTGGACTTCTGTGACTGGGTGGTATGATTGATTCAGCCTTTCGCACAAATAAATATTGATGTTACGTTCAGTCTAGTGGAAGTTTTCGCAGAGTTCTACAGTCAATTATTTAAATTGAAAAGGATTTTCGAGTAATAAACGGAGCTCAATCGAGTCCATGTATTAAGTAAAAATTAAATTCAGATCTCATAGCCGATGTAAAGACACCGTAAAATATCAGTAAATAACAAATGTTGTAAACTAGAAGGACAAGTATTGGTATGATGAATGCTGAAAAATTGAAAAATCATCTAATTCGCAAGCCAATCTGTCACTCGCATCGCATTCGACGCTGCCTCCGAGTCCAACTCAAGAGCATCATCCTTCTTGTGTCTCGAGGCCCAGGTCAACTCAAGTACCGACACCAGTATTCAACATTTTTTTTGAATTACTGACTGATCCAGCTCGAGTCAAGTTGGCCTCCTAAGGGAGAAAGCTCTCACCACACGAGTTTTCTGCATTCACAAGAACTCGAACCTGACACATTTGATTAAGGAGAACAAGTGTCTTACCACTTAAACGGATTTATGTTGTTTCCTGAAAATACCCGTTTCGGCCCTTGTCATTCAAACCGGCCCTTCAGCCCCACCGAGCCCCCTACGTATCCATCCTTTCAGGGCTGCCTTTGTCGTTATCAGAAGCAGCTCCCCTCCACAGGCTTCTTCCGGTAGCGTTAATGGCATCGGCGGCTCTCTCAACCCTCCCCCTCCGCTTCCGTTCAAATCTCCTGGCACTACCCGCCACCGGACTCTCCACGCCTCTCCGCCCAGCCCATGGGCCCACATTTTAATAGCAGCTTCGTGCCGAACAAGGCCTTAGTCTCATATCCATCCCGGCCCATTCTTAGCCAGGCCCATCTTGTTCGCTTGGTTGCTAGGGCACTGATGAAGATTTGGTAATTTTGACGGCAGTGAAACCCTAAATGAAGCCTATAAATGCCATCGTCTTCCCCGGATCTTCCACGCTAGCAATCGCGGCGGCAGCAGAAACCCTAATGCGGTTTCAGCGTCATCCGCTGCCCTTCCTTCTCCATCCATTCTCTTCTGCTCACATTCTCTGCTATTGCTGCTGATTTCATGGAGCTTTTCTTCTCCATATTTATTTTCTCAACTTAATCTCTGTGATCGAAAATGTGGATCGACGCTGATTCGAATCGATCGATTCCCCTCTCTCTTGCGGAGAATCCAAAGCCAGCAGTACGATCCATTCCTTTTCGATTCACCTCGTTCTGCATCTCAATCGGGAGTTTCGAGCTTTCATTGTTTTCGATGGAGATTTTTGAGATGGGGGGCGGGGATGAAGAGTGCTTTATGATTCTGACACCTCTTGTATGAGAAGCAGCTTCGTCTCAGGAGCTCTTCCTTGAGCACATACAGCAACCCTCTGAGCCCCCCTCCATGTTCTCCCCGTTTCTTAATTCTTTTTATCAAGAATTTTATCTTTCATCCATCAAGTTTCCAAATTTAAGATCCTGAACTCCAGCGAGCTCGATTGCTGAACTCGTGGCCAGAAAACCCGAGCGAGGGATCATAGTTAGTTACGCCTGAAACCTGCTGCTCGAGGTCGGTCAACATTGTTAACGTGATTGTTTTCTTTTCTGTGATGTGCAAGGTAACGGGGCAACATAAAACTGTTGACCTCTACAGCTTAGGTTGCTTTCACTTCTTGTTGATGTTTTGTGTCCTGAGATGTGTGGTGAGGTGACAGCAGCCTCCGAGGTTGCCCACTAGCCCGGATGTGGAGATTCACATCGGTAACTCAATAACCTGTGAAACTGATTTGCCGGATCCATTTTATGGAAACTCCATGGCTCTTTGAGTTCGGAGTGCTGGATGATTCTACTGACCCATGTAGAAAGAAGGGAATTTGCCCTCCTTGAAGGTGATAAAAAATTCAATCTGCAGGTCTTATTGAATAGCATAGGAGGCGGCACAGCTCTCTGCAATTGGTATTGGAATCTGGAATTCCGAAAGGGGTTCTTTTGTCATGGTCTCTTCTACCCAGAAAAATCTACGAGCATTTGGAACCGCATTGCCCTCTGGTTGGACGGTTCAAGCCGAGGCCAGGGACCTTCCATGGATGTGGAGCTCCTGCAGATCTTGTCCACTGTGTGCTAGGTAGAGAGTCCTCTTCAGTTCTTTCCACGCAGACAATCTATGTGGCCATTGATTCGATTTATATATACAACTTCAAAACCAAAAGTCATGATTCGTCAAAGAGAGAATCAAATCGATTGTCCATTAAAATGCAGAAGATTCAAAGATGAAAGCACTGTGCCAGAACCTGAACTGCTCATCCTTGCAAGTATTTCACTCCATGTGACAGCTGAAAACCGAAGCAAGAATATAAACCCAACATCATGTTGACAGCGATAAGACAGAACCTCGTACGCCGCTAATTTAGACGTTTGAAGTGACCACTGAAAAATAAAGCTGAGTTTTCAAATTGCAAAACCAATTTGGTTTAATGCAAAGTAAGATGCGGTTTTGATATGGTACTCGGGGAAACATCGCCTTGAAACCGTTTTTAGCAAAAATATTTTCAAAACTCAAATAATTCCTCGTTCTTCTCTTTGGTTGATTTAGTCTTAGCAGAGTAAACAGTCATTTTTTTGTCCCTAATATTCCGTACATTGATTACTTTTATCCTTAATCTAATCTTAGGATCGACATTGTCCTCAGACCTTTTAAACACAGGATGACAATGACGTTAAATGAACTGAATGATTGGGTTTTTTTAAATATTGAGGGTGACAGTAACGGTAAGATTAGATTGGGAGCAAAGATGATGGCGGTACGGAACATGAGGGACGAAATCGATAGCTCTGAGCTTTAAACGACATTGGGCCTTAAGGCCCACTTCAGGCCCATGACATAACTGAGGCCCATTTTGTCTTGCTGGAGAAGAAAGAAGTTGGCTGAACTGATGGTGTTAGCTTCCCTACTACCCCCGTGAAGCTCCGGCCGAGCTCGGAAGACACCAACCCCCCGCCCCCCACCTCTCTGTGAAAATGGGGAGTTCTATGTTGCCCGCCAAAAAGCTTGCTGTGAAGATCAACGTTAGTGAACCGTCCATCCTCTCTAATTCCTCTCCCTTTTCATTGCTTATACATCAGCTAGTGGAACCAAGAAGTGATGGGATCCGTTGGGCTGCTGCATTTTTCCTTTGTTGACGGAGTCCCCGAAGCTTGAAGGGGTGTTTCATTTTTCTTCCTCTTTGTTTTGCGCATCAGTTGTTCGATTTAATGTATAGACGATGTTCATCTCCGAATTCTTGTTCAAAAAGACTTGCTTTTAGTCCTGAAAGTTTACCTCCCCTTAACGCTTGATCGGCTCTATATCTATTCCTTGCAGGGTATTGACACAGATGTTGTTCTTTGTGCATATGATGATCATTTCCTGGTAAGTTCGAGGTTCTGGTGCTCTCTAATTCGAGGACAGAGGCATGTTTCTGTTGTTTTAATGCGAAGTGGGTTCATATTGCGATGGAAATTTGTCAGGTGATTGTCACTCAAATTGGGGCCATGGGGACGATCCTGCATGCAAGGTTTGTCTTTAGTTTCTGGTCATCAGGATTTGCTTTTTGGAGGCTTATGTGAATATGTTTAGCAGATCAACCAAAACTTTCTTTTGATAGAATCGTTAGTGATGGAAGGAGATGAGATTCAGTTACTAAAGCACTGTTATGGCTATGTAATCAGGATGATTTCCAAGTTCCTATTAGAAATAGTATCCTAAAGTCGATACACACTGGTGCTGGACAGCATTTGTTGTGAAATTCATTACCTTCTAAAAGAGAGCTTTTGCTGGAAAGAAGAGGCTCTGCTTTATGAAATGAGATTATATGTTGTTGAATTTGCAATCACAGGAAGGAAGAAGGTGTTTCGATCAATCCGACTTATAATGTGTCTGTGATATTCGGAAAACGAGATGAGGCAAGTCAGTTGTTTGAGCAAATTTTCTTTTCCCAACTGCTTGTTCCCTCTTAGTTCTTGGATGATGGCCCTGACCGTCTGATGGTTCAACAGCCGATGATGGTGGCCTGTGCCAGGCAGCTGATTGAGCACATGAGGTGTGTTGCTATTACCTTTACCATGCCTTAAATTACCTTATCGGGAAAAGGTGGAGTAAAAAACAATCCTCTAATCGCTCGATATGTGCTTTGCTATCAGTAATGCCGGTATCTCCAAGCCACTGGTGCTGTCTCTCGGCCTCAAGGACCATTCAATGGTAGGTTTGGTTAGCGCAAGATTCATCCTCTCAAAGCTTTCATTTCCAACCGATCGCTGACTGGGAGAAGCTCATCCTAATGGTTTTCTTCATATTGCAGGAAACCTTGAAAGGTGTTGTTTCTGCTGTAACTGAGAGTAGCCCCTGGTAACTCTGCCTTCTATAATGTCATGATGTGCAGTGTTGTGGTTGGATCTTTCGAGGACTCCATGGCACAAACCAGTGTTCTGTGCCATCGATCGACTATAGTCACAATGTTCTGTCACAACATCGTTGAAAAACTGACTTTGATTTGTTGGCTTTAGATTTCACACATGTATACATTAACAATGATCTGTAACTGGCATTCGATCTTTAAGTTCTGGTTGAACAAAGAGCCCAAAATGGATAATTCCTTCGTTACAATCTTCTGATGTAAAATGATTCGATCTGTTCAACAATAACTATGTAAGACATTCTGAGTTGAAATGATCTAGTCCTTTACAAAAGCCTCTATCTTTGCCATTCATCACAGAAGTCACTACCCCAGTAAAGTTGCCAACTACTAAGCTTCTTCAGCACCATCTCCATGAACCCAAAATAAGAGCGGGCCGAGGAAAACACTGACATGCCGTTTTCTGAATCCTGTGGCTGGATAAGCTCTCATAAATCGTGCGTCCCCTGGAATCATGCCTCCATCGGGGTCTCGGTTTCGGACTTTTTCTTAGGCAAGTCTTCCTGAGATGCTCCTGCCAAAGATTTTGCCATTAATTGGATAATTACTTGCAGAACAATAATGCAAAGAGAATCTCTTATTTAATTAATTCAATCTCAAAACTAAGCAAAGCAAAGATCATAAAAGGAGTTCTATGGGAAAAGCAGGGGGGAAAGAATAAAATAAAGCACAAGGAAGTTTGGCATCAAATTCATGAAAATAACTGAGAAAGCAAGAAGTCTGTATATTCATGAAAATTTTCTGGAAGAATTCAACTAATTTATTCTCTCTCTCCTCTTCTCCACGAAGAGAGGAAGAAAGATATAATTGCTCAGATTAGATAAATCTCTTTCAGTGAAACTCACCATTTTCAACTCTGCTGTCAACTCCATGATAAGGAACTTCTGACATCGGATGGGGAACGGGACGTCCACCAAAGTCTTCTGGAAAGAACTCGAAGTCAGGACCGAAATTGAATCTGACCTCACAACTGGGCTGATTAGGATGAGTATACAATGAGGCAGCTGGATAGTAGCGACCTCCATAGAGATCCGTAAAGGCCACACCTTGGCAAACCCCATTTTTGAAGAAAGAAATCTCACTTCCTGCATGTGAATATCATATGTCCCATCATTCACATAGATTTTTCATAAAAAGATGTCATGAAAGAGAATTATAATTGAAAAACAAGTTTCTGCTAAAGACGAGTAGGGTTGCTACATTTCAGAAAACAAGGCAACTAAGAGCAAATACTTTCTGAATGTAAACTGTTGTTTCATTAATAAATATGACCATCAAGGGAATTCTACTATTTTCCTTTGTTCCAATACATTTTGGCCCGATTCTGAATATATTTCATCTCGTCCTCACTAAGATGTTAATTTCATGAGTTTTTATTCCACCATGAAATGAACCATTCTGAGGCTAGTTGTGCAATGCATGAAGTACACCTGAAACAGATGTCTATTCAATGTTCAATAACAAAACCTCCACAAGACTTAGCTGCAAATTCTGAAATGCATGAAAGGAAAGCCGATAAATGCCACATATAGCATCATCAGTGAACTCAAAACAATGCAACAACAGCCACAAGCTAAAAGAAAACAACTAGCAGACTTTTGATATTTATGGTGCTAGTCCATATTTAAGAATGTGCTCGAAAAATAAAAGACAAAACTTCCGGAGTAACTTCCTCAGGAAAAAGGGGAAATCAAATGAATGCATCAGAAAGTATAAGCACATGGATATAAATTATGTAAAAGGTAAATCGAATGCTTGAGCTCACCAGGAATTACTTTTGGCTGGTCTTCCTTGCTGTCCGGGGCAGCCATGTACCTTTGCCCCTTGTACAGAACTAGCCGTGGGGGTTGCGAAGCATAATGCTCTCCGTTAGGCAAACTTATGTAGAACCCAATGACGTCTCCTTCCTTATACCCTTCTTCCCCATACTTCTCTCTCATTGCCTTGTGTATTTTGCAACCATCGATATCCCTGTACCCATAGCTGTATGCATCATATCCAACCGGTGCCTGCAGGTCGCCTTTCTCCGTTGACCACCCTAACCTTGTGTGACCTGTCTCACCCAATGCCACCACCTTTATCTCAAAGTACCTACATTACCACGTCAGAAAGATGCATGGAATTCAATATTACCAACAACATCACCTCTCTAAAATCAAAACACGATTACCTAATTGGGCCAGATCAATGCATAGCATATTTTCATACAAACTGAGATTTCCATATGAAATTTCAATTAGATCAAGCTCTTTCTCTTATAATACCAGCCAAGATAACCATAATTAGCTCAGAAAGATGCCCAAAGGCAATGCCATCTTAAATATGCACAGAACCATGAATTGGGACTCCACATCATCTCAAACCCGAAAGGCAATCGCAATGCGGCTCATCCTAGAAAAACTTACCCCAAAAATAGAAAATTTACCAACCAAGATTGCTCAAATCTTGAGATTAAGATCCAATTGTCAGAAAAACACGAGATTCGACTCAATGGGCATCATCACTTTAATAAAACTTATAGAGGAACAATAGAAAGTTATTGTTTCTCTGATGTCTAAAATATTCCATTGAAGGTAAGAAGGGAGGAAGTCATTACCAAGCACCCTCAAGAACGCCTCTTGTGGCTCTGACCATCCTGTGACCCTTAGTGCTCATAGCACTCATCCTATCCTCGCTCACTTCCACCTTCTCTGCCTTAAAAACCCTCGACAAGCAGATCTGCATGTCTGCATTATCATCGTTCTTATCAGGAAACAACCTCGGGGCCGGAATGATCAGCACAGAGTCCTCAGCCGCCACGCTTGAGGAGTTCCCGTTGCCGTTACTGTTCTTCCCCTTCTTCTTCCCCTTTCTGTTAACCGTCTTCGAGACCCAGATGTTGCTGCTCTTCTTCTTCTTCTTGCTGCCAGCGGCAGCCACTTTCGGGTTCGGGTCCGGGTTGGCGTCCTCCGGTCCGGAGCCTTTCGGTTGGTCGAGAGCTGGGGAGGCCTCGAACTCAGGAGACTTGGGCTCTTGCTCGTCGCCGTCGTTCTGGGAGGCCTTCTGTCGTTTGGGTGACTTTTCTTGGGTCTCTTCGTCGTCGTCGGAGATGTCGTCGGAGGCAGGCTCCAACTGGGTCTCGGGCTCTGAATTGGTACCTTGCTGGACGGGAGTAGGGGAAGAAGAGGGGGGAGGAGGAGGAGAGAGGTCGGCGGGGGCCGGGGAAGGATCCGGCGACGGCGAATTTTCATGGTCGTCCTGTTGGCGGGAGGTTGAGTGGAGGGAATCCATGGAGGGAAATGGGAATGAGAACCCGGAAGAAGTGAGAGAGTGAGCGTCAAAACTGAAAACCAGTGAGAATTGATAGAATTGGAAGCGGCCAGAGTAAATATTTCAGCGTGTATCACATAATAAATTCATCAATTAGATTTTAATTCTTAAAAATTATGAAAAATTTTGTGTTTAAAATTCGTGAGAGATTTACACGATAAATCTATTATGTATTACACGGTAATATTTACAATTTACTCATCATGTTATGTGTAACAAGTTAATGAACCGTTTTACCTAACTACGATCTAACCGTTCAAAGTTCATTTTTATGTGATTTAATAATGTCAATATCCGTATTCAAATCCACTTTCAATGGTGCCCTGTTGATGGAACCACCACCACATTGATTTTTTAGTTTATCGTATGTGTTTGTGATTGAACATGAAAACTTGAATACAATGTAGGGTGCTCTTCTCCGCTTCGACTCTCCTTTTTATTAATTCGCTAATAAATTGACAACATGCAATAGGCTAGATTCAAAGTTCGATTCTCCTGGGAGTCAGTATCTAATGATTAATGGTGAGCCACATACTGTATTGTATACTGTCCGGTAGATTAATCTATTGTTACGACGCCGGGCACTGTTGATACCAACAAAAAAAATCTATACATTATAATCCACAAAAGGAGAAATTCTCATTATTAATAGTGCAAATATTGTTTTATAAAATAAAATTTTCTTTTTTAGTCTTTGATATGGTTACAACCACTTCTCTAGAAGACTTTTCAAGTGAAGTGCAAGGAAGATGGCTTCTCTTAATACATGTACATCTTACTCTATCCAACTCATTCTTTTCCACTTCACTTTATTCCCACTCCCACGCACCAAACATGAACCTAACAACTTCAAACATGATATTTTCGCAAACATGTCCCGATCAAGCGACGCGACACGGCTAATACCAGGATGGGATTCAAATTGCACGGTGAGACAACCGAAGAGAACAATCTCAATTATCATGGTACATCGAGTCTAACCCGAGATGCTAGAACTGCCTCTCATCTCCATTTCCCAGGACTTGGCATATCCCCGTCGAGCGTAACCAAAGCCACGAATGCCAGTCATCTCCCGGGTCACCCTCAACAAGAATATCAAGCCGAACCAAGAACACCGACTCGAGGGCAAGGAATGCAGTTGCAAAGGGCACAATGCAGTCAACAAATTACCATTTTAAAGACACATATATATATATATATATATATATATATATATATATAAAGAGAGAGGACTTGTCAACTGAATAACTCAAAATTTTCCAGTTGCAGGCCCCTACAGACAAACACACACTTGTATGGAACATCATTAACATCGCCATCTCCATCACCATTACCATAACCGTCATCCACAATGCCTCAGTTGCCACTGATTTTCTTTTCTGCATCAGATCAAAAGAAGCAACTAGCATGGAGATGCAGATGTTCGGTAATATCAAAAAATCATCCTCCGTGCTCCCTCCTTCCCGTCCTCCTGTCTCCTATTCTATCCTACATGATCATCTTCCTGGGTTGCCAAGGCCTTCAATTGCTTCTCTAACTGCAGGCCAAGCCAAAAAAGTTCAGTTTTCAATCTAGTGATTTGGACGAGCCATCAAGATGGATCAATCAGATGGATTTAGTGCATTGAATTGGGCAGGGCAAAAATGGTTCGAGTCTGGACTAACCGCCATCAACTTATGCTAATCCGTGGAGATCATACTACTATATAGAACATTGAACATAGTGCTGAACTTTTGTTGATTCTCACCTGGGAATTTTTTGTTTTCTGTTTCTGCAATTCCTCCGTGAGTGTGGCAATGCTGGAATTTTCAAAAGATGAGTTAGTAGAATATGGAGGACAAGCATGCCAATGAATTGGAGGAAATCGAGAGTTACCCCTGTTGCAGCTGAAGCACTTGGGACTCTAACTCTTTCTCCCTCGTAGAAGCAGGTGAAGCCTGCAAGTTATTGCATATTTTATTGGCATCACATTAAACTTAGAAGATTCACTATTTGCTAGTGAATTCAGATGGAAAATTATTTTCTTCGAAAGTTGTCCTTCCAGCACAACAGCACTTCAGAAGGGGAAGGTCGAGCAGGGACAAGAAAATTAGAGAACAATGAAAATGGAAAACTCTTGTAGAACATGCCCATATAAAAAGAACCGATGATTCATACCTGCAACAGGTCATGCGTACTGGTCTCGGCAGATTCTACGTGCTTGCCTGATTCAAATAATAAACAATAATGATAACAAAGTCAAAAAAAAGTACAGGTGTCACACACACAAAAAAAGGCAAAAGCAGTTACGAGTTTAAAGGGAGTACCAGACAATTGCTCAATGATCCTGATAAGTTTGAGAGTCTCCTCCTATCATAAGAATATTCCATTTAAAAGCTAAGAAGAAAATATAATGACCGATTAAAATAAATATGTGACACAGCTAAGAAGCATATAGAAAATTTTTACCCTTTGAAAGGTATTTTGCTGCAGAATGCACTGCAGTGATGGGAGAAGAGAAGAAGCAACCAGATTAGGGTTTGTGGGAACAGAACCACCAGTTGTAGAGCCAAAGAAGGAGTTCATAGTACCCTGAAATGAAGTAAAAACAGGGCAATGGTGACAAAGCCATTGCCTAAAAGATAAATCACTAAGCTCCACTCTCATTGTTTTAGAATCCAAATACTGAATCTGATGATCATTGGCACATGACGTATCAAAAGTTAGTTTAGAAACAGAAAAACGAAAACATGTGAGCTAAACGCATGTTGGAATTCTGGACTTAATGTGTATATTAATACTTCACAAAAAGGTCATAAAAGAGCTTATATTTAATTCTAAACTGGCGATAAACCAGAGAATGAAGTAGAGGTCTCATCATGCTAACCTTAGGACTGAGGTCTGTTGAGGTAACTTTAAAACGCCCCTTCCTTTGAACAACTGGCCCCTCTGATGCACCATTCGCTGCATATCAGATTGTACTGTACTAAGCAAGGAGACAGAGTAGTAACTGAAAAAACACACAGCTGCCACTGATTATTACCAGGAGAAAAGTTGTTCACATCTCTCCTCTGGCGATACAGCAGGGAACCACTATAATTCCGCTCTGATTGATATTTTGGTTGCAAATAGTCCCTTCATATTATAATCAATAAGCCCGAATTAGTAAAATCTGAACAGAATCACCATTTAGTGCTAATAACCCTTGACGGCGAAGAGGGGAGAGGGGGGAGAGAGAATATGAAGTAAAATCAAAATATTACCTATCCCCATCACCAGTAACCTTCCTGGAAGAATCCACATTTTCTCGCAAAGGACCACTCAAGAATTTCTTATGATCAGAAATTACTTGATGTGATAAAGATCCACTTCTCACAGGGTTCTCAACCTCATGTGAAGACTGTAAAGGAAGCCCTTTCTCAGTTGCACTGTCATTATCTTCACCAACATCAAAACAATCCCTACATTCAGAATTTTTGCATAACAAAGCATAGTTGAGCAGACTGAAGAGCATTTTATCAACAGTACGTGCATGACGTCCTAAAAGAATTTAACAAACTGGAACATTGCAATACTATTTGTTTATTAGAGTGAACTGCCACATAAATCTGATATGTATCTAATAAGAAGTTTGGCATCAACAGGAACAAAGGAAACAGCTGTTATATGCTGTCCTAGGCATGGGGAAGCCTGTTTCTTTCTTTCCATTAATTTTGAGGATAAATTTTCCCAAGGCTTATGATGTCTCACTGAAATCTCTTGCTCTGTAGCAGATAACTGTGAAACAAGAACTCACAATTTCCAAAGGGGGACTTCGTGGTATTCAATACATTTACTCATTTTCCAGAATAATGTGTGACTAGCACCATTCATCCAACAATACCACAACCATTAACTACCACCAAATAGTTGCCAGTCACTTGTCAAAGAAAGCTAGCCACACTTGAAGGTGGCTAACCAATGGTGGGAATGACAAAAGAAACAGCTGAGATCATCATGTGGTGGACAACAGCAGCTACCTTGCATAAGGTTGAGGTGGCTGCAGTTAGTAGTGCAGCCGCAACCAATGCCGCCAGAAATCCAATGCCAACTTATGAAAATGATTTTCACTTTACTAATCAAACTTAATAGAATAAACTCTTTCCAAGAAATGATTTTTCCCTGGATCCATTTTCCCAGAAACACCACTTACACAAAGCTAATGGAGATCAAAGGAAGAGGTAGATAGTGACCATACTTGAGTGCTTGGAGAGGCTTAACTGGAAATGACGAAAGTGAACTTTTCAAATCATGAAGATCATCCATTGGATCCTGAAAAAGATTTAAGCAAATACAGGGCATCAAGAGAGAAATCTTACAAATTAATGGTCCAAATAGCATCTAAAAGTAAGAGATGAAAAACGGATGTTATAGATCACTTGAGCATGGATAGTGGTACCTCCTCCTTAGTAGAAACAGCATTTGAAGCATTTATTCTATCCGGAGATGTTCTCTCTGCATGAAACCTAACATCGTCATGCTTCTCCTGCTTTCTAGATGCTTCAGAATCTTTGGCATTCGGAATATCATCATCTTGAATCTGTAGGAAATGCAATCATGAGCAAATGCTGATATCAATACAGCAATAACTCCAAGCAAGCAAAAGCAGATTCAGAATTAGAAAGCAATTACGCACTAGGGCAGCTTGACTTTTGAGAACCTCTAGGTTGAAATTCCATTCGCTAATTCCTCGTCTATACTCTTGCTGCAAAAAAGTAACATCGAGCATTATATCGTATTGAGATTCACTTGCTAAACACTTATGAGGAAATACTATTTGGAACCACCTATTAGACATGCCCAGTCAATGTGGTTTGTTATTACTGGAAGCAAGTGACAGAAGGCAGTTCAATGGATATAAAAGGTAACTAGAGTGCAAGAAGAATCCCCCAATTGTCACTGAGGAACCACTATGGGATCCTCAATTTCTTACTTAAAAAGCAGACATATGCTTCACCTGTGATAGTTGCTCCTTATCTTCATAAAGAGCCTTATTCTGAACAAGAAGAGCTGCCTCTTTTTCCTAATGATATGAAAGGAGTCAGAGAAAAAACAGAAGAAAATCACATGACATACGCACAATCTACAAAATACGAGTAGAATAGGATAAAAAAGAGACCTTTAGCCTGCTAAAGCGCTCACCCAATGGAGCAAGGCCCTCTAGAATGGTTCGAGATAGATAGTCATTGGAGCGTGCGTTCTTAAAGAAAGGGTGCTTTAGAAGTTTTTCAGAAGACGGACGTTTCTTTGGATCCTTTACTAGGCATGTGGCCACCATATCTTTAAAAGCCTGAAAAGCATAGCCACTTCAAAGATCAGAAGAAAGTCAACAAATACTGAATGACTTTTTGATAGCAAGCAAACAGACATACCTTTGAAAATCTCCTGTCTCTCTCGTAGTCCAGGCTTGGAGGGGCATTTTGTAAGGTCATCAACAGCACCTACATCACATGGTCAAAGACATCAGCACTGGCAAGACCTCCATGGCAGAGGCATTTTAGTCATGAAAAAGTTAAATGATTTTACTTTCATAGGCGGATACTTGGAAAAGGGTGCATGACCATGAGCAAGTTCAAGTGCTGTTATTCCAAAAGACCATATGTCTGCCCTGTTTCACCAGCAAGGCAATATTACCACGTGAAAAATGGAAGACTGAAAATAAAACAGAGAGAGCAACCCACTCACTTAAAGTCATATCCATGCATTTGTTGCATGACCTCTGGGGCCATCCTGTAAAAGGAGAAGCCAAAAATCAGATATCAGACCTAAAAAAACACTAGCAATTGTTTGGGTAAGACAGACTGCTACTATCTGATGTAAGAGGAACATTTACCAGCATGGGGTTCCAACAAAGGTGTTTCTCGACCGTTGCCTATCTCCAGTATCAAACATGCATGCTGAGACTCCAAAATCTGCTAACTTTACAGCGCCATTGAAGTCAATTAGTATATTACCAGCCTGCAATCACGCAAAACATGCAGATTTGAAGTTAACTAAGTAAAGAAGTAGAATAAGAAAAGAATGTTATGGTATAGTTAAGCAACAATAGGAAAAACGAAAAAAAATGGCAGCGTGGTAGATTGATGATAGTAATGCAACACCTTCACATCTCTATGAATGTGCCCTTGGGCATGGAGATATACAAGTGCCTTTAGAACCTCTCGCAACAAAGTGGCAATTACAGGCTCCTCAAAACCTTCTGGAAAAGCATATTTCATTATATGAAGGCAGGACCCCCCAGACATGTAGGGCATCACAATCCAGAGGCTGTGGCCTGAAGTAAAAGAACAGTGGGCTTGTAATACATTAGGATGGTCAATCAAGCTCATTGTCTGCACCTCTCGTCGAATACCATCCTGTACATATGTCCCCAGTAAAATGTTAAAATGGATAAATCTGAAGATATTGCTAGCACACTACAGCTGCCAAGTTCCTGCATGCGGTTAACTAGACTCTACCGATGACATTAAATGTAATCACAACTTCAGTTGTTAGATCAAAAAAAACCTTAATGATCAGCATATTGATTTTGATCACAACTCATTCCACCATCACCAGCTCATGCGGACATGTTTTGCCTGATTCGCAGGAGGTAAAGATGCTTTTGCAGTGGAAGGAACCTCAGATTTTTAATGTGATCTCACTATGTTATTGGTAGACATGGTGAGGTGGAACTGTTAACACCTTCAAAAAGTGGTCTTTGCTGTGTTGGTTAGAATTGCTTTCTTTTTCTATTTCACCATGACAGTCACTCTAACGATTGACTACAAATACCATTCATTTGGCAAAAAGTAATTATCCACAAGAATCTATTAGCATATAAAAGGAAAAAGTTTTCAAGGGAGCTTGTAGAATATTTAAAGCAATTACAAGCACGATATCTTAGGGTCCTGAGATAATACAAAGCAACAAATATCAAGGGCCCACAGAAAAAAAAAATGCATGACATACCAAGTCATTGTTGCACTTCTCTAGATCCAGAACCTTGACGGCAACTATCTTATTAAGGGGAATGCAGAGAGCCCTGTACACAGTGGCACTGACACCTTCACCAACTTCCTCGTAAAGTTTATAGTCATTTGCATTGACAGGAAACTTTTTCTCTGGGACATGCTCCATGATTTTATGTTACAGCAGAACACTAGCACTCAGTAAAGCTACTGATGTTTCTAGGAACATAAACAATTTGTACAGAGAGGAGAAGAAATTCAGATAGATATGGGATCTATTCCAATATGGTAGCATCCCTGGTTTGCTTGGAATGGAAGAACAGAAATGCAAGATGACTAAATAATTTCTATAGGATGCAGAACTCTTGAACTATTAAGTGGACCTATATATCTCCACAACCAGACCAGCTTCCCAGACTATAAAGTTAGAAGAGTTCTATGTTCAAGTATTCCTCGACTTCTAAACTGACTCTCAAAAGCAACTCCATGCTCCGAGGGCATGACTCCCAGGGAAAAAAGTAGCTGCACTATGACAAAAGCTACACAATCATCAGCGGCATATTTGCAACGTGCAGGATTCAACCAATCAGTGAGCAATCGAGCCCTGTCCCGAGTAAAATATCAAAGTTAGAAAGGTTCACATGGAGAAAATATCCTGTTGCAAGAGGATACTGAAAAGCTAAATATTGGGATTAAAGACTAGAAGAGAACCCCAAGGGAAATTTGTACATGCTTGGATTCAGGTAATGGGCAGCTGCCAGAAAAGAGGTCATAGTAAGGTGATAGACAGACTCAAGCCCAGCTAATTATATTTTTCTAATGATGACAGCAAAATGTAGATAACATGCAAATGCAACAAGACTATCACTAAGTATCTTGCCTTGTAGATTACTTTTGCATCCTAAACGAGAACATGTTAGGACAAAAGGTCAAAAATTTTTTAGGATATAGGTCAAAACAGAGTGAGAGTACCAAATATCATAGCCTCTCTGACCTTTTAACAAGCCATGACTGTCCTAGCTCTTTCCATTATCCAAATTCTTCTAATTGTTCAAAACTATTCGTGCGGTATCAGTCAAAACATAATCTTGAATCTCCTGATGTTATGTACCGGTCAAACAGCATATGCACACTGCCTGCTCTCATCACCCTACGTCTGTACCCATGCAAAGTTCCTTGTGCCTGAACAGCTTTTATAATACTTAGTTCCGATGCTTTTATAATACAGACCATGCCTATCAAGATATCATTTTGACATTTAAATGCATTCTTAAGGGGAGAAAAGAAGATAACTTCAGCTTCCAAGGTGATTTTAGAAATGTAAGACGCTGAAAGCATCACCAGAACACTTCTTTGCAGTGCTTTCATTGTTGGGGATAAAGGACAATTATCATTTCCACACTTTACCCAGAAAAGAAAAGATTACCATGCATAACATCTACTTGCAAATGATTCAGCATTCAGCAATGTGAGCGACAACGGTTACAAGCAAGAGCCCGCAGCAACTCCCATCAACTCCGTCAAACTAAAAACGATTCTGATATTGCCAATTCGCTCCAGCAATTGCCCTAGATTCCTTGAGTAGAATCAAGCTAGCTCGGAGTACGCAGACAAAGCATCAGCTCAGTCAACTGATCCCAAAAGGAGTCAACATCAATGCTAACCCAAGCACTCGACGAGTCGAGTGCGGAGCAAAACGAATCGAGCCACTGAGAGAGCAATCAGCCTCGCCAACGGAAACAAGAAATAGACGACACACAACCAAAAAAAAAACCGAATCGGCCAGCTGCAGAGAGTGTACCGCTAGTAATCGGACACGAAGCAGACGCCTAGGGATTCGCTGTCAGCGAGGACGGAGCTCCTGCCATCGACAAGTACGGGAAAGCAGCACCGAATCTAGCAGGTACGGAAGCTCAGGAGCTCGAGACAACGTCGATTCAGCCACTGAACTGAGCACTTCGACTCCAAATCGGGGAGCTGTAGGCTTGACAGCAACGACGAATTCACAGGCTCGTCCTCACTCTCTCTCCCCCTAGTCTCTCTCTCTCTATATGTATATGTGCATATATCATATATGTGTGTGTCTATGTGCGCGAAATGATAATTTAATGGGAAGACAGAGGTCGAATCTTTTCGCCGGTGGCAGTGAAAAAAGGGAAATGCTTTTGGGGGAAAACGATGTTTTTTCCGGCTTCGGCACAAGTCCTGGGAAAATTTTGGGATAAATACATTAGAAATATTATATATTTATTATTTTTTAGATTTAAATCCTATAAATTTAAAAATAATCAATTTGGTTCCACGAGATCAATTTTGTTACACTTCCAATATAATCGTTACTATTTTAACGGTATAAACTTCGCGCCGTTAATAATTCTGTGAAGGGAAAATTGACGATTCGAATTGAAAGTATAATGAAATTAATCTTAGATGACTGAAATAGTCATTTTCAAACTTATAGAATTCAATTACAAAAAAGACAAACATATAAGATTTCCTGCATAATTTTCTCAAAAAAATTAGAGAATTTGAAATTATATGTTTGAAAAGTTGTAATCCCATATTAAAAGAGTTATAAATTATGAAAAGATTATAAAAATCAATTTAAAAGTTGTAATATCATGTTAAAAAGTTGAAAATGATTGGTTTCAATTTTTTTAACATTACAGCTTTTTGAACTAAAATACTAACTCTTACATCATCTACCGTATCGTTAACATTTAATGAAATTTTTCAGTCACGGTATTAAACTCTTTTTGCAATACATTTGTTTCAAGTAAAATTCTTTCAGTCATCGGTTCACAGCCCACTTCTTTAAAACAGCCTGGTTGACCATTCAAGAGGACTTCATCAAGCCCATAAAGTTCTTTTTTGATACAGGCCAGCTAAGAAGAGAAATCAACTCAACGATCATTACCTTGGTTAGTAGTGTGAGCATGCAGATAAGAAGAAGGATTTCAGACCAATTTCTTGGTGCAATGTTACCTACAAGTGCATTAATAAAATTATAGCCTACAGAGTCTACACAATCCTTCCATCTATCATCAGTCTTAATCAGTCTGCTTTCATAAAAGGCCATCGCATCCAAGACAACATACTCCTGGCTCACGAACTTGTGCAAGGATACCGCATGAAACATATCGCACCACGAGGGGCAATAAAGATAGACTTGCTGAAAGCCTTTGACTCACTACATTAGGAGTTCATTGTCTCCCTTCTCTAGGCACTCGGATTTCCCACAAGAACTGTGAAATGGATCATTAAGTGTATCTCTAGCCCTTATTTTTCGATCTCACTAAATCGCTCCTTGATAGGCTACTTTCTGAGTGTAAGAGGAGTACACCAAGGCAACTCCCTATCCCTGTACCTATTCGCGATTGCCATGGACTACCTATCATCACTGCTCGACTTTGCAGCAGCTCGAGGACATCTTAGCTATCATCCTCGATGTCGAAGCATCCAACTAGCACATATGTGCTTCACCAATGACCTTCTCATATTTATGGATGCCTCACCAACCTCCTTGAGCAGAGTCATCAGCGAGTTGACTCACTTCTACAAGCACACGGGGCTCAAACTAAATTTAGACAAGACAGAAATCTTCCTAGGGGACGTCCCTTCAGACGTAGCAGTCGAACTCCTTACCATTTCAGGCTTCAAACAGGGACAATTGTCGTTACGTTACCTAGGGGTCCCTTTAATATCTAGCCGACTCTTAGAAAAAGAATGCATCGCTCTCACTAATATCATCACTCACCGTATCAGAAGCTGGACAATGAGACACCTGAGCTTTGCAGACCGTCTCCAGCTAATAAACTTAGTGATTCACAGCATGCTTATCTACTTGGTGTTCCACCTTTATTTTGCCAAAAGCAGTTATCTCCAAGGTGGAAAAGATCTGCAGGAATTTCCTATGGCACGGACCAAATAAGTCATTGTCTACAACCAAGGTAAGTCGGTCACAAATATGCAAATTGCGAAGAGAGGGAGGACTAGGCATCCGGGACATCAAGCAATGGAGCAAGCTCGGCACCTTAAAAAATATATGGAAGTTACTGCTACACTCAGGTTCGTTACAGGTGGCCTGAGTTCACTATTACCTCATCAAACGTCATTGCCTATGGACCCTCAAAATACCCGGAGACTGCTCCTGGTGTTGGAGGAAAATTATGCAAATGCATGAAATGTTAAGACCCTTCGTCACCTACAAAGTAGGATAGGGAACCAATATTTCTTTTTGATTTGACAATTGATTGCCTATGGGACCTCTGCATACATACTATTCTTGAGGACTTGAATGATTTGCATCCATCCCACCCAATGCCAGAGTCAGCTTAGTCCTCAAGCGAGGAAGATGGAGATGGCCAAGCAGCAATGATATTCAGGCATCGGGAATATGCCTAACGGCTTTGAAGCTAGCCAATGTAGCTTGAGATGAACCAACCTGGACATCGGATTAGAAAGGCAAGTTCACAATTAAAAGTGCCTGGGAGAAGCTACGCATCCCAAATAGCCCTGGACGAAGCAATTTTGGTTCTCAAGAAACATCCCAAGGGTCACGACTATGAGTTGGTTGGCGTGGCTTAATCGACTAGTTACAAAAGAAAGACTAACCTGCTGGAACACCCCGCTGCCTTCGAACTGCTGTGAATTCTGCGAATCAAATCCTGAAACCTGGGAGCACTTATTCTTCTCATGTGATTTGGAAACATGATCTTGGCAAGCTGGGAATTCATCGGAATACTGTGAACTGGACTTCCAAAGCCCACTAGCAACGCGGTAAGTCGCTTGACGTCATGGCCTACCGACTTTTGTGGACGCAACATATCCATACTATTTGGGCGGAAAGGAATCCACGACTTTTTGATCAAAATCAACACAGTAACACCGACCTCGTGTGCCTTATCGTGAACACAGTGAAGACAAAAGTAGCCACACTACCCCACCCCATCTTGAGTATAGAATACGGGGTTCCCATGTAGCAACGCTATTGGGCATTGTTTGTACATGAACTGACTCTTATTGTCAATAACTGTAAACCTTTTGTATAGTTAATGAAAGTGCACCGCCATTCCAAAAAAATAAAAATTCTTTCAGTCACATGTTACCGTTAACTTCTTACTGTATTCGATTATAGAGTTTATAACGAAAAATATTAAAGTGTCAAAGATTAAATTTTACATTTTTATAATCATCTTACCTATCCTCAACATGTTTTACAATTATTTTCATATTTTTGAAAAGATGAGAATCTCACTTTTTAACCTAGCCTAAAAAAATTTTTTAAATTGGAACTTTTTATAATTTGTAAGTTTTTCTTAGGAATTTCGGGTGGCAGCGATGAGAGGGAGGGATTGAATTGTTTTGGTAAAACAGAAAATATGGAAAAGGGAAAATGAAAGACGACGGTGAAGAAATTTTCCGGGAAAACATTTTCCCGGGGAAAACTGAAAGTGCAGCCCCCGCCGGGGGTGATTTTGTTTTCCTGGGTACTTTTTATAGTATCGAATAGGTGAAATATCGTTAAATGAGTTATCGTCAATTTATCGCGCGGTGTAGCTGGAGAGATGGAGGGACGCAACGACGTCGCTTCTGTCAACTGGCGGAAATTCCCATAAAATAAAATCAGAAAAAGGGAGGGAATCCTTCACGTAGAAAAATGCAGAAGAAAAAGCCCATAATCATGGTGGAATATTATGGGCTCACATCTCCTAGAACTTTGGACTCGTGAATCACAAGGACTAGACAATTAATTAATTCCTGCCTTTGCTTTTCTATCTCAGATACCCAAACAGTTTAACAGATTCGAACTGAAGTAATTCAAATTTGAACCAGTCGATCCACTGATGATATATCTCTGCAGTCATAAATTATCTTTGATTAAAGGACTTGAAAACTCAAGACTTTTTTTTCAAATATCGGATTACCTACTAAAGTGGATTTGGTTGAGGTAGTAGCACACATCTTCCTCTTAAGTAATGACAAGAGTTCGAATCATATGAATGGAAGGAATTCACTTTTGTGGGAGTTTTACATCCTAATGGGTTCTGACGGCTTGAACTGAATTAGTTAGAGTTCGTTGGACTTATAATTACCAGTGGTTAGTCAGCGCTTGGTGTTTCAGTAGACCAAACAGTATGCCAGATATCTCTCAATGTGAAAGCTTTTATAAGACCTTTCCATTTTATGACGGGAAGGGAATCGTTGGATCTGAGGGTTGATTCCTTTTAATTGTCACTCTCTCTCCCGTCTATGGTCATTGGCAGTTAGATGGCTAAGGTTTGGCACCTTGGCGGAACCTTAGAGGACTCCCTATCAACGTAACACTGCTAAAAAGGACAAGGAAGGATATGGATACAAATCAGGCTTACAACGCACGGGCAATCATTCATGTCACTCATATTATCATGAGTTGTTAGTTTTGTATCTTTGTTAGTGCATTGTCTTTGTGTTTGATCTGACTTCACATCCACGATGCAAGCGAGATGATGAAAGTGATCTACATACTAACTCTCACCAGTTGTCTAGATTTTTTAATAGATATGCATTCAAAGTCTTATTGACCAACTACAATGTATAAAAGACAAAAATGGATATATAGTATTATAAAATACGAGTTTTTTAAGGATTTCTTACGATTTTATTAAGGTTTTCAGAGGTTTCCTTTTTATAAAAATTAAAACTTACATTTTACAGTACAAATTTTGTCTCACATACAGCTAATCCTTATTGGACTGCAATATTACCAAGTAATGCTGACGTTGTGTCCCCGTGACATACAAGATTCTCCCCAAAATCCATGATTCCTCTCTGTTGTTGAGGTTCAGTCCTCGTAGGTCATGACTCATGATTTAAGATCACCGTACTCTGTGAAAAGATTCACCTGATCCTACAAGAGCCTTGAGAATATTTTCACCTAAAACCTAAGCTGATATATGGGGCGCCCTATTTTATAATACACCAAAGTTCCCTCTTAAATCTAGTCAATATGGGAATCGCAGCACCCGTCCTCACATGACAGCGTATTCACACTTAACACGTAATCTTAAACACTGGCCTCAATAATTGACATTGAGTCGGACATTTTCCTGCCAGTCTAAAACGGGGGGCAATCTTCCATGGGGTGGGTATTCTCTTCCGTTCCTGGGCCAACATACGAGACCGCGAGCCAAGTATTTTCTATTATAAACTCGAATTTCTTCTTCAACCTAGTCAATGTAGGACTGTCAACACTCTGCCCAGAGTGCAAAAGTGGTGAATTGAGCCACGCAGATATGCAAGAAGCGGTCTGGACGAATCGATCGATCAGTCGATACAGTACCATAACGTTGCTTATGATCTGGGGGATGCCAATTATACTTGTGTCATGATGTGGAAGTTGAAAGGTGCGGCAGTGTGGAAAAGGGAAAAGGATGTTTGTGGAAATTATGCGTCTTCTCTCTTCTACCGATGCATTGACCCGTTAACTTACACTTCATGATGTAAATTGACACATGCAGTTGCAACCTCATTTAGATAAAATGCCGGACGATAAGGCTATGGCCGACGGGCGACTTGACTTTGACAGGGAGGAAGCTAATCATGCATACGTTTAACAAAAGGAAAAGAGATTGGTAGTGTGTTAGTCATACGCATTATTGCCCGGTCCCCGCTACCTGACCGATTGAAATCCGAGCAGGGTCGCACTTGCTAATCACATGAGTCGAGCTATATGTTTTTCCTGACAGGAAGAGATGTCGAACCATATTAACTTATATGCTCAATCCCGACCATTCATCGTGTGGTTTTGTCATGAAATTCTCTGTATTGAATTACCACACGGGCCTAAAAGAGTCATGAGTCCATATATATCTAAAAGCCTAAACTGATAGATGATAGTACCAAATTATCTTATGAACCATGATTATTTCTATTAATTATTCGATTTGGGATTTATTTCCAACAATCGCATTCACGTGGTAACGTGCTCACACTTGATACGTACACTTAAATACCCACCATCAACAACTGACCTCGAGTCAGACATATTATTTCCGATCTCGGGCGGGGGACAACTGGCCTCGAGTCAAGCATTTTTTGTCTTCCGATCTCGAGTTATAATCTCACAAGTTCCACACTTGGGGTCACCAATTAACTACAAGTCGTACATTTTTTCTGGTCTCAAGCTTATAATCCACGAGTTCCATACTCGGACTTAGCGTAACTTGAGCTCACACGATAACCAGCTACATAATTTTTTAATCTCGAAAACGAAGTAGTGGGGATGTTTAGTTATTATGTGGGCCCATACGACGCCAATCCAAGACTGGAAGGAAAATGCACAGCCTGTGGAAAACTTATCTTATAGTCAGTTGTCTCCACTCACCCGAGTATAGAAAAAATACGACTCTAGATCGGTTGTTGAAGTGGGTACTCAATGCCTGTGTTAATTATAGATATTTTATTATGTGAGAACGAATGTTAAAAAATAAATCATAGATTAGACAATCTGAAAAGTTGTGGAAAAAAAGTGATATTATGGAATATTTATAAGTATTTTTTGGAATTTCTGTGAAAATAGAATTATGAGAGGCCATAACACGTTTGCGGGAAAAAGAGAGAGAGAGAGAGAGAGAGAGAGAGAATGGAAGTAGGAGGAAGCTTCTGCATGGAAATCGTTGTAGGAGTAGTAGACGGGGTAGGCGGTGACCCTTATTGTACACGCCCGACGAGTCGCGTCACGCGCGTGCCGTGCAGTCCGGCTCCAGCGACCTGCGGGACCCACCCCCGATCACATCCCACGGACCCATCCTGCGGGTGGTGGTGGGCTCCTCCATTTCGTCATTTATTACCCATTTATGAACTACTATCTATTTAATAATTAATTTATCAACTCATAATTAATTATATATATTAAAAATATTCAATCACTGATTGAATTATAAAATTATTTTATTATTAGAAGTACAAATTAGGATTTTCACTTTAGAAATATGCTAACTTCATCTTTTTTATACATTCGAATCTTGTAAATAAATAAATTTATAATCGTGAACAGTAAAGCACCCCGAATCTGGATTAGTCGGCTAGCCTTCAGGTACCGGATACCTGGTAGGAAACAAAAAAAAGATTTGTAATCGAGATGGCTTTATATTTTAACTGATCCAATTCAGCTTCATTGAATTATTCAAGATTTAATAAATTTAATTGTCGATCATAAAAGTAACACAGAAGGACTAAATGAGGATAAAGTCTTTAATGAAATGGTTATACCACGTGTCAATAATGAAATGTTATATCCATCTAATCGGAACTTGATCAGTACTCAATAATCATATATATAATTATTAACTCGTAAAATTTCATTAAAAATGTCAGAAATATAAATAATACTAATAAATGGTGAATATTAATTAGACAAATGTATAAATAGTGTATTCTGATTAGACGGATATATCACATAAATATTACTACCACTCTGTTAAGAATTTTCTCCTAAGTGAGGGCCCCCATTGCTAAGATAGATGGGAGTGGTCTACCAGTGGCCATGGCAATTGGTTGTAGAAAAGACCTCATAACTCAAAAAAAAAATTAAATATTTTAAATTAACAATTTGAGGGAAGAGAATTTGGTAAAGTGGTAGAGTTTTTAATTTAAAATTAAGAAATTCTGACGTCAATTCCCACTTGTGCCACTTTCTGTGTCTCTTTATTCCCTCGTCTCTGTATCTCATTCCACACATGCGTATATTTATTTTAATAAATTTAAATTATCATAATGATATATTACTATTTAGCATCTAAAATTTTAATAAATTTAAATTAATTTAAGTTTGAATAGGATCAATTCACTAAATAAGGTTAAATGAAATATTTATTTATTTATTAAAAAAAAAGGGAAGAAGCTGGCGTGCGGTTCATGTACTCGAGAAATGTTTCGCTACAACACGACAGAGCAAACTTGTCTCTACGTCCTCCAAAAATGCGGACACGTGTACGGTGCTGATAGAGACCTGCTGCCTCCTCCCGGAGTCTTCTTCCCGGTCTCCTCCTTTCCGCGGGAAAGAAGGTATATTTATCATTTAGCCCCGAAACTTTTACATTTATCCGAAATGGTGCAAATTCTATCAGTTTTTCTAGTTAAGCCCTCCTTCTATCTTCACGGATACTTGTGAGCATAAAATCTTGAAAAGTATATTCTCCGCTTGTATACAGTGCTTTAAATTTAAGTAGGGTTCACCAAATATTCATGATTGGACATTCTGCCCCCTGGGCTTAAAATTACACGGGGTAAACTTTTTCGAGATAATTTGAAATTTGGTCGGTTCTCTAATATTCGATTTACTAAAATATAAGTACTTAACTTCATAATATCTCAGCAGATCACTTTAAATTAAGGGCAAATTTAAGAAACTGAGTTTGATGAGGTAAAATTAGATGTAGTAAATAAAAAAATTATGGTTAATAGGACATGATAAATGATAAATTTTATATAAAATTTTACGATTTTTAGAATATAAGTAGAGTAACTGCATCGTGCCTCGTTAATTCATGCATAAGTACTTTATTGTCTGAAAATGTTTAACAACCCTTGAAAATACATTCTGAAGTGAGAAGCGAACTGTTTAAAATGACAAAAGTTGGAACCAATATAAATTAATTTTTTTCAGTGAAAAAAGGAGTATAATAGTAATGTTATCCTGGTCCCCTACTATGCAATGTTGGAACTTTTGTATTCAATCATGAATATATCGGACGAACTGAATAAACTAGCACTAACACTAGTCCTGTCAACGCGCACCACCATCGAAGGCCTAGAATAATACAAAAAATCGATGTCAACCAAGACACAAACTCAAAGAGTTCATTCTAGCAAGATTATTTAGAAAATGAATTGAATTTGCAACATCAATCTCACCAAATTGCATGGGAATGAATTTTGGATCAGTTAATATTGGAATAAATATAACTTAATTAAAATAATTCAATATCTGATCTTTTTTTAAAAATAAGATTGCGAGTGAAAAATTTATGATTTAGAGATTTTTGACCTTATAATGACCTGACTCGAATCAAAATTAAATTAGTACCGGATTTCTAAATGCGAAATAACTCACACAGTGAAAAAGGGCAAAAGTTGGAACTAATGAATTCTTTTGGGGGAAGAACATAAAGGCAGAAAGTTTAGCAGGGGTTGTAATTACATGCTTCGCATGTATGGTATCGTACCGGCCCTTTGCTTATCAAAGCGGCAAAGATAACTACTCGCATGGAGCTCACTTTTCTCACTCCCTCACTCCCTCCCTCCCTCCCTCATACACAGATCTTCCAGCAAGGAAGAGATCTCCGGAATGGAAGCAAGGAATGATCCAGAGCAACGTTATTCTCGGGACCCTTTGAAACATGTCACAGAATAGATACCTCCTCGTTTGCAGCTCTGTGTTCGTTTATTTCCGGCATTTGAAAGAAAACGCGGATGGAGTTTGGTGTTCCCCAGACTGTTCATCTCTGGTTACGTGTTGCCGATTGGTTCTTATTTTATTAACTCGGGATCGTAAGACCCCGCGAGCTCCCGAAAGCTGTTGGCTTTAGCTCGTTCGGTGATCTCTTGCTCCGTTTCGTCTGCTGCCGTGAGTTCTGGCTCGGAAACGTTGAAAGTGGCCCTTCTTTGGCTTTGCATTCCTCTGGGGCTGTGGCGCTTCCTGAGTGGCTTTGATTACTCTGTTTTCCAGATGAATGCCCGTTCTTGAAGAGAAGGCTGTCGGCTTGTTTGGTCGGTGAGGTGATTTCCCCAGAAAAAGAAAAGGCATTACGAGCGACAAATTTCGGGAAATTTTCCTCTTGTTTGGAGGAGCTTGCCTTTTTCGACCTCTCTTGCTTCCTGAGCTTATCATTCCCATTGGGTTTCTCTTCTTGAGAAAAAGGCGGTAGCTTGTCTTGGTTTGCAAGTTCTACTGCAAATTGGAAAGGGCAGAGGATTAAGGATTTATCTGAAGAGCCCTTTGTTTAGCCTTACAGTTCTATTGGATTTTTGCTTCTGGATCTCGTGATTGTTACAGCAATATTGCCCAATGTGTGTCTGTTCTTGGGGATATTAAGTGATTTCTGCTATAGTAGAATGGGCAGAGGACAAGGGAAGTTCTGCTGAATTTATTTCTCGATCTGCAGAAGATGAGTAGGCGAAAGATACGCTGGAGCAAACTCTATTCATTCTCTTGCATCCCTCATCGGAGAGAACCGAAGCACACCCAGGTCGGGCAGAGAGGGTACTCACGGGTAGTCTTCTGTAACGATGCTGATAACCCCGAGGCCCTCCAACTGAACTACAGGGGAAATTATGTGTCTACTACAAAGTATACAGCTACTAATTTTATTCCCAAGTCCCTATTTGAGCAGTTTAGAAGGGTTGCCAACATATATTTTTTGGTTGTGGCTTGCGTCTCCTTCAGTCCATTGGCTCCTTATACTGCTCTAAGTGTTCTTGCACCGTTGATTGTCGTGATCGGAGCTACGATGGCAAAGGAAGCCGTGGAGGATTGGAGAAGAAGAAAGCAGGTAATTCTCAGTAATATCCAGTCCTAAGACTTATCTGGAAAGTGCTTTACTCGAAAATTTTCTTGCCAACATTTATATGAAGAAACTAGGTTATTGCTGATGTGTAAAGGGATAGGTTAATTTGCTATGAAAAGCAGTGCAGTTTGCTTTTTGTTTCTCTTTCAATATGAAGGGAAAATCAGAATCTGAACAATATGTTTGCAGCAAAATCTGTACTTGTACTTATCCTGAAGAGCCTTATGCAATTTGATTGCTATGCTATACTTTTATTGCGTAGAAGATAGGCTTTTCTGCATACTTCTTTACCATAATTTATCTTCTTACGCTTGCATCTTGCTAGTGTATTCGATGAATGGTGCCTCCGGAGTTATCAAATATTTCAACCATTTTACAAGTTTCAGGTGATAATAACTTTGTGAAGAAGTTCTTGTAATCATCTTAAACGTGACTTCCGTGTTTTCTGTAGGACATTGAGGCAAACAATAGAAAGGCTGAAGTGTATGGTAAAGACCACAAATTCCATGGGACAAGGTGGAAGAATCTCCGAGTGGGAGATCTCATTAGGGTTCACAAGGACGAGTATTTTCCTGCTGATCTTTTTCTAATTTCATCGAGCTATGAGGATGGGATCTGTTATGTTGAGACGATGAACCTCGACGGAGAGACGAACTTGAAGCTGAAGCAATCCTTGGAGATCACGTCCTCTATCAGCAATGAAATCTCTCTGGAAGATTTTAAGGCCGTTATCAAGTGCGAGGATCCAAATGAGAACTTGTACTCTTTCGTTGGGAATCTACTTTACGGTGGGAAAGAATACCCTCTCTCTCTGAGGCAGATTCTTTTGCGAGATTCAAAGCTCAAAAACACCGAATATATCCACGGAGTGGTGATTTTCACAGGGCATGATACTAAAGTGATGCAGAACGCCACAGACCCACCATCCAAGAGGAGCAAGATTGAGAAGAGGATGGACAAGATAATCTACATCTTGTTCAGTGCTCTAATTACAATATCTTTTGTGGGGTCGTTCTTTTTCGGGATTGATACTAGGAGAGATTTGTCAGATGGGAAGTATAGGAGATGGTACCTTCGCCCTGATGATCCTACAGTTTTCTTTGACCCCAGGAAGGCCGCATTGGCAGCCTTCTTCCACTTCCTCACTGGGCTCATGCTGTATGGTTATTTGATCCCAATATCCTTGTATGTTTCGATTGAAATTGTGAAGGTTCTGCAAAGCATCTTCATTAATCAAGACCGCGACATGTATCATGCAGAGACGAACAAGCCAGCACATGCTCGGACTTCTAATTTAAATGAGGAACTTGGTCAAATTGACACTATTCTTTCCGACAAAACGGGGACTCTGACCTGCAACTCCATGGAGTTTGTCAAGTGCTCAATTGCCGGGGTCGCGTATGGCCATGGAGTGACAGAGGTGGAGAGGGCAATTGCAAGGAGGAGGAAGGAGCCTGCTGCTGAGTCCGGCGAAATCTCTACTGATGTAAACAGTTATGGTCAAGAAGTCGATGCTCATCGTTCTTCTGGAAAGCATGTTAAGGGTTTCAACTTCAAAGATGAACGGATCATGAATGGGCAATGGGTCAATGAGCCAAACCATGATTTCATACAGAAGTTCTTTCGGGTGCTGGCAATATGCCACACGGTGATTCCCGATGTGAACAAGCAATCAGGCGAGATATATTATGAGGCTGAATCCCCTGATGAAGCGGCTTTTGTTATAGCTGCCAAAGAGCTTGGTTTCGAGTTTTTTGAGAGGAAACAGACAAGCATATCATTGCGTGAGTTAGATTTTGAGAGCGGCACAAAGGTTGACAGGTGAATTCCTTTGTTTCTGAGTTTTATCTTCTTGACATCACTATCTCTTCTAATATAACAAATGGAGAGCATCCGTAGTTCATCATTATTTCTGATTAATTTTTTTACTGTAAAGGAGAGCGTCCTTTAATGTGTGATTAAACACTTCTCTACCATTTTCTCCTTTTATAACAATAATGGAGGGCTTGAAAAACTCTATCAGTTTCCAAGAACCAAAGTAGCAGCGAATGGAAAAGGAATGCAATTGCATGAAAAGGATGAGGATGACACTTCAAGTTCATTTAGGCTGAATTGTTCTAATTTCTGGCCTGGCCTTCTCGATAAATTATGTTGCATCTGGGCTTCACTATTCAATCTCTCAAAATTGCAGAAATTATGAGCTCCTTCATATTCTTGAGTTCAGCGCCTCACGTAAAAGAATGTCGGTCATTGTCAAGAGTGAAGAAGGTCGATTGCTGCTCCTTTCCAAGGGTGCAGACAGGTAATATGGCTGAAACTTCATGCTGAAGTTTTGACTTGCTCTTGAGAAACAGGAAACTTCGTCAAATTCCTCCAATTTTTTCTTTAAAAAACAAAGTTTAATAGAAAAATGACTTGGCTTGCATTTCACTAGATATTTTAGATACAACTCTCAACTGCCAGAGAACTTCTCTTTCTTCAAGAGATTTCCTTTGTTTTCAAGAAGATTATTCTGCTGAATTCTTTTGTGATCTGCATGAATTTAGCACAATGTTTGCGAGGCTCTCAAAGGACGGGAGGAGTTTCTTGGCCGAGACTAGGGATCATATCAACAACTATGCTGAAGCTGGACTTAGAACCCTCGTTGTTGCATATCGTGAACTCGTGGAAGATGAATATAGGATATGGGAGGATGAGTTTGTAAAAGCCAAAGCCTCGGTAACTGTAGACCGGGATGCTTTGATTGAAGCAGCTGCAGATAAGATTGAGAGGGACTTGAATCTTCTCGGGGCTACAGCTGTTGAGGATAAGCTGCAGGATGGGGTAAATATCTTTTCTAATAAGCGCATATTTGTATGTCTGACCTAGTTGTGATATTTTTGCATTATTCATTCCGTAGTTTTCATATTCAAGTAGATATCGAGCCAGCAAATTGTCGTGCTCATAGTTCAAACCAAGGTTCAATGTGTATTATTCTATTTCAGTAATGATGTGAGAATCATTTTAAATATCCATATGTTAAAACTAAGGGAAAAACAACTGCTTCAAAGTTAGAATCAGTCGGAAATAATGTATTCATTTGCAGATTCAGGTTTTTTTCCCTCCCCAACTGTCTGGTCTGGATGTCTATCCAGATCGAACCATTCTGGTGATCTGTCTTCTCTGTTTTCCAAAACATTTGTATAATTCCTGAGGACGTTGTTTTGTTGCTTGGTATTTGCACTGATGTCAATTGCCTGGTGCCAGGTGCCAGATTGTATAGAAAAACTTGAAGAGGCAGGGATTATGATATGGGTATTGACTGGGGACAAGTTGGAAACTGCTGTCAATATAGGGTAAGCCTTTTTCCTTTTCAATAGGTTTCTATATTCTAGATCAAGCATCCCTTGGACCCACCCTATTCTCTTCTCGCAGCTATGCCTGTAAATTATTACGACAAGGAATGAGGCTTATCATAATCACTCTAGACTCACCTGATATTGAAGCTCTCGAAAAAGAGGGGGATAAAGAGGCTGTCACAAAGGTAGAAGTTTTTCAGTTTAGGCCACTTGAGAATTTTTTGTGTTTTAAAAGTTAACCTATACCAGTTGGTTACATTCTCAGGCTTCACTAGAGAGTGTGAGGAGCCAAATACAGAGAGGGATGTCTCTACTTCTTTCGTCCAAGGAGGGTTCTGCCTCGTTTGGTCTGATAATTGATGGCAAGTCCCTAAACTTTGCTCTCAAGAAAGATTTGGAGGATTCCTTCCTCAAGATCACTGTAAGGTGTGCTTCTGTTATATGCTGTCGCTCCTCACCCAAACAGAAAGCTCTTGTAAGTATTGCATGTCAATGTTCTCATTTCTTGGCATTGGTTTGTCTTAATTTCTCTAAATGCTTATGATCTGATAGTTATATAAAAGAAATTCAGGTCACGAGATTGGTAAAAGTGAAAATGGGTAAAACAACGTTATCAATTGGGGATGGTGCAAATGACGTCAGCATGCTTCAAGAAGCCGATATAGGAGTCGGGATTAGCGGGGTGGAAGGAATGCAGGTATACTCATCCTTTTTTCTCCTCTTGCATTTTCCTTTCATGGATGTAACCAATCCCACATGGACTCCCTATGAACCCATGGATCCTGGGGCTTGTGATGAATTTTCCCCTTTGCTTATTTTACTTCGGAGTATCATAAATATTTGGGGTGCATGTGTTGGAATTCTCCGTTTGTTCTTTCATAACTTTGGGGGGTATGAGATGAGATTTAATTGGGCAGTTCCCCTCTTGTTCTTATATCTTTTTGGGATTCTTTTCTTATCGAACTGTATTACTCATCTCATCATGGACTATTCGTGGCACTCTGCAGGCAGTGATGGCAAGTGATTTTGCTATAGCACAATTCCGGTTTCTCGAGCGTCTTCTTCTGGTTCATGGTCATTGGTGCTACAGGCGAATAGCAATGATGGTAAAGATATTAAGCTGTTCAATATATCTTTTTTGTTTCACTTCGGATAAATGTCTTTTCTGAAAAATTCATTCTCTAAGTGGTACATTGTTCCAATCTGTTAGATTAAATGTCTGTGTTCTATTTGTTATGTAGATTTGCTACTTTTTCTACAAGAACATTGCGTTCGGGTTCACTCTCTTCTGGTTTGAGGCCCATGCTTCATTCTCAGGCCAGACTGCTTATAACGATTGGTATATGTCCTTCTATAATGTGTTCTTCACTTCGCTCCCAGTCATTGCTCTTGGAGTCTTCGACCAGGACGTTTCAGCCCGGCTATGCCTGGAGGTGAGCTGTTACGTTTAGATGCTCGTGGGGACTATTTTTTCCCCCCAAAATACATAGTTTTCAGAACTGAACCATACAGTACACTGGCTGAGCCATGGCTGCAGGTCCGTTGGTCTAGTGAGTCTGACAGGATTAATAGGGATTTAACTTTTTTTTTAACGAACGTGTTGAATATTTATTGCCTAAGTCCACTACGTCATGTATGAGTTCGGCTCACTGAAGAATTTCTGGGTATGCTCATTCATTTGGGAACCTGTTTTGCCTGGGTGCAGTATCCTTTGCTATACCAAGAGGGAACACAAAACATCCTCTTCAACTGGCCCCGGATACTCGGGTGGATGTGCAATGGGGTCGGTTCCTCTGTCATCATCTTCTTCTGTACAACCAATGCAATCATCGGGCAGGCCTTTCGGGGTGACGGGCAGGTGGCCGACTACAGCATCCTCGGAGTCACCATGTACACCTGCGTTGTTTGGACGGTGAACTGCCAGATGGCCCTCTCGATCAACTACTTCACCTGGATCCAGCATGTCTTCATCTGGGGAAGCATTGCATTCTGGTATGTGTTCTTGGTCGTGTACGGGTTCCTCACCCCGACCCTGTCCACGACTGCTTACATGGTCTTCGTGGAAGCATGTGCCCCAAGCTTGCTCTACTGGCTCTCGACTCTCCTGGTGGTCATATCCTCCCTGCTGCCTTACTTCTCGTACCGGGCATTCCAGACTCGGTTCCAGCCCATGCCTCACGACATTATACAAAGAAGTAACTTGGGCGAGCTGCCTGCTCGGGTTAAGGACAGGCTCATGCATCTGAAGGAAAACTTGAGGCAGAAGAGATCATGAAAAACTGCCCGCACTAGTTGTACATTAACCCGTGTAAGATCTTGTCGAGTAATGGATGAACTCTGTTTGGCGTTTCAGGTTTCTCCCGGGGCTCAGGCTCGGTGAAGCAAACTCCTGCTTTGTTCTATAGTTTTCATCCAAAGGTTTCAGCTTAGTTCGGTGAACCGATCTTGATTACATCGATGGCCGGCTTATCTGATTTAATCTAACCTCATTGTCAGTGGTGTTGCAATGGAGGGGTCGAGCCGGGTTCGGGTTTCTTGGATCCACATGCTCCCCGTCAATTCACAAATCTGTCATGTCTTTTCCTTTCCAAGTGAACAAAGGTGATTAGTTTTGCAAAATTCGGAATCTCATGGTTTCCCATAGGACAATTTTTCCGTCGTCTTACAGCTTCCAATAACTTTCTCGATCTTCGGCTCTGCGTAATTCAGTTCTTATTCAAAGTCTTTGAGAGTTTTGGCAAAGCTTCACTTAGGAGATCTTTCCGTCTTCCTTGTCATTTGGTGGCTCTTTGTTGAAACTTTTGACAAGGTATTCATCAGTTATCCACATGATACAGCTCCTCCATTTTCAGAGAGCTCCCACCATCCAAAATTTCAATCCGGAGAACGCGAGCTGGTTGCGAGCTGGTTGAGATGCTAAGATATTTCTTTTCATTTAAGAAAGTTCTCGAGTTCGAGTCTTATGAGCGGTGAAAATTTCTGTTCAGGGAACTTTACCTCTTAACAAGCTTATCCCATTTGAATCTTGATTGATCAGTCAGGTCCTATTGGAATTCTGGTTGAAAGAAAATTAATTCATGTTTGAGTCGAATCGGTTCATGAAAGGAAAAAAAAATTTCAATTGTATGTTCGGTCCGTTTATAGAACTCGAATTCGAAATGTATCGAGTTTGCTTCAACCCTGTTGATGATAAGCAATCTCCCGGGCGGCCGGTACCTGAGGATTAATGGCGGGTCCCTGACCATATAATATACTGTCCGATTGATTCATCAGTCGCTACGGTGCCGAACACCATCGATAAAAAAAAAATGTTGATGATAAGCAATGTCTAAACCCTAAAATTTAGACCATCACATCTAACCTTGGGTCCTGTTTCACACATTAGGTGCTGAGAGTCTGCGATCTATCGGCCAGACATCGATCTCGACCATCGTCGACCCGGGCAAGACTCCCTTGCCGGAGAGCTTAACGAGCTTCGCACGGTAACTTCGCCTCGACCGAAGATGCACAGAGGAGCAGAGGAATGAGGTTGGCGTGTAATAGACAAAGTACGATGAGATATCCCTCGTGACCAGCTAGAGTCAATTAACTATAATCAACCAATCGATTGATTGTAATTAATTAATTAATTAATTGGTTAATTAGAAGCTTCCTCCCTGACCTTAATCTTATCTTTATTTATTAATTATTTGCTAACGGAAATTGAGGATCAGGACAGCAAATTGTGTTTGGTTGTTTGCTGGCATTTCAATGCCTGTCCCCCCCAGGTTTCAAGGCCCTATTGCTTGCCTACCAAACAAAGTCTTATGTTCTCTTTTCAACGTCAATGACTTTGCTTGTGATCAAGAAATTCCTTTTTCGATTACAAACGAAGTCCATAAGTCCAGCAAGAGCAGAAATAAAAGAAAATTATATAACAAACTAATAAAATTAAATTATTTTTCTCATTTTATGAAAAAATTATAAAAGCAGTTAAATCCTATTAATTATGACATCGTGTAAATACCGTCATGTGATATACCCGTTACACAGAAGACCCTCTACCGGGAGGAACAAGAGTAAGAGGGGAACAAAATGGTAAAGAGAGTCACGAGAATTCACTCGAAATTTCTTAATTTCGGATCGAGAATAGTGACATTCGACCTAACTCTCTTTTCTCGAGTTTAAGAAATTGTCTTACTGGGGAAAGAAATTCTGTGTTATCTTTCTACAATATGTTTTCTTCCTGATTTTCCTTCTAGAAAGTCCACGATTAAATTATTCACCCCGAAAAATTATTATCTGTGCACTCTCCTTGCATAATAATAATTATTATATCTTTTACGAAATTCGAGTCAGGAAATAATTGCCCCGCTAAGTCTCTTTCGAGACTCGACGACTCTCGAGAAGCCGACTCCGGGGTGGTTTAATTCTAAAAAAAAAAAAATTCTAATTATCAAAAATGGAAAAATTCTCGAGACACAGGTTTAGGAATTGAGTTTAAGGGTTTAAGATAGGACGAGATAAATCTAATTAAAAAAACGTATAAAACTAATAAAATTTATATAATATTTTACGATTTTAGGTCTCGTTTCGACGGTGTTTATCCATTGAGATGGGACTTGCAGCGACGGAATCTTATAACATTGTCCTAAAATCTTCCGTCGTGGGAGGAAATGCGATCTAGTCGTTAAACCATTCACCAATTTAATTGAACGGTCTATACTTTTTTTTTAAAAAAAAAAGAGAGAAATTATGGATTTATAATCATTTTCCGCACTCGCCATCGTGCCGTAAAGTTTCCGTTCCATTAGTCTTCTATGAGATGAGTTTGGAGCTGTGGATGTCAATACCTAAGAACCCTTTTTGTAAAGGCGCACACTTCCCAGGACTTTGACCCTTCCCACTGTGAAAAAGCGCAATTCTACGGCAGCTGCTTGCCCGTTTGTCAAATTGCAATGGATGAAAGCCATAATTACGGATAATAGACGCGCATTTATTGACTCGATTTCGACGGCTCTTTTCATTTATAATTAAGAGAGTTTTACTTTTTACGAATCAATCCGATTAGAAGTTGAATCGATCGGACTCGATGTTATCTGAAAACTAGGTGGTGCATGATGAAAAAAGACATAATCAAGACTTTATTTTGATAGATAAAAATGATGGCAGCAGTAGTGACGACCCGGTCAATCCGCTACGTAATGTTCGTACTTTCGTGTTCAGCCACGAACATGTCTGGCAAACTGAATAACCGGTACTAATAATGATCCAGTCAATGTAATATAACCAACTGTTTAGGATAGTCTAAGAAGCTGCTAGTGCCTATACAGGCACAAGCTCAAGAGTCTCTTCTGACAATATAACTCAGAGCGAGACTCGAATCTGTAACTTCGACCTCACCAAATCGTATGGGAGTGAACTTTAGATCAGTAGATCACAGTCGTTGATGGTATAATCAAGGCTTTATCTACTTTATTTTAAGGGAGGATATGAATAGTCTGTTTTATTTTTGAACTTACAAAAATGTCACTGATGAATATAAATTTGACCAATAAAAAATGAATAAGAGTTAAATCGTAAAATTATTTTTAAATTTATAATTATCACTTAAATATAGTTTATAAGTTCTCTCAATAGATAATATTATGCCTACGTGGTCCGTGGGTATGATTTGAACGTTACACAGGGCCACGGGCCAAGAAATTGGCAGCATTAAACTAGTACAGATGATAAAAGCTCTGTATTGAGATCTCGACTCACCTGAACCATTCATTATTCGTTCGTTTCATGCAATAGTATCGCCATTCTTTTCGAAGCAATCGTTCTGGAACTTTAATATGAAGAAAGTGTAAATTCTAGAGCGTCGGATCTTCGCTAATATGTTGTTTTACCGGTGAGAAGTTCAGGAAGTGATAAACAAGGCATCACGTGCTTAAAACGATCGAATAACTGCATACACGAAAGTTACAGTATGGAAAGGTCTATCCGAGAGGTAGTATCATGTTTGGCACGCAGTCCGCACAATTTTATCCTAAAAAACGTCTGTCAGGAGTAAGAGGTGTCTTACTCTTGTTACTTTCAATATAAGATCGACCAGTGACATTCAGTATCAATGAAATTGGGTAACACTCATCGTTAGCTCCATTTGCTATATGAGGATCTTGAGCCCGACTCTCAACAAGAGCGTGAGCCTGACTCTCAACAAGAGCATCAACTGATAAGGTCAACCCAACTGATGGGCAACTTGTCATTAGAAGGCTCTCCCAAGAAATATTATTCACTCTCGACATGATATGCACATTTTTATCCTCCAAAAAGTACTCTTAAAATAAACTATACTTTTGAATCTTATAAAAAATAAGAATCCGTCTGTATTCTTGTCATGATCAATATTGATATTTCCATGTAATTATCCTTAATTACCCATTAATCCCCTCCTCTAAGATAAACAATCAACTTGAGTTTCTTGATGTGTTTCAGCAACTCTTTCCGTCAAATAAGTTCTCAGAATTCAAATTATGTTTATTCTCATAGATGGATCTGACTTGAACATGAACTAATAAGTAACAATATTATATTAGAGTTGAAAATAGCAATTCCTTATAGATCTAATCGATTTGAACATGCATTAGTTAGTAACCTTATATTAGAGTTAGAATCATCTAGAACGATAATTTTATGATCCAAAACTCACTCTCATACGATTTAGTGAGGTCGAGATAAGTTCAAATCTCGCTCTAAGTAATATTACCAAAAGAGACTCTTGAACTCGGGTCTTGACAAACACCGGCCCCTTGAATTACTTGACAGTACTATGTTGATAAGGCCAATATTAATGCTGCTAATTCTATTAGTTTGATGTATTCACAGTTGAATACGAAAAATCGAATTTTATATAGCGGGATGACCGATTTATTGCTAATGCTGCCCTCCATTTTAAGAAAGTATTGTATATAACGAGTATACGACGTGTCAATATTAATATGATGTCATAAATCATTTTTAGGATTTTTTTATTTTAAATTTTATTAATAATTGGATTATATTCACATAATATACACACCTATTGTACACCTATTATACAGAAGAAGTTCTCCTGCATTTTATAAATATAAAAAGTTATATTAGAGTTGGAAACAGCAATTTCCTTCTAGAACATCACGCGCCGCGCGGCTGCGTGTCCCCCAGTTTCCTTATTCGCAGACATCTCCCTCCAAAAGAATCTCTCTAATGGAGAGTGAATGTGAACATAAATATCTCACCTTTCTAGAACCCTTCTCTGTCCGTCGTCCGTCTTTACTTATGGAGTGCTAAGCAAGAAGACAACTACCCCATTCACCATCCTCTCTGTAAATTCTGCAGTTTCTTTAGTGTCTTTGTCTCTGTTTGTTTGTGAGAGTGAAGAAGGGAGGCTGAGGTTGAAGAAGGAGAAGAAGGGTGTTCGTGGATCCTGAGATGGCGGAATCAGAAGGGGGCAGATGCGATTCGCCGGGCTACCCGTGCCCTAGCTTCAACAGCTACTCGGCTGGTGGGCTCGCTGACGTAGCCAGCAGGGTGTGCCGGGAGGAGGCGGCGGCGATGGGTCTCAAATCGGGGCTTGTCCCAGCCGATTTCAGCGAGAAGGATCATCGGGACCGACTCGATCATGGCGGAAGCTATGATGATGAGGATGAAGATTTCGAGTTCGTTCCCCTCGTTAAGAACTCGGATCAGGTCTTCATCGGCAGATACGCCGGGCCAGTGTTTCCGGTGTTCAACCGCGACCTGATGTCCGGCGTCGGAGATAGAGAGACCGTCCGCGGAGAGGAGGAGAGTGAGCGTTCGATTAGGAGTCCGCTGAAGAACCTTTTCCTGGAGGACGCCGATCAGCCGTCGTGCTCGTCATCTGAGGCTGACGAGCTCGAAAGCGTGCCGGAGGGAACGTACTGCGTGTGGACTCCGAGGTCGCGGGCGGCGGAGCAGTCCCCGGCCCGCTGCAAGAAGAGTAACTCCACCGGATCGTGCTCTAAGAGGTGGAGGTTCCGGGATCTGCTGCGCCGGAGCAACAGCGAAGGCAAGGACTCCTTCGTCTTCCTCGCTCCGTCCTCCAGCTCCGGCCGGAAGTCCACCGGAGGCACGGGTTTCAGAGAGAAGAGAAGCTCCAGCGGCCAGGCTAAAGCCGCGACGGCGGCTGCGGCTGCGGCGAAAATGGGGAAGAGCAAGGCGGCGAAGGAGAAGGCCTCGGCTTCTGCGCACGAGACGTTCTACGTGAGGAACAGGACGCTGAAGGAAGGCGACCGGAGGAGGTCTTATCTGCCTTACCGGAAAGATCTCTTCGGCTTCTTCGCTAACGTGAACGGCTTCGGCCGGAGCTTGCCCCCGTTCTGATCCGTTCCCGCCTTCCCGGCGAAGTTTACCTTTTGTATTTAAAACAAAAAAAAAATGCAAATAGTAAAACAAAAGGAAGTAATTATTAATTAATATGTTTTGTTTAAAAAAATATCTAATTTTTTTGCTTTTTTGCCTTATTATTTTAATTATAAACTTTTTTTAATAGATTTGATGATCAATTTTTTTTTTCTAAATAATCTTTTTTATCATTTTAATGTATGATCAATTAATAACTTTTTTAAAATAAAAAAGAGAAATGATACTATGGGAGAATAAATGATCCAAACCAAATGAATGTAAGTGCTCTATGAGGATCACTTCTCGATCAATTATTGAATTATTCAGCAGTGTAATCAAGAGTATCATAATTAATCATACGGATCAGATAAAAATCAAACGGTTCACGATCATTTCATTTATATATTGATCAATACAACGATTGTACCATAGAATTTCTCCTATCTAGCCTAGTGAACTCATTTGAGCTGGTCCTCAGAGTCATAATCATGTTTCCCTCTCATTTGTACGTAAGTTTGCACACAAAAGTGCACTTTCATCGATAGATTCAATTGAATTGTAACATCCGACCCGACCAGATCACTGTCTAGTGCTCTCGTTTCTGCCATTAGACAACTAGACAGCTCGTGTCCCGCCACTTTCGAATGTCGATTCGTGAGGAGTACCGACTGCCAACCTAACCGTAGGAGGCGGACTTAAATGTTGATGGCGTGATGGGCAGTGATGACGTAGAGGAGCACCCAGAGAGATCGTGACAGTGAGGGGATTATCTTAATTAATTGATTAATTACTCAAGTAATTAATAACTAATGGAAGGGCAATTTGGGAAAGGGACACCGGACCTCATCCCCCGGAGAATACGTACGAACTACAAAAGGGATTTTGGTTGAGACATTCGCATCATGGTCTTGCAATTTTGTCCCCAGTCGTTGTGGGGATTCTTCCATTCTTTGCCTGGCAAAGCTGCACCTCATGCTTCAAGATCGAGTTTTTGTGAATGGAAAATATTTATTTCAAAAGAGTTATTACCGATAATATCATCACATCAGACTAATAAATTCCAATGAACACTTAGATTGTTACCCGACAGCTCTAGCATCCGAACCGGAACCTAAATCTGTACGTCTTACTAATGTTTTTTTTCCCGATGTACAGAGGAGGCACGTGGATCTAGAAAGGATAGAAGAAAGATAGGGATAAAAGAGGCACAGAAAGTCCTATGAGTTACATCGAACTCAGGACCTCTAAGTCATATGACAAGAGTAATACCAACTGTACTTACTTAATATATCTTACCTATGTCATGAAAGGACATTTTGACCGGAAATTAATAAGGTGAGGACAGAGGCTCCCCATGTCACAATCCTTCACCCATTAGCAGGTAAATGTCCAACTGCCCCTTATTTTGCTGTTATCTTGAACCGGGACCGCTCGGTTTGTGGGCCTCGATTCTGCCAGGGATCCATTCCCATATCTAACGGTAAAATACTTCAAATCCAACTATTCCTTTTTAATGTGCGTGTATGTATGTGTGTGTATATATATATATATATATATATATAAAAGATTCTCACCCATTCCTTCTTCCAGGGGGGAAAAAAACAAATAAAGAGATTATTGGTCACAGTTGACTTGAAGGGAGGGAGAGGTGACAGGTACCTTCTACCTTAAACCTGTCCGTGTCTGTCAGATTTCTCATATGTTTTGCCAGAGTTGTGTGCATACAATAAATAGATCTTCGGAGCAACCCTCACGAGTACCGGTTTTATGTTTCGTTTCTGTATATAATCTTACAAGATTTCAGCATCCGATCCATGACTCATCGGGCTGTTACCCGCTCGAGCATATCCAACAGCATTCAGCGTGATTTTGCACGACGATCTGGAGAGCTAAGACGATGATTAGCGTAAAAGACACGACCTCGACGCCCTAAGACGTGTAATGAAAAACAAATTCACATTCATTCTCTAAGTGCGAACTAGAGGAGACATGGAAAATGCATGGAATACTCTGCAGCGGCGTTCGTGGTTTGGTTCGGTTTTAGCCGACAAGAGAAAACATGGCAGACGCATGGAATACTACTCTGTTGGCATGTCCTCGACAACAAGCTTCCGTGCACATGACAACTGCTGAAAAACCACAGGACAGTTCTCGAAAGGTAAAGAATTCTACGTAAATCGCTTCTGTCAGTGACCTTCCTTCCATTTGCAGATGTTTCGATGTCTCCTAGAATAGCAAGCCTTCCATCGGTGTCACGTTTCGTCGGTTTTAGACCCCCTGCAAGTTCAGTAACTCACATCGAATTGAACCTCTGCGAAGGGATCGATATCACGAAGATAACCGTTCAGACTGCAATTCTAGGAAGAGAGACCGAGAGTTTACTGCTTTTCCAGCAGGACCATTAGCCGGGGCATCTAATTAACACGAGAACTCCGCTCAATCCTAGTTGCTCCACAGATTGGTCGGATGCAAACTTAATGCCTGAAATCTGTCTGCTGAAACTCCCAAACTTCACCAGTCGATCAACTACATCACTTACCTAAACTTGGCAGAGCTGGTCAGGAAAAAAAAAAAAAAAAACATCTAAAGCTCGAGAGATGAACCCATCTCAGCTTTAACACAGGATGGAAGAGAAGTATTATAACTCAAGAGTGTCAACATGGATTGAGAAGATTTAATGGCCTGTTTGGTAGCCCAAAATGGGCAATTTTGTTCATGGTCCGTTACAGAGGAAAGGTCCAATTTGCTGTTTTGGTTATTCATCAATTACAGCCCTACCAGGAAAGCCTTTTACAGACATTCTGACGCGGGCTTCTCATTACGGGCCGGTTCTTGACAGTCCGTAATGAACAGAGACACAGAAAATGTCCGAACTGCCCCCAAAAATTTCAAAATATTACATCAGTTCAATTAAACTTTTCCCGAAGCTAGTTCGGGTAATCTCGGTTTCTGATTAAATATTGCATCATCGTCAACCTCCTTCCTCCCTTCATCGGCTGTTCTACACCAGTTTGGTGGTATTATTTATTAATTTTTAATGTATATATCCCACTTATTATATTAACTGCAAAGTCTCAATTCAATCTATTTATTTACCTCCAAGGATATTTATGTAATTTAGGCTATAGTACTTATGAATTCCACGCACCATTCCTGAATGCCAAACAATATGTATTACAATTTCCTACTCCATTCTGTTACGTACTATCAAACTAGGTCAAACTTATTACCCGCCAGTTACATTACCTATTAATTCGGTTCCTTATAAACTACGATTGATGATCAGTTCGATTCATCGCTATCCAACACGATATGAGTGTTACATTGATGTGTTCATTCCAATAAGGCTTCCAGAGCTATCGAGGACGGGGCCTCCACTGTTTTCAAGATTGATTGCAGCACATCTTGCGCAGGGCAGCCCGTGGCAGCGGAGCAGATCTCTCGGTGAAGAGCACTGCTGGAAGATGAAAGGGGATAACGAAAATGACGAGGTGGTTACCATTTCAAATCGAATTATTCCAACTAATACATGTTGATGGATCGTTTTTTCCCGTCCACCATTGGATGAACAAATATATAGAGCTCAAAATGCGATCAGAAGAACAAAAAAAAGAATTGATTAAGTCATACACATGTACACAGGACACCATGAATGTGATGTGTTGTACTGGTATTGGTAAGTTCAGTAACTCTCAACCGATGCAGTTCGAGTTCGGTTGACCAACTAAGGAATACAATTTTAAGGTGAATTTTCTCTGTTAATAATATTTAAACCCGAAACATTATTTAAGAAAAATTGTCCAAACTAGTATTTTTTATGTAGATTATAATTGCTCGGTCAAATTGTGGAGAGTGTCGTGTGCGACGGGGACACCACATGATAGTGTTAACGTGGTGTTACAAGCCAATATAACTCAATTATTTTGAGAATTTTTTTTAGTAAGATTGAAAGAGAAAAATAAACCCTAAAAGTGAAAAAACACAACCATAAAAATGGTCCGATTTGATTGGCTTATAATGTTGACACTGTCACGTTGTGTACCCGTTACATGGAAGACTTTCTCCTTCATGTGGTGGAGTTGGATTGTCGTTTCCGGCCTTTGAATGGTCGCCACCAAGGCTGTCAAGTTCGAGAGTCCATGTAAGCTCGTCAGCACCCCTGTTAGCTCTGCACATAAACTCGTATCGTAAATTTCGCAGAGTTTATGTGCCGTGTAAATATAATTGTCCACGTTCAACATGTTACAATCATCTCTTAAAAACCATAAAATAAGTTCAGTTTATATAAGTTCAGCTAATTAAGATCCAAATAAGTTTAGTCAAATTAAATTGTTCAAATAAATAATAAGACGTACAATAATACTTCATGAATAATTCATGGAATATTAAGTTCAATTCACCTTTTGTTTGTACAGTCATTGGTGAAATTATTCATACGTATACTTACATACCAACTTAGATTTATCAAGTTTTAATAGGTATAAGGAGAATAAACTTTTCGTTATAAAAATTAGAAGTGGGCATAAAGGAAAAATAAATAAATGATTATATCTCACAATGATATTGTAAAGAAAAACCAATTAAATTACTCTGACTAGTGATAATTAAGGTAACTTTTTGGGGGATTAACACCAATTTACGCGTACGTTACAATTCGATCGGTATTTTTTAGTGATCTGCATGGACGCCGGGTAGATCCGGAACCGGTTAAAACCTACTCGGTATGGTAGGTTCAAGGTAAATTATCATGAGAATAACGTAGGTTCCGAGTAGAAAAATAGAAAACAAGTTAAAATAGGTTCTGATTACATATTCATTAAAGTTGATACAAAGAACCGGTACTCGGAACCGGCAAATATATATTTATATTTTTACTAAATATAAAACATGAAATTACAACATTTTATCTTAATATTTTATTATATTCATTTATTTTCATATTTAAATCTCAGTATCTCTTGAAACTCATCATTTCCTTAGTTTTTGTCATCTAACAATCTTCACTCTTTTATGGTAAGAGTCTGGCCTATCACAAAACATCTCTCGTATTGCATTCGATTGGATATTTTCAATACTTTTCAGGTACGTCAAGTAAGAAAATTATTAAATAATTATTTATTAATGGATTTTAAATTTTTATTTTTATTTATTAATGGAAGACTAGGTTTCAAACGAGTACCTGAAACCGGTAGTATAATACATGTTCTGGCTAGGGACAGGGTCTTAAAACTAATAGGGTAGGATTCGGTTCCAAATTTTAAGAACCGGTCTTAAATAAAGTAGGACCTGGATATCATGAAAAATATAAGATACTCAGACCCGATCATCCTATTATTTTCTCGGTTATTCTAGAAAGGGACATGGAAAAGAAAGGAAAAGGCATAAAAGAAATTGGATGGCTTTCATGGAAAGTTCATGCACGACCAACCGTCCCCCAAATTGTCTTCCAAGCTCTTTCTAAGAGATTGGGTGGCTGCAGTCTCTTGGTGGGGGATCATGTGTGGCCTCCCTCCATCCCTCCATTTCCTTGAAACTTTTTTGACCATTGAAAGAGAAATTTCCGAACGATCGCGACCCGCAACGTGACTTGAGAAATCAACAATCGATATATACTAATTTTAAAAATGAATTTCGATTACTTGAACATAAATAACAGATTCTGATCGGATAGATATGACTATTCCATTAAGGACTCTCTTATCCGAATCTGAGTTTGTGACTTAGATAGGAGCGACGTGCATACAGGGTCGGTAGCTGAAATAACTGTCCCATGCGATCCGCGTGTATTTTCGCTGCACCATCCGTGATCTTTAACATTAAGACCGGACGATCGATGACTGCCCCAACAAGAAGTGTCCATGAAATTCTCCATTGTCGGAGGTGAATGAATTGCGTGCGAGATTTAAGGGTTCAGAGCACAAATTGAACACAGCCTCCCCATACAACCAAATTCAAGGCAGATAGCTCCTCCACCCATCAATTCAGAAAAAATTAAAATTAAAATAATCCAAATTACAAATGGAAAATATTTAAATGGTGTGGAAAATTCAGTTGCCAAAAAGAAAAGAAAAGAAAATATGAGACTGAAATTGGCTGAGCATCAGTAGTGTACATCGACAAGAACCGGGTTTTAAAAGTGATAAATTTTAAACTATTTTTATGAATATTTTTTTAAAAATGTATTTTTTATATGCACTTTTAGTTTAGTATAGAAAGTGTATTTTGAAAATGTGTTTTTTTAAAAAATTTATAAAGAGCATTTTCAAAATGTGTTTTTTTATATAAAACTAAAAGCACGGATTAAAAATGTATTTTTAAAATAACATTTATGGAAATGGTTCAAAACTTACCACTTTTTAGGAAGTTGTTGTCTCGAGGGCTGCAGTTTCACCCAATTCACGTATATTGACATCTAATCACAACAATTTTAAACGCAGTCATAGTACGAGATAAGATATTTGATCCAGTGACATTGTCATCGACCTTTAACCGAAAATTCGTAGACTTAAATCATCAATAAAACTCTAGATTATTTATTGTACAAATTTTAAATATGATTTTTTAATTCAGAAAAAGAAATACCAGAGCATCAAAATAATATACTTGTTTGGTTGCTGTTCTTTTCCTTCTTCCCTGGTACGGGAACAGAAGGGACAGGGAATGGGCAGGGGAGGAGATGGAGAAAAATGCATTAAGAAATGGCGGCGGAAGGCGCGAAGTTCAAGGATGGTTATGCACCCATAAAGGTGTGGCGTCTCGAAATTGTAGGACGACTTCGCCATCTTCCCTCACCCTTCCTCATCTCCTCCCAAAACCTTCCATTCGATCGATTGAGGTAAGTATTCTTTCGCTAGACAGCGCCTGGGACCTCCAGAGATCTTCTCAATCGGATTCTCTTTCCATTGTCGTTGCTCCTCCTCCTGCTGCTGCTGCTGCTGTTGCAGTTGGGTCAGTCAGGTTCTTGCTCCGAAGAGCAGCAAGGCCCAGACCCTGACCCACCATTCGATTTCGTCTTCGCCGAGCTTTCTACCGAGCAGACGCACAAACCTCTGTAAGTGGCTGGGGATTTGGGATCTCTACTGGGATTTCGCTGTTTTCTCATGTTCTTCACCTGGTTCATGGAGATTATATACCGTCGCTCTTGTCCTTTCACGCCTTTCTTCGGTGTAATGATTTCAAGAACCAATTTTTCCGATGCAACCCACGTTTCTGCTTCATTGTCATTTACAAAAAGCACCAGCACGAACGTGGGTTGTATCGCCTTCGCTCTTGTGCACAGGAGCAGTTTGTAGATTTGTTGATGTCTTAATATCTCTGTCCTCTTTCATGTTCTCCTTCATTATCACTTCTATCTGTAATATGCGTGGGTTGTGATTCTTGTGAAAGCAATCACAGATAATAGGATGCTACAGGAGAACCTCTGAAATCGTGGAGTTATTCTCTTATTATCTTGGAAAAAAACTCCAGCTTTGAACTTCCGGTCCGCTTTTCACTTACAAAATCTTGTTTTTCCTGACCACAAGGATTGCAAATGACAACTGTTATCCCTGCTGGAAGCGGCAGATTCAGTTACCAGACTACTCTCAGCAGGGGGAAAGGTTGTCGACAAACTTATTCGGTCTCAAGTGCAGCATTCAACAGATGCATACAGAAAGATCTTTCATGGTATTCCACTAAGAGATTTTAGTCATGTGATATGTTTTCATTTTCACGGTGTCAGCTGTAGCTGTGATCTGTTCCTGGGATAAAGAAGTCAATCTGCGCCGTCTAACTTATGATCGAGAAGCTTCTCTTGTAATAGCACTTGTTAGATAAGGATGAGATCTCTAATTGTGGTTGACACCTTTGCTTCAATAAAATTATGCATGTTCTGCAAATAAACAGTTTACCGATTTGTTTTTCTCTCTCTTAGGTCTTGCAGCGTGTCAAAATTATTGCAGACCCAGAGATGTAGCAGTTTTACTCATTCTGCATTTCCCCAGACCCCAAATTCAAATGCCCACAAGAATGCCATCACCCTGTGCTTAGGAGATGGGACAACTAGGTTCTTTGATTTTGCGGTTATTGGAAGTGGAGTCGCGGGCCTAAGGTACGCCCTTGAGGTGGCGAAACATGGGTCAGTGGCAGTGATCACCAAGGCTGAGCCTCATGAAAGCAACACAAACTATGCTCAGGGAGGTGTTAGTGCTGTGTTGTGCCCTTCAGATTCCGTGGAGAGTCACATGAGGGATACGATCGTAGCTGGGGCTTATTTGTGTGATGAAGAGACTGTCAGGGTAAGAATGACTATGCTGGGTAATCTGCTTTAGGAGAGGATTTTATGGGTTTGGTCAAGCAAGCTCGGCTTGATTTGAATTGCCTCAAGCTTGATCAGAATGTCTTCTGTAAGCTTGAGCTGGTTTTATGTCAATTGACTTCCTTTAATGTTTCCATGGTATGATTTGATATAATCGTTCACTTTTGAGGTTTTATAAATCTACAGATAATAAAATGAGCGGACAGAGTGATCAGAAGAGATACACCAACATTATATAACAAGCCCTGTTAATGGGGATATCTGCGTTGTATCTTCCACTGTTTCTAGGTTGTTTGCACAGAAGGTCCTGATAGGATACGGGAGCTGATAGCTATGGGGGCATCATTTGATCATGGGGAGGACGGTAACCTACACCTTGCAAGGGAAGGAGGACATTCTCACCGCAGAATTGTTCATGCAGCTGATATGACTGGACGAGAAATTGAACGAGCTTTGCTCGAGGCAGTTATAAACGACCCCAATATTCACATGTTTGAGCATCATTTCGCAATAGACCTTCTCACTTCTCAGGTCAATTTTCCCTATTCTTCCCTACCTATTTTATACAATGTGCATCTGTTTTTGTGACTCTTACATGTTGATTGGATGGAATTTATAGCTGTTTGGTCACGGAAAAATGTCTCATCTAGCTTTTCTTTAGCATTAGGTAATCACCACTGTTGTATTGCATTTCAGAATGTTTTTTGATGAAAACATGAAACTTGCTTTTGTATACATAAAGAAAAATTGGAAGAAAAAGGAATCTGAATCCCCTTCTGTTTTAGTGTATGAAAACTTAAGAGGTTTTATCATTCCCCTAAATTAGACTAGGGCAAAGTGATATTATATTAACTTATGAAAGTTTCTGCTGTACTTCAGGATGGTGTGGACACAATTTGTTATGGGGTTGACACTTTGAACACTGAAACTCAGGAGGTGTGACAGAAATTGCTCTATCTTGTGTTATCTGGAGTTATGCTTTTGTCGGGTCTCTTTGTATATCAATTGTTTTCATTTTTTTTTTCCAGGTTGTACGTTTTATTTCGAAGGTGACTTTGCTGGCGTCTGGTGGGGCTGGACATATCTACCCTTCAACCACGAATCCTCCGGTACTAAAACTTTACTCTAAATTCATACAGAATCCCTAGAAGTAGATTCACTTTATGTTGGATAGAGGTAACTCCTTCTGCTATCATGTCTTACAGGTCGCCACTGGGGATGGAGTAGCAATGTCTCATCGAGCTCAAGCTGTCATCTCCAATATGGAGTAAGTAACACAGCATGTTCTGAAGTTCCTTTAATATATTCCACTTTATATTTGATTTAGTGGTTCCACTTTATATTTGATTTAGTGGAGAACTGTGTCATTGAAACTACTGGTTACTTTATAATATTATGTGACACAGAACATACCACAGCTTAAATATCAATCTCAATTCTTTGCATCAGGTTCGTGCAGTTCCACCCAACTGCATTAGCAGATGAGGGTCTACCGGTCAAGCCAAGCAAGAGACGAGAAAATGCCTTCCTCATCACTGAGGCTGTTCGAGGTGATGGAGGGATCCTCTACAACTTAGGCATGGAGAGGTTCATGCCTGTGTATGATGAGAGGGCAGAGCTTGCCCCGAGGGACGTGGTTGCAAGGAGCATCGACGACCAGCTTAAGAAACGGAACAAGAAATATGTCCTCCTTGATATAAGCCACAAGCCCAGAGAAGAAATCTTGTCGCATTTCCCAAACATTGCAGCTGAGTGTCTTAAATACGGCCTTGATATAAGCCGGGATCCAATCCCGGTGGTCCCCGCAGCCCATTACATGTGTGGTGGGGTCCGAGCTGGGCTTCAGGGAGAGACAAATGTCAAGGGATTGTATGTGGCAGGTGAGGTCGCATGCACTGGCCTCCATGGGGCCAACCGTCTCGCGAGCAATTCACTGCTTGAGGCCCTAGTCTTTGCCAGACGAGCCGTCCAGCCCTCGATTGAGCACATGATCTCATCACCCAACATCTTCCATGAAATTGATGAACCCCTCAACATGTGGGCTTGGCCAATTGTCCCATCAGCACTCAAAAGCACCGTTGTGAGCAATATCCTGACAACAACTGGTACGGTGAGGAGGGATCTGCAGTCCATCATGTGGGAGTATGTAGGGATTGTGAGATCCACCACGAGGCTTGAGACGGCAGAGCAGCGGATCAAAGAGCTTGAGGCTGAATGGGAGACTTACCTGTTTGAGCAAGGGTGGGAGCCCACAATGGTCGGCCTCGAGGCCTGCGAGATGAGGAACCTCTTCTGCTGTGCAAAGCTCGTGGTCAGCAGCGCCCTGGCAAGGCATGAAAGCCGAGGCCTCCACTACACGGTTGATTTCCCTCACCTTGAGGAGAGCAAGAGGCTCCCCACCATCATATTGCCATGCTCATCTGTCAACAGCACTTGGAGTTCTAGGCAGCTCCACAAGCAGCCCATCTGCTAGCAGAATGCTACTATAACTATATCAGATTTTTCATTTTCTCTCATTGAAAACTGTGATATAAGGTGATGACCCCTTTGATCTATAGCAATAAGACTGCAATAGGTTCTGATTCTTTTGCACTCCCTCTCCTTCCACTGATTTAAGGAGAAACGATTGGTGTGCTATACGAAATTATCTTGCATATGTTCCTTCTTTTGCCTTTTCTCTTTTACCTTCTGACAATCAGATTCAGAGTTCATCATCATGATCTTCAAAGTCCATGATTACAGCTTTCTTGTCAGATTTGGATAGCGACTTGGAAACCGCATATCTTAAAGATATGTCTGAAGGAAAATTGTCCAGTCCGGTGTCCGGTCCGGGACCACTGATCTTGCAGTTGGGGGAGGTGGTGGTGGTGGTGGTGCAGATCAACGGTCCCGAGTCTTTTGGATGGTCCACGACCCGGGACCAGATAAATCTCCTTTTTCGAAATTGTTGTCATCCAAATTATACTCGTGACAGAAATATTCCCGTTTGCTGCACAACCACTGCATAATCTGTGGTCTTCTGTTCGAGTGTTGCAGCCTGTATCAGGTATTAGAAAATGGCCAGTAATGGTAAGTTGTGCATGAGCTGGAGCTGTCCTGATCATGATTCTCGGATTGGACCCCGTAGAGGGCACTGCAGGCTGTCCAATGTCGAACCACAGTTCTGTAAATTCAAAGGGAGACCGCCATCAACTGACCTTGGCTGTGAAAGCAAGAGTATAAAATTAATGTTCTTTGTAATATCAACCTTGGTTAACCTAACCAAACAAAGCAAGAGTATAAAATTAATGTTCTTTGTAATATCAACCTTGGTTAACCTAACCAAACAGATCGACTGGGAGTCTTGTCCTGTGGCAGTATATTATACATAGATGAATCCACGAACTGATGCCAGAGTTTCCGGACTTTTTGAGGACTGAGTTGGATAGTTATCTCTTGAGCTGCTAAAACTGAATTAAAGTAAAAAAGACAGATGGAGAAAATGGACACACGTGTCTGAGTCGGATGGTCCCACCCTTGTATCTGTCTCTGTCTCTGGTACAGCCTAAAGCAATTCGGAGCCTATTTTTGTCGACTCCCATCCCCTCATTGTCCATTCAACCCGAGCTGCAGCTCACGGCAATGATGGAGACGCTCACACTGTTGTGGCTACTAGTGCTGCTTGCGGGAGCCTACATTTCACTGCCGGAGACATATGCAGTAGCTGGCAGTGGTTCAAGGAGGTGTGAGTTCCCAACAGTATACAACTTTGGGGATTCAAATTCTGACACTGGAGGAGCATCTGCCGCACTGTTGGAAGTCACCTCACCCCATGGGGAGACCTTCTTCGGGCACCCTTCGGGAAGGCGCTGCGATGGCCGGCTCATCATTGATTTTGCTGGTAACATCGGGAAATTCAAATGGCCCCTTTTTTCTTGAATAATTAGTGACGTATTGAGCTATTTAGAGTACTGGCAGCACAATGTTATTACTTAGCTGAGCTTGTTCGGTTTATGGATACATTATAAAGCCTCCAACAGTATGCTTAACCTCTGATCGGGGTCGGCAAGTGCTTGCTCATGATTTCATGCTATCACTTCCCCCAGTTTGCTGAAAATGCTCGGAATTCGATACTAGTGAAGATACATAAAAAGAGAACTGCGGTGTTAGTCTTATGCATTTTCTTGTCTTACTTGCAGCTGAGTCCCTGAAACTGCCGTTTCTGAGTCCATACCTCGACTCTATTGCCACGAACTTCCGGCATGGGGCAAACTTTGCGACTGGTGGGTCATCCATTCGCCCCGGGGGCTACAGTCCATTCCATCTTGGCATTCAAATCTCTCAGTTCCTGCAGTTCAAATCTCGGACGACAGATCTCTACAGCCGCTTCAGACAGAGTATTTGGTCCTTTTGTTTTAAACTTCCCTTACGAAACAAGTCTGCATACACATTACCTGAACTGATAATATGGCTTATGACGTTCTTGCAGAAAATCAAGAGATCATAAGCAAACTGCCAAATCCTCGAGAGTTCTCACAGGCACTGTACACATTTGATATAGGCCAGAATGACCTCGCTTACGGGTTCCAGCACACGACTGTGAAGCAGGTCCGGGCGTCCATTCCTGATATCCTGGCCCAATTCTCAAAAGCAGTTCATGTAAGCAAGATTAAGGACTCTGGCCACAGACACTGTTTTCAATTCGTAGATATCTTTTTCCCTGAAAATGATTTGAGTTTGTGTCTGATCAGCAACTGTACGAGGAAGGAGCAAGGTTCTTCTGGATACACAATACCGGCCCCATCGGGTGCCTGCCTTATTCAATCATATACGACCGCTCCAAACCCAGAAATCTTGACAAGATTGGATGCGTTGCGCCCCAGAATAAGGTGGCTCGGGAGTTCAATAAACAGCTAGAGGACATTGTCCTCAAGTTGAGGAAGCAGCTTCCTGAAGCAGCTCTTACCTATGTTGATGTTTACTCGGCCAAATATGAGCTCGTTAGCAGAGCTAAGAATCTAGGTAAGGAACGATTTGCACCTCTTGAGTATTTTAGTTTCCGGGACACATTGATTGGAATGTGACAGGTTCTTGCTTACGCAGGTTTTGTCGACCCCATAAACTTCTGTTGCAGGAGTGTCTTCGGGGGCATTGTCAACTGTGGGAAGAGGGAGGTAGTTAATGGGACCGTGCACCGGAACCTGTGCAATGATCCTCCGAAGCATGTGAGTTGGGACGGGATTCACTATACAGAAGCAGCCAACAGATGGATCGCGAGCAGGATCCTCAACGGCTCCTTTTCCAATCCACCAGTTCCAATGGATGAAGCTTGCCGAGCAAGAAAGTGAGCGGGGAAAACTGTATCGTAAGTTTCCAGCTGTACTGTCTGTGTAGATTTTGGCATAATGAATGATTGAACAGAGAAGTTAAGTGAATGGGAAATGAAATTCTCTTGAACTATGATTCAAATCCGTTGAGGTGCTATATTAGGAGTTCATTGCACTACAAAGATATACAAATGAAACATTAGAGCATGCTCGATTGGCCTCATAATTCCATACAAAATCATGTCCTGCCTTTTCCTTATGTTCATATTTGGAATCTAATAGACGAAGAACGAACGCAAAAGGTCTCCTAATCCTCCACTAAGAACTGTACTTTACATCGAACAGATGTATAGCAGAAGCATACATTACAGACCTGTGATGCCACCATGAGAGCTGTTGTCTAGTTAGGTTTCTAATGGGCTTGGCTTCCTGTCCCTGGCTGCCGGTGGATGTAGATCTTTAGGATGTCTGAAGGGAAATTATCCAGTCCAAGGCCCAGGACAATCATCCATCTTGCACTTGGGGGAAGGCGGTGGAGGTGCAGATCAACGGTCCCAGGTCCTTCTGGATAGTCCAGGCCTTGGGACCAGATAAATTTCTGCTTTTGAAATCGCCATCCCCCACACACAGTAGCAGGTATATTTCTCTTTGCTCTTCAACTGCTGCAAATTCTTCGCACTTGGGTTCGTTCGTGGGAGAAAGTATTGCAGTACCTGGTACTTCTGCAGAAAATGAGTCATAGCTTTTAGTTGTCTCCAAGGTTGTAATGCTGACGAGACCGAACATACAGACTGGGAATCTAGTCCTGTGGCGTTGTAATGTACAGTTTATACATTTTTCTGAAATGGGTACACTCCACCAAGTTTGTCCCCAGCTGTAGAGTAGTACTGTCCAAGGATTCAACTGAAATGGTCCTTATGCAACTACTGTCTGAGAATTCAACTGCTGCTTCAACCTCAGTGAGGTTCTTAAACACAATATATGGTACCGTCGAGGAGTGCAAATCCACGACCAGGTAAAGATTCAGAGTCTGGTTTCACGGTTCTGCCTTGGACGATCAGTTCTGTTATGATTAGGCTCAGGTTCCGGCAATTCTAGTGCCAGGGAAACCTTGACACCTCTTCTAGTAGCAATGGCTGCTGAAAGTGGAATGTGCATATCAACAAAATAGAGTGTGATTTCTGTGGAAGAGGAAATCTCATGTATGTTAACATGAAAGTTATGCCATTGCCAAACACCTCTCAATTTGGTACAACATTAAACCTTAGAAGATTGTACATGTTTTGTTCCTTTTATTACCATGTTGTGCACTGAGGATTTATGGTCGTGTAGTGACCCTTCAAATTGTTGAGATTATGATTATTTATGGAAGCATCACCACTGATAAAAAGATACACTGAAGTGAGGGGAAAAGGACAAAGATGGGAGAGAAGTCATTTATTATTTGGTTGCGCTTTCACTGGCCCCATTTGGGAGCAACTCCTCAGACTCAATGGGGTAGTCAGAAGCTGCCGTTAGTGGGATGAAGAGCTCGACATAGCAGCCAAGGCTTGCAGAGGGAAACAACTCAGTTCCATTATATATCTTCTTTCTCTGAAAAAAGAATTTTGCGTCGTATCAAGTTTGCTGTTAGATGTCGTCTATTAAGCTTCACAAATCTATACAGGAAAGTCAGGACAGAAGATTATACTTTAAGACTGGGGTCAGAAAGTCTTTTGTTCTCTGCTCTACTGATTTTGACACGTATATACTGCCTCGAGCTCGATCTAGGAGCTCCTCTTTTTGTATCTCCATACGATAAGTAATACAAGAGCTACACTGCATTCAAACCAAAAAAAAAAAGGGCCAAAGATGGCACAAGTTGACACGTCTGTCTGAATCGGATGGTCCCACTGCCTTTATTGGCGGACACCACGGCCTGTCGCTGTCTCCAGTGCGGCCCAAGGCAACTCGGAAGCCTACTTTTATACTTTCCCACCGTCAGTGTCCATTCGGCCCAAGCCGCTGCTCAGACAATGATGGAGACACTCAAACTGCTCTTGTCACTCTTGCAGCTCGCCGGAGCGCTCGTTTCACTGCTGGAGATGTACGTGGTGGCCGGCAGCGGTCTGGGGAGGTGTGAGTTCCCTGCGGTGTACAACTTCGGGGACTCAAATTCAGACACCGGTGGAGCATCGGCGGCGCTGTCGGAGGTCACTGCACCCAATGGGTTGACCTTCTTCGGGCACCCTTCGGGAAGGCGCTGCGACGGCCGACTCATCATCGATTTTGTCGGTAACCTTAAAAGCGTGATCTTACACTCTAGTTGAACATGTTTGGATTCCGGATGCATTAGCATGCATTTAAATTAGTGCAAATGCTCGATTTCATCCCGTCACTTCACGGGGTCTGCGAGACATTGCTCGGAATTCGATGATGTTCATTCGACAACATAACTGGGGTGGAGGTTTTATGCATTTACATGGGCCGGTGTCCCATTGATTTTCCGTATCCTACTGCAGCTGAGTCCCTGAAACTGCCATATCTGAGTCCATACCTCGATTCTATCGCCACAAACTTCCGGCATGGGGCGAACTTTGCGACTGGTGGATCATCCATTCGCCCTGGGGGCTACAGCCCGTTCCATCTCGGCATTCAAATCTCTCAGTTCCTGCAGTTTAAATCTCGGACTGCAAATCTCCATGGCCGATCCAAGCAAAGTATTCCGTCTTTTCTTTCTAACTTCTGAAACAGCTCTGCACACATCTTTACTCGGTAATGTAACTAATCAAGTTCTTGCAGCAAATCGTGAAATCATAAGCAAACTGCCGAGACCTCGAGAATTCTCCAAGGCGCTGTACACGTTTGACATAGGCCAGAACGACCTCGGTTACGGGCTCCAGCACACAACCGAGAAGCAAGTCCGGGCATCCATTCCCGATATCCTGATCCAATTCTCGGATGCCATTCATGTAAGCAAGAATCAATGTGCGGTCAACAAAAACTGTCTTTGATCTGTTGATCTTTTTTCCACGGAATTCATCGAGGTTTGTGTCTGATCAGCAACTGTATGAGGAAGGAGCCAGGTTCTTCTGGATACACAATACCGGCCCCATCGGGTGCCTGCCTTATTCGATCATATACGACAGCTCGAAACCTGGTAATCTCGACAAGATTGGATGCGTTGCACCGCAGAACAAGGTCGCTCGGGAGTTCAATAAACAGCTCAAGGACACTGTCTTCAAGTTAAGGAAACAGCTCCGCGAAGCAGTTCTTACCTATGTCGATGTTTACTCGGCAAAATACGAGCTCATTGGTAGAGCCAAGAATCTAGGTGAGGATCAAATTGGGTCTCCGAGTATCGTATTTTCCAGGATGCCTTAGAATTGGAATGTGATCTGTGCTCCTACGCAGGTTTTATGGACCCTGCAAGCTTCTGCTGCGGGAGTTTCTACGGTTACCATATCGACTGTGGGAAGAGGGAGGTTGTAAACGGGACCGTGTATGGGAACCCGTGCCATCATCCTTCGAAGCACGTGAGCTGGGACGGGATTCACTATTCTGAAACAGCCAACAGATGGGTCGCGAGCAGGATCCTCAACGGTTCCTTCTCCCATCAGCTCGCTCCGATTGGTGAAGCTTGTCGAGCAAGAAAGCGACCCGGGAAAATTGTGTCCTAAGTTTCCAACTGTACTTTTCAGTAATGAACTGAATTAGGATTCTGTTGGGCTGCCACATTAGGAGTTTGGTGCGCCAAGAATGGAAAATGAAACTCCAACTCTCTGTTTATTGCACTGCCAAGATGTACAAATGGAACATTGCAGAATACTCAATCGACTGCATAATTTCCGTGAAAAATCATGACCCCACCACTTATTTGTGATCGTATTTTGGAATCCAACGAATGAACGAACGAAACAAGCCTCCTAATCCTCTACTGAGAACCGTGCTTTACACCGAGCAGATGTACATTACAGAACTGAGATGTCATTGCCATTGATGCTGTGAGAGTTTTTGTCTAGTAAAGTTTCTAGCGGTCTCGGCTTCCTCCTCCTGACTCTCCCGGTTTCTTTCAGCAGCTCCTCCAACCTCCGCTTCTCGTCTTCCACCTCGGGATTTGCTGTCCCGAGCTTCTCCTCTCTCATTCCCACAACGTACTCCAAAATCTTGATCGCATCGTCGACCCTGCGAGATCATTTGCAAGGAAAAGTTCAGGAAGTCAAGGTTTAGTATTAACGCACTGAAACTAAGAAAAAAAAGTACTTTGTCACGGTATACCACGCAGCACATGTCACAGACCAACAGTGTTTACCACGACAATAAATGGGATACTCGTTACAGAGAAGACAATCTCGCAACTAAGAGGATGTGTGTTTTTGTCTTGATGAACCATTGAAAATGCCTGTTTTTCCATGAAAAATGGAATTTGCAGACATTAACCACACAATGAAACCCTAAACCAGAAGAGATTTGGGACCGGATGATATCACTACCTGCCAATCGCGTCGTATGTGCCGGCCAAATTGCTGTAGACGCCCAATGTCTCGGGGTGATAGGGCCCGTACTCGTTCTCCAGGATGTCCCTTGCCTCTTCAAACAGCTCTGCGGCCTCATTTATCGCATATAGCTGGACACAGGCAAGACCCATCTGGTTCAGGGCGATCCCGAACAAGGCAGACTTCTTCTCCCCACTCGCTCGGAAGTTCAAAACCGCAGCCTTCAATCTGTCGTAAGAATCTGCATAGTTTCCCATCATATAGTACATAGCCCCAATCTGAGCTTCAATTCCTGCAACTGTACTCTGCCGCCCAGGGGCCTTCCTGTTATCAAGTAATATATACTAAATCAAACCGTTAACCTTTTTCACTAAAATAGTACGGCGGTCTCAAATTCTGTTACCTGTAAATTCTCCGAGCTTTCTTGAGTAACTCGAGGGCTTGTTCTAGCTCATTCATGGACTGGTAGGTGGCAGAAACGTCGATAAGCCCAGCCCCGATCTCCTCCAATGGGATCCTGGGGTTGGGTTTATTGTAAATCTTCAGTGCCTTCTCGCAGTAGGACTTCGACTCCTTGAACTTCCCGATCTTATTGTACAAGTCCGCCAACCGGACAAGAACCGAGGCAACCGTGGGATGATTCTCCCCCTTTACCGACTTGAACACTGTAATGGCCTTGTGATATGCACAGATGGCCTCATCGTACCTGGCCAAGGATAAGTACGCATCCCCAATGCTCCGGTCGGTGGCTGCCACATCGAGCTCCCGGCCTTTGGATGACATTGCCATGACAGCGAGGATCAAGTGCTCGAGAGCAGACTCGTAGTTCCCGGTGGAGTCACAGATCAGCCCCATGAGCCTCCTATCTGCAGCCTCCTGAAGCGACCCGCTCTCCTGGTGCTGTTCGAGGGCCATCTGGCACAGTTTCTTCGCCTCGTCGAACTGCAGTGCCTGGAGATGGGCCTCGGCCATGTACCGGCACGTCTCGCCCACCCTCGGATCTCTCTCGCTGAGAAACTGCCGTTGTATCTCCAAGCCTGCAGTGTAGCATAGGATCGCGTTCTCGACCTGACCCACCAATGAATACGTATCCCCAAGCTGCATGCAACCGGCGAACTTTGCCAGAGCGTGGGTCTCGCCTTCCTCCAGCGCCGGGATGTCGATGGACCGCTCGAGGATCGGGATTGCATCGCTGTACTGGCCCAGGTTGCAGTAGATCGCAGCTAAATAGTGGAGGCACATGACGAGCTCTAAGTTCAGATTTTCTCCATCCGGGCATTTCTCGTAGCACTTCACCGCCCGAACAGCAAACTCGAGAGCTCTTTGGGGATTTTCGCCGCTCGTGATCATGTCCTGTGTCTGCTTAAGCAAGATTCGCCCGAGGTCTGGGTTGTCCAAACCTGAACCATTAGAAGCTTCATTTGCCTTCTGAAGCTTTGCAGGCAGAGGGGGATTCCTTTGCTTCCTCGGAGCAATGTCTCTGTTCTTCCTGCAACTCGGAGGTCTAGAATTCATGAAACTTGGGGAAGAAGCAATTGTCTGGAGCTTCTTTGGGTTTTCCCCGGTGAACTCGATCGCTTTCTTGTTCGGGTCATTCTTGTCTCTGTTCTCCATTACGACCGCCTCTTGCATGGCAGCCTCCATTTCCCGGAAATGCCCGACGAGGTGGCACAGCTCGGAGTCGATCCTCGACTCCTCCCCATATGACAAGAAGCTCCTGGCCGAGGGCGAGTTATCAGAGCTCCGCATCTCACAGACATTGTGATAGAGCTGCTCGATGGAAGTGTTCACGACCCCGTCAATTGTCAGGTCGATCGAATCGCTCCGGGGAGTGTCGGGACTGAGCGGGCTTCTCGGCGACATCTGCTGGCTGAATCTCTCCTTTGCAAACCGGAGGTTGATGCCGACCGGTTCATCCACCGAGCAAGGAGCATCCAATGCTAATCCGCCCATTGTACTGCAACCAAGTATGCAGAATCCTTTTCAGTTGAACAGATTAACGAGACGAAAGAAAGAAACTTTAACAATCGATATGGGATAATGGGATGCCTGAGAAAATCCAACGAACTCAGAACAGCCGTGCCCGGAAGAGACGAAGAGGTTTGACAGGGAGGACAAGACATTACATGCCTCTGCAGAATCAAGATCTCCTCTGGGAACTCTTGCAGTTATGTAGACAGGGAGGTTTGAGGGGGGTTGATGTGTCTCTGTTCTTTGCTGCTTACACGTATACCGTCTCAAGAACAAGAAGCGTAGGCAGAGGAAGAAGGAGACCACGACTATGAAGACGAGGAGAAAGCCTTTAAGTGGAGCGGTCATATTACGTAGGTGATGCTAACGTGATATATCCGTTCAATCAAATCTTTACATGTAATCAATAATTATATTGTTATGATGCAAATATATAAACGATGAATTCTGATTGAATATAACCGTTCCACTAAGGATTTTCTCATACTCACGTACAGATATACACACATACAGGAAATACTGTGGGAGGTCTGTGGAGTTTGCAGGAAGGGGAAGAGTTGGAATGCTGAAGCAATGGAGAAGGCGACTTCTCTCCCACCTCTCTTTGTCTTAGGACTACTTTCTCTCTCTACATTCAATCCTGGTTCTGCTTCCAGACTGGCTATGGCAGCTGAAGAAGTGAGTGAGACAGAGCATCCCCCCTTTCTACAGCATATTTTAGCTGTTTGTGAAGGAGACGGCGGGTTGCCGCCATTGTTAACGGTTCTTGGGATGGAAGCTATAACAGCAGAGGCACGTGGCACTTCTGGCACGGTCCGAGGAAGACCCCCGTGGATCACATCCAGCCGTCCACAGGAAAAATGGGAGAATTATCAACAAAATTGATTCAAGTAGTTCGAACTTTTCTTTTACCGGAAAATTTTACAATGTCAGCGAGAATGATGGTTTAGTGGTTTAAGACTCACTCTTATATGGTTTATCGAGTCTAAGGTTCGGAGCTCAAATTCTTTCTATGAATTTTTGTTTAAACATTTACCGGGAGTTTCTTATTTGGATTTGAACTTGGAGGATACTAACATCATGAACTATGCTAAATTTTTGGTGGCATTATGCTGAAATGGTTCATCCTGATTATTAAGCATCTCTGATATGCTCGTGATTGAATGTGAAAACGTGAATGTCGTATAATCAAAGAGCGAGGCCATATCTACTATAAATATATCATTTTTCAGTTTTTTTTTTAAGTTCAAGATGCGCAACTGCCGCCACCGCACCTCCTTATATATGTCATTGCTACTCTTCCCTTTGTGTAAAGTTTCATGTTTGAATCCTGTGAAAAGAGAAAATGAAGGTGTGCAAAAGATTTCTCGAACCAAACAGAGATTTGACCTCGAGTGGCAGAGGCAGAATGGAGCTTATGTACAAGACCTGCTTGTCAAGCAAGGATGAAACTCGACCTTAGTGATCCAACAGTGCCGAGCAGAAGGATTGCTCCTTAACTTTACGATTGGAAGAGTTTTACCTCTCAATCGGAGCCCGGAAGCTGTGGGCCCAAGGGGATGAGTGGGCATATATGTGTGTGTAGCTTTAGAAAAGTTGGGCATTAATCACGGCCTTTGATTCGTCAATTAGAGAAGTTTTTTTTAAGACATAATTAAGCGTATGATTAAGCCCATGGACATAACCTATTTAATTCCCATGATCCTGTCGGCTCTTTTCCGATCACACCCCTGGTGTCCGAAAGTCTTATAGGCATCCGAATAATTTAGTTTAAATCGGGTCGGCTCACTGAGGGGTAAAAACTCTTCCTAGAGGCACGGGTTTTCTTTATCCACTAAGGCTTGAACCAGAAATTTTACTTAAGGGGACCGGTCCGTCGGCTTTCTTATAGCAATCAATGAGTCAGCATCTTTAGCAGCTTCAAATTATTTTGAGGAATGCTCGGACCGATGGTGAAGAATAAATTCAATATCGGAGAGTTAAGATATTAAAATCTAATTTATAAGAGAACAGGATGTTGTCGCACACCATTTTAGATTTTTACAAGGTAACGATCATCTCCACATAATCACAAAGCTAAAGTTTTTTGTAAGCTTAGGTAGATATTTTAATTGGTATTATAGCAGATTGGCCAGTTAAGCCCCAGACCTTACTCATGTCCAGTTTGTCGAGTACGGAAAAGAGGCCTAACTGGTGGTAGTTTGTCCATGTACGATTCAAACTTTTTCTCTCATACTCGACAGCGAGTAATTTGAATGTTCCATTAAGTCTAAGGCACAATCAATTATGTGATCGATAACGTGTGAGCGCAAGAATTTGAGATCGAGTTTGGGACTCTTTTTTGTGTGATTGGGTGATATCATCAGGGGCTGTAATCTTCAATTTTGTTCTACTGAAATATCCTTCTTCACCCAAGGTTGTTTCCCTCTACGTTGAGAGTTTTTCCTCCTACATTCGTTATCAGAGCTTGGAGTGTAACATGCAATAACCTCATGAGCTATCCACAGAGTGCGTGCACGTCCTACTCACAAATACCACGTGATAGTACTGACATGGTATCACAAAGTCATCTTAAAATTTTTTAATAAAATTCTAAAAACAAAAAAAAAACCTTATAAATAACAGATTCCAATTAATTTACGATAATATGCAAGCACTATCACTTGATGCACTCTTTACGTGTAAGAGTTTCTCCTACTCGCAAAGGATTACACATTGTATCATTTTTTTTTCCAAAATCAATTGCTAGTAATTGAAAATCATGAATCTTTGTCTGTTTCATGATGCATGGATCAGGCAGCGGGCAGAATCTATGTATGACTTCAACGAGACTAGACATTGGACATAATCCAATGATTGGTACGGTACACAGGTCATTATTATATTTATTTTTTTGTTTGCATTATGTAGTATTCTTGTATCAACCGAAGCATACATCAAAACTAATTTGCAATCGGATCGGGATTTTCGAAAAATTTCCCGTCAACTCTTCTAACTTGAGGATTAATCTTGAAATCACCCATTTGTAAGTTTAGTGAGGAAATTATTAAGTTAATCCAAGTTGGTATTCCAATGATTGGTGTTGCAGGAGTTGTAGATTGACTAGAGGACCTGCAGTATGTCAGGACAGAAAGGCTGCCTCAACATGAAGGACAATAATTCCAAGGAACAAACAAATAAACACACATACATAGGTTTTTTTGTTTTTTGTTTTTTTAATTACTGAGCAGATTTATAAACGTAGAAAGAAATAAGAAGAAGATAAAAATAAATGGTATCGGAAGTTTTACTATAAAAAAAAAAATCGAATGCAAGACCTTCTAGTCTTAGGTGGAAACCGATGTTGCTGCACAAGATCTTCTTTCTTCTTATGTATAGTTGTTTGTTTTATAAAATGACTTGTCGACTGTTTTATGGATACCACTTTCCTATCCAAGATCCATAGGCTCGGAGAGAATGAACTTCTCCTTGTCAAAAAAAGGAACTATCAACTGTTTGATGAGTACCACTTTCCTATCGATGGTGAAGAAGTTTTAAAAAAAAAAAACTTTCTAAGGAAAATTCCTATGATGACAGTCAAATTCAATTCATGGATCGAGAATAACATCATTGCAGTAAACTATTTCTCGAGACAAGATAACTTTCCTCGTGGAAAATGTACAATACATGTTGATTGTTGTGGGACATGTGTTATCGTGCACTTAAATGTACAAGGCAGTAACAGCAGTAGAACGACATCCTAGAAACAGAATATTCTCATGGTGTGCAACTAACGGTTCTGACATTTGGTAGGATGATGGACTCAAAAGTGGTAGATGTAGAAAGAGATGTGCGATTTCCAACTGCTAAATGGGTTTGGTACGTCAACAAATTCCATGAAAGGGAATCCATACAGTGATGCATCAGCTTCCATTTTCTTAACAGTGTCTTTAATGCAATTTTCCGTAATATAGAAGACTCGTAAGCCTAAAAGCGCATAAGAGAAAGAAGAATGAGAGTTCACTGACAAAAATCGAACTCACAATAGATTGGTTTCATGGCGAAGCTGATGTCGGGTTTCTGATACAAGGATACGTTTGAAGATTTCAAATTGAAGGGTTAGTAGTTTTGTTTGTATAAAAAGATCGCGGCACCATCTTGATGCTCCTCTCAGATTAATTATTACACGCTCGCTTATCTATTTCAAGTTTCTGATCGATCTGTTCGTGTTCGTGAACGTATTGGAGATCGATCGATATGTTCGTGATTAATCAATCAAATGTTGTTGGATATCTATCGTGTGGAGGCCCAATTGCAGGACTTTGGACTCGGAGACAACGTTGAACGTGAACGAGGAACATTTCAGTCCAATTCGATATGGACCGACCAGGTCACAAGTAAAGCCCCACTAAGTGTTTTTTTCCTTCCTCGACTGTTGAAGAGATCCATGAGTTTAAAATGTGATAGGAGAAAGAGAAAACTAGAGCTGTACAGTAAATTTCACCGACGATAATCGAATTCAGAAGGCAATGCTCCTCTAAGTTTAATCGTCGTATAAAGAATAATTGATGGAATGTTAATACATTGATTGGTGACTAGTACGACGGATTCATAAAATTTGTTCAGAGGCGAAACTCATAGAAGGGAAATACGACAGATCCAAGGATCTTTGAATAAAATAATTCAACAAAATTAGAAAAAATTAAGCGAAATGAATATACTTGAATTTAGGGGGACAATTGTCTCACATCCCCTTAAAAATCGACTCCCGGTGACCGGCAAGAGGAAATATCTATTGGAATAAAAAGATCGTGGGTTACTACATATCAGAAAAAAGACACCACAGACACCATTCTTATCGGTATGATTTCTCATAATCGTTTATGTTTTCTTTCATTTCCGGGATCCACGATCGTAATCTGAGAGTCCTTTCGGTTGTAATGGGAGGGCCACGAGTGCATAGACGAATCATCAAATAAGAGCAAGTATATATACAAAACACGACTGATCGAGGGCGGACTACGAACCCGTAATCTCGACTCCTCTCTTTTATTTATTTATTTTTAAATTTGTTTTCATGTGTCATTCATGGGCACGCTATTCGTGTCATGGGATCACTACCAGCACAAGAGGAATCGGAACGACGGACTAAATGAAAGATTCGTGAAAAGACAATTTCCCCCCTCCCCCATTTCGTGAATATTCCTGTGGTCAGACTGTGCCACCCAAAGCACTCCTCCTTTTCTTTATCTTTCTGAGGTTCTGTGGAATATTTTCACTTTGACTTCCCATGTTCCATAGTTTTCATGTACCATAGGATGCTTGTGGGATGTTGGAAAAATAAAAATAAAAAATAAAAAATTTATTCAACTTGAACTAATTTTGAAACTTAATTTTTAATATTCCAATTTCTTTTGATGAGAAGAATTTAATTAATTATTTGATGTAGTTTGTTTGATTAATCATGACTTATAGATAGAATTGATGTTTAAGACGATGATGATAATAATAATAATAAAATAAAATTAAAATAAAATATAAAAAGAATTGTCAATCTAAAATTTACAACTTTGAATTTTCAGTTATTAGCCAAATAGATGAGTTATTTCGATGGTTCTGTTCGATCGATGGTTCGGTTTCAACTTTACCTCTAGTATGCTCATCTAGTTCGATCTAAATGTCGGTACTTTACGTTATTCTAACAAAGTAGAGAGAAAAAGGTCGAATTTGAAGTCAATGTTAAGTGCAACCCTAATTGATTCTAACACGAACCGATCTTGCTACGCCATCTGTCAGCTCATTCGCCGACTGTTTGACACCTTACTAGAAAGCGTCACGTCATATTTCTCTCTCAATTAACAATATCCATTTCACTAAAAGCGGCGTGGCACCTGCTGCTCGTCGATATGTCAAGCAATCATATGCTCCGGCTAACTCATGTTCAAGTCGGACCGACTCGTCCGTATTTATTCTCTCTCCCTTTTGGTTCTTAACTCTCGAACATTATAGGACGCTTTTAGGTCTGGTTGCCGGATCATACCACGGCTTAGTCAATCAATTTATAATCAACTATATAAATTAAAGAAAAGAATTAAATAATTCATAATAAATTTTTTATGTACCGAAGAATCAAGCAACTGGTTCGTGGGATTTACCGTGATGCGATGGGATGTCATATGCAAACACGTACAGGCACACGTGCGTGCATTTTTCTGTGGACCGGAATATTTTTCATGGGATGGGATGGTTGTTCTGGTCGTCCGACCGGGGACCTCACTTTTCTTTCTTTTCTTCCATTTAAAATATTATCTAATATTTAAAAATTTATTAAAATAAATTAACGCAGATTCCAGTCAAACTAATTCATCAAGGAATAAAATTCCCTCGATATTATGTTATTTTTATTTATAAATTTTAAATCGAAGATCTCATTTAAACGGATGAGAAGTCTGATGCCGCGGTCGTGTGGTCGTGCTTTTCTTTCTTTAGCGGGGTATCTGGAAAAGCAGAGAATCCAGCGGGGGCCCCACTTGGTCAAAGGGACCGGTCTTTGCTGACATTCCCACCCGATGTCTCCAAGGTCAAACGCCCTTTTTTATCCCAACCCAGTACGAAACACCTCCTTTTTTTTTGGGCTTCTTTTTCTTGTGTGTCGATCGATCAATTGAAATGGTTTAAAACTTAAAACTCACAGTTAATTGAATGCTAAAATATGAGAAAATAAATTCTGTGCAGTAACATTACTTCCATCTTAAAATCTAAAACTTTTAAGTTCAATTCTCGTAAGTGAAACTCACTGTCCTTTTCATTTGTTTCATTTTATCAATATGCATGCATGCACTATTGATCAGTTGCATAAAAAACCGATATAAGTTTGTTCAAATAGTTCAACTCTTAGTCTCTTGACATAAAAATCTTGAGTTTAAGTATTTGTGGAAGGAGAAAACTAATACGGGGAGAGCTTTATTTTATAGTGGACCGACGAGACTCGAACTGAATTAATCAATATTTTATATGACTTCTGAATATTAGTGATGAGACCGAATAACACGATCGATAAAACACACCCGTTTTTGTATAAAGAAACCAAGTCATCTAGTTGTACTCCCATAAAGGGGCAAGTAATTTAGTAATTTGAGATCAAATAATTTAAGTGAAAAGCACAGGCACTTGAATACGTTGTATACATTTTTCTCAAGCCACTGCTGTGTAGATCTTCAGAAGGAGAGATAAATATTTGAAATTGTATGATTGAATTACTCCAGTCGGTAACTGAACTGTAGAAACTCCTCATCTATACTATATGGAAGGGAAAGATGGGTTCAGTAAAATATCACTATTCTGGATTTGGGGTTAAAAGATGCTTCACGGTCCGGCTATCCTTGCTCCTCTGTTTCTTTCTTTCTCTTATTCTTTCTATCTTCAAACAAGATCTCTGTAATCGAAAAAAAATAGAAAATAAGGTAAAAATTTATAAGAGTTTTGCACTCATATTTGCTCCAAAACTTAAAATATAAGTGTAACTCACTCTCCCCTATGAGATTGAATCTCTCAACGCTTGTCTAGAAATGCATACCAATTCTTGAGTAAATTGAGTATACAAATGGTATGATAAACTCGACTAATAATTATTTAATATATTTGTAACACGTGTCACTTTATTTTAATAAAGCGAATACTATTGGTAGAGAAAGAAGGATAGTGTAGTACGTTTTATTAATATGCTAGGTAACCATCAGCTGAGTTGACAAAGGACATGACTGGCAAGTTGACAAATCCGAAAGCGATGGATGCAATCATCGGCCACTAGAGAACATATAAAGTAATTGTTTTTTTTGGGCAACACAATTAAACAACCAAGCTGGGTTGGACAGCAAAGATCAGAAGAGCTGCCATTATCAACGCCGAAAGGATTCAATTACCAGAACATGATAAAGGTTAAAAACAAAAACAAAAGCTTTACATACGAAAGCAGTCTACGATACCTTTAGTGTACATTATTGTTACCACTTTATCGGGTTGTTTCAAATAATTTTAAACGCGAGTAAAGGGGGCATCGAAATTCTTTTTTGATAAGCAAACAGGACTCTACCCATGTATTATTAATTAAAGAAAATTACAGAGTACATAAGCGGAGAAATGATACCCGTGCAAGATCAGTAAAAATCAAAGGTCGCCAGTCGATTGGGCACTCGTCTATTTGATGAATTCCTAGGGGTTGAGTAATGACAGAAGCCGGTCCATGCAAAACATTACTCTCTCTGAGAGTGTGTTGGATAGTAGTTATCCAATTGTGACTCATGAGCATGTGAATATCATGAATAAGCCCTCCATTTCATCCCAAGTCTAGGGATCCTCCTCTTGTAAGGCCTTAAAAACCACTTTCGAGTCTACATCAATAATAACTTTTTGTAGGCGCCGAAAGTTTTACTTTTAAGAATTGAACTCGAGACTTCTAAATACCGAATATTCAAAGCAATATTACCACGTAAAAACTCAATTTTTCTTTTTAGATTATTCCTCCAAGAAGCTACATGCAGAAAAGAATATCACAATTACGAGACAAAGTTATATTAGGAAGGAACCCTAGAAACTTTTGTTTTGTATCAGCCAAAGGGACGAAGGAAAGAACTTTCAATCCCTGTCCATCTCACCGGCTACACTGTATCGGACAGCAAGTTGACCCGTGCGTGCCCAATCAATCACCCGCAACAGTAAAGTCGGCAGATTTGTTTTGATCCCAAAAAGCACGTTGAAAATCCTTACCACTGGTTGGAAAATATACTGTCTTCCCCCCTTTATTCTCCTCTTGGAGAAGACAATGGAAGCACGGCCGCATAAGGTCAATTCCGATCCCTTGACGACCGACGGATGATGCACGTACGATCTTTGCATCTGCTGATCTGGAAGATTGTGCTACTGTGCGTGTGTGTGTGTGTGTGTGGTGTTTGTCCGCCTTGATCTGTGGCTTATCAAGAAAGAATGATGCAAATCTTATCGACTACTTGCTTTTTTCTGGTCTACTACGGATTTCCCCTAAAATGGTTGTGATAAAAAATGAAAATCTCCTTTCCTTTTAAGCAAATTTCTGTTTACCAATATTTGAGTGGTTTAATTTTTTTCTTTAAATAAGATCTTAAATTCGATTTTTATAAATGAAAATAATTTAAGATTGGAAAAGTTTGGCTTGTTAGTCAGCAGATTTGACTCGAGTGTGAACTACTTTTGCATAACAGGTGGAGGTACACCCATGCAACAAGTAAACATGGAGTGTGAATCCTGTGAATAGAAAAATCCCGTCATAAAAAAAAGTTTTACCTTAAGTACTAGGTCATCCCTGGTACAGAGCTAGATGAATAAGGCTCGTAGGACTTTTAGATATCTCGGGTCAGTTCAAACAAGAAAAGAACGAAATATTCGCGTTGATTATGTGGGGCGGGGGGGCCATGACACTAAGAACCATGCATATCCCAGGAGATGCAGGATACAAGAAGGGTCCAAAAGCTCAAGCAACTTAAATGTGTGTGGAATGGTCCGCCATTGGAGCTAGCGAATCATTCCTACACCATCATCCCCACCATGGGAAGCAATTCTCTCCATCAAATTCTCCCACTTTCTCAGATTATAAATACCTCCACACCTCCCCCACCTTCCTCCAAGGCTCTCTCCTTCTCCGGTCGGTAGTGTTTACATAGCATTTACACGGTTCGGTGAAGCACGGCCATGGAAAACAGGTTCGAGTCCACGGAAACCCTAAGGTTTGCGCTGTGGCAAACCCCATTATGACTCCTTGTGAAACTAACTCCCCGTGATCCGTTCATGAAGGGTTCTCATATCAACTGGTTACGACGATTGTATGTTTCGGTTTGTGCTGCAGGAATAAGTGTGCTGCATGCTTCAGACAGTTCAACAAGATGGAGCACCTTGTGGAGCACATGAGGATCTCGTATCACTCGGGTCACGAGCCCATGTGCGGAATTTGTGGGAAGCACTGCAGATCTTTTGAATCTCTTCGCGAACATCTCATCGGTGATTACCAACAGTCGCACTAATTAACCGATGTTTTTCTAGCCATCCGAGTTCGACTGTTGACAGATTGAGAACTCCGGTAATCCCTTTTAGGTTTTTATTTCATTAAGTTGCTCAATTTTCTGCATGGCAGGACCATTGCCTAAACAGGAGTGCAAGAACATATTCAGCGTCCGAGGGTGCCGGTTCTGCCTGGCCATCCTCGACAGCTCCAATTCTCGAAGGATCCATGAGGGAAGATGCCAAATCTCCAACGCAAATTCCGTAAGCGCTCTCTCTTAATCCAACACAAAATTATCTACCGAATATCGCGTCTTCTAGATGGTTTTTTGAGCATCGAGAATTCCGGTACCATTCCTAGGGTTTGGTTTCTCAGTTCGCGAGCATGGGCATCCACGACCAACTCGACAGGGCAAGGAGTCCACAAGCAGTCGCACTTGCATGCAAGATGGTCGGAGGAGGCAGCGACGGATCGCTCGACATGTGCGCGAGAGTCTGCATAGTCGATGAGTACGAGAACATCATCTTCCACACCTATGTCAAGCCGCCTCTCCCAGTGACTAATTACCGGTATATGTATATGAAAATGTATAGATTAATTACTACTCGATATAATTGATATTCCGGTCGATAGAACGATGTCTTTATATCCCTATTATTGTTTCGTGTACAAAAGGTATGAGAGTACGGGGATGAGGCCGGAGTACTTGAAAGATGCTATGCCATTGAAGCAAGTGCAGAAGAGAATTCAAGAGTTTCTGTGCAATGGGGAGCCCATGTGGAAGATTCGTCCTAAAGGTGGTAAAGCTCGGATTCTCGTGGGCCATGGCCTTGACCATGATCTCGACCGCCTTCAACTTGACTACCCTTCCTCGATGATCAGGTAAAAAACAACAACATCGAAAGCCTAGAGTCGGGTTTTGCGATGGAATGGACACCGAATATAAACCCTAAGCTCTTCAAATTTAGGCTATATTACACTATTGATTGTTGAATGCAGAGACACTGCTAAGTATCCGCCATTGATGAAGACAAGCAAGCTCAGCAACTCCCTCAAGTATCTCACCCAAGCATACCTCGGGTACTTGCTCGGTTTTTGGACATGCCATATCGAAATTAAACATCAAAACTTTGCTGACCTAAAGTTCTAAGAATGGTTATTCGATCGTGCAGTTACGATATCCAAACCGGGATCCAGGACCCCTACGACGACTGTGTCGCGACGATGAGGCTCTACATGAGAATGAGATCACAGGCTCACCAGAAAGAGGACTACCCACTCGCTTCCGACCCACAGAACCGGAACAACTTTGCGACGTGGAGGCAGGCCGAGCTCGAACGGATGGCCCCGGAAGAGATGTTGGAGATCTCGAGGTCGGACTACTACTGCTGGTGCTTGGATGCCTAGAACAAATTGAAGGAAGCCCTAGAATTTCATGGAAGGAGCTGTGGGGAATTTAATTAACAATTATATTATCATTAGCAGCTAAAATTAATTAAATAAATGCATTGGAGTGCATGAAATTTCCATTTTTAGGAAGTATCTAAATTTGAATTCACTGTGTCAACCAAAATATTGTTCATCCATCCACTTTGTTGTGAAGTAAACTTGATCAATGAAAATCTACCCGATGTATAATTACTAAATTTGCTTGTATTTTTTTTTTCTCTTAAGCATACTTGAAAATTTTTTTTTTATTATAAAAGTGGTATATGGGTTAAAAGTGAATCGGAGAAATATGGTAATAAAGGGATACTAGAAGTCATACAGAAGATGACATCAACGAACACCAGCCATCCACCAAAAGAAATATTGATGAATTCGATTATGGGGGAAGAGAGTCATTTATCCCTGAAAAGCCATGCACCCTCTTGACACCTACAGGATTAAGTGCAGCAGCAGCAGCAACCATGGCCAGCACCACCAAAGCCTTCAATGATATGGCCGGGATCCCGAGCTCGGTTACAAGCTATAGAACTTCACTCGGTTCCCCGTTACCGGTGTAGAGCAAGACCTTCATACTGCATGTTTTAGGACTTGAAGGACCACTTTGATATTAATCACTGAAATACACACAGCAGACAGACAGAGAGGGGATTGCTTTGTAATAATAATGAGTTGCTGATGAATTTGATGTCTTTTATTTATGGGTCCGATGAATTTACGTGGAAATAACATAACAACTATATTTTATGTTAGTATCATCCGGTATTCATCTCTAATAAACTCTTATTAATAAAAGTCTTTCAAATATATTTTTTTTCCGTTCGTAACACATAATAACTACTAAAACATTGAGACTTAGCATACAAATTTTGTTCCACTAAGTGTACTTGTCATATTCTGGGTTGATTTTGAGTTTGAGTTCTATAAACCGATAAAAATCAACCGACCAACCTCATTGATAGACTTCAAAACAACAGAGGCACGCTTTTTACCATTAATTTTCTCCCACAGATTAAATGGTCATTGTGAGTTAATGGCTCTTACTGAATGGAGATTGCTTCTGTTCATCACCATTGTTAGTTTAGCCATTCAATGAGTATGCTGGGGAGAGGTGATAGAAGAACGTTTTTATCCCAGAAACGTATAACTTCTCTGGTACGTACCTAATCAAAGATTATACCGTCGTACAATGGCATCTTTCGTTCATTTCATACTTGGATGTTACCACGACAGACATTCGTTGATGGAAAAGATTCGTAGGGAGACAGTACAAATGCCCGGAAATCACCAAGCTCTGGCGACACTTCTGGATGCTTAACAGGCACCAGTGGAAAACGTTGATGTCTTAGTAAAGGAAATCCTAGAACAATGTCTAGGACTTACCAGTGCAAGCAACCATCTTAGTCTCAAGTGTTGGAAAAACATCGACAGAATTGATCCTCTTTAGCATGTTTCCTCACAAGTTTTGCCTTGGAATCAAACTGTTTGGTTTCTCCTCCTGATTCCCCGATTTGGACCACAGAAATCATCACTGTTTTCCAGCAGGTGGAGAGAGAAGCCTCGAGATTACTGCAACTCAAGACTCGCTGTTCTGTTGGAGAAACTGGAGGTCCTTCATCTGGAGTTGCACGGCTTCTTTTGGTAAGGGCTTTGGCTTCGGAACAGTCCCTTTATCTTCTCCCTCGGCCACTCTTCTCGCCTTCTCCTTGATCATAGTTTCTATCTGCGATTGCTGAACGGATGGGAAAACAGCGCTCAGCATAATCTGCAGGAGCTTTTGATCTTCATCCTCTATCAAGTCCTCCCCAAAACAGCACACGTAAATCGCCTCAAGGGCCTTCTCTACCCGGACCTCCATGGGAATGCTCGGAGCTTTGACACTGAGCTTAGCCCTCCTCTGCAGTAGAAAAGCCATGAATAGCAGTGAGTACATCCTGAAGGGAGGTGAAAGTCTCTGCTTGGCTACTTATCCCACAAAAGGAACTAAATAAAGAAAAAGGTTTCTGTTTGGCTAGAGAGTACAGCTCTCAGTTCTCAGGTTCACTTATCTTTTCCATCAGCACGACGAAAAGAAAATTGCAACCAGAAGAGGTGACACATTGTACTCAAAAAAAAGTTTCCTAATCTGCCACATCTTATCAAACAGACGCATATAACCAAGGGAAGCATCGATCCAAGACTTAAATCCATGTCCTTAGATGGATTTTCTCTAAACAGCGATCAAAATTTCCCAATTTTGATACGAAGTAACTTACTGGATCAAATAAGTACATGAGAACTAATAGAATTATTCTATTGAATCCAGCAACCAATGCAACCATTTACCTTGTGAGTTTCGGGAATACCCCATTGGTTGTATTGTTCCGATGGAAAGAAGAACCTACGATTATCTTCAGGAAATTTTCTATTGATTCTCATATGAAGTATTCATTTCTAGGGACAATGAAAAGAAAATCCTTATTGGTTTACCTCCTATAGAACTTGTGAAATATGATCTGACACAATTCCGTATCTGACCATCCTTAAAATTTTTGAAAAGAAACCAATCAAGGTGACTGAAACAAGGAAATCCATAGCAAGTGAAAGACTTTCAATTTCTTCCTCAGAGAAAGAATTGAAGATTCTACCCACTGATCTTGTGAGATGAATGAAGGAGAGAGATTAGCAGGAAGAGCTCAACTGACCTCTTTTGCTTCATTCATCAGGGCAATGAAGTTTTGCTCTTCAAACTCTATATCATTTGAGATCCGAAGCCTCGCAACTCCTTCCAAGATTTCCTCAGACTTGAGAAGACCTGCACTGACAGCTGCTAACCAACAGCAAAGCAGGACATACAAAGGATCCCCTGCCTACCACAGCCAGAAAAGGAAAAAATAGAAACCTTAAGATAATTTTCCAGTGATGAGCTCAATTAAGTGATTCCACTCCAAAGATGCCATGATAATCAATTACAGAATAGCAGAGTTGTGCATAAACATGTCTTCCCATACGCACATATGCTCATAGATATAGATCTAACTGTAATATTATGTGTTTTTCCCAACATTACAATGATAGATTTACTCTCTTTCAGGCATCACTTGTCTGTCAAAGTGTCGGTTTTTCCTGATGCCGATGCATCTCAAGAACATGTTAAAGTGAATTCCCTCGATTTACTTCACAGAGCATATGAGGATCAAACAGCTATCTATTTCAGTCTGCCTTCAGTTGAGATGAGGATGTTCCTCAATCAATGCCCAAAAGGCATACAGAGACCTGCCGAAATAGATGATGAACTCTTCAGCAACCCGACAATCTGATATGCTAATTTAGAAAGCTGCAGAATTTCGGTTACGGGAGCATGTAATTTCGTCTAAAGTGTCAGCATGGTTGCCATTGAAGTACTAAACACACCATTCTATCACAAAAATTTCAATATGGTAGCAACAAGATCGAAATTCAGAATCGGAATAGGCCGAACGAAACTAAAATTAGAGGAAAAGGGCTCTTCGTACCCGGCCCCGTCGATCTTGGAACTCGTAAAAAGCCCTGGAATCATTGATGCTGGATTTCTTGCCGACTCTCCTCCTGAACTCCGCAAAATCAATGATGTCCCCGCCGACTCCGCCCTCGTCGCTGACGATCCTGGCCAGGAGCCCGACGACGGGGAGAGACCCGACGACCTTGTTAGCGAAGCTCGAGATGGGGTTCGTGTTCTCCATGTAGGCTCTGATGGAGAGCGCCCCATTGGTAGGGTTAGATGCAGAGCTTGTCCTGGTGGGTCTTGGGAGCGCAGACTTGAGAGACTGAGTAGAAGGTGAAATGGGTTTGCAGAGGAGGTTGCAGGGATGGGGTTTGGAGGTGAAAGGTGGGGACTTGAGCGGAGAAGAAGATACCACAGCCACCATGGCTGAGCACAACGTGGGAGTTAATCTCGTTGGTGGAAACACTGGCCTCTCATTTTATACTTTTTTTATTTTTATTTTTATTCTCCCATAAAACTAGGAAAAAAATTAACATAACAGGAAACCCGAAAACAATCTGAAGATGTAGATAGTTATCTGATTCTTTGTTCTTCCTTTAGATTCAAACCGATCGGATTCATTGAGATTAAAAGCATCTTCAAAAGGGTACTTAGTATAATGAACCATTCTCGACCTAAAATTAAAAAATACTCTTTTGCTCATCTTAGTGAAAATTTCTGACTCTTAGGCTCTATTCCTATTTCTATACTTGAATCACGGATTTTCTCTATCGATAAAACTTGAACTCAAATCATATTTAGGAAGAAGGTGTGTAGAATTAAATTGACAACCTCCTACCAGCGTTTCTTTTCATGGTTTTTACGTGGCTGTTAGGATACTTACTGATTCAAGAGAGAATTTCTTTTTCTGCAGAATTCGAGACCAGAAATCCCCGATGCTGCCCGGGTTCTTTTGCAGATGTATTGAAGCGGTGCTGGAATGCGAATCCTGACAAGCGGCCCGGAATGGACGAGGTGGTAGCAATGTTGGAGGCGATCGACACATCGAAGGGTGGAGGAATGATACCTCATGATCAGCAACAGGGCTGCCTCTGTATCCGAAAGTACCGATGACCATGACCATCGTTCGGGTCGGACACAACCCGATTGCGGGCAGGTGATGTCTAGGAATCAATGCACCTGCAACTAGATCCTGTTGTCCAGAGTAATTGAAAGGTCTATGTATTATCTATTAGCCTCTTCTCTTTCTCAATTCGACCTCGACACCTGATTATACTGTTTCAAGATCTGGGCTCGATGATTGGGGGCTCGATGATTGGAGTCTCGAAACTTTGGAATCGAATCTTCTTGATGCAGATTACAGAATACGACATTACAAAAGAATACATCTCCTTCAAATGCTAAACCTCAGTTACATGGAAAAGAATTGACAGAACTATCGACAAACAACAGATCGAAATTCGATAGATAACTCCTCCCACGAACTGGTCCCAGTACCGAATCAGGAAACCGTCTAACCGGCAATCTTGTATGTTGGGTTGACAAGATTGTCGAGTCCGGCCACGACTTCCATGGACTCTATAACATCACCCACCTTAAGATCTGCTAGATAATCCTCGTTCTCAGTGACATAACCAAAGACAGCATACCGCCCATCCAATATATTGGCATTGCTAGGAGTCAGCTCACTTTCTTTCAGAAGCCAAAATATTTGGCTGGATGCAGAATTGTTATCAAACTCCTGCAGAGAAAAGAACATGCCAACAAGAGTGGAACATTTTAACATCCGAGCAAACCCAATCAACTGCGGCCAGATTAGAACAAGGACACTAAAGAGATCAGGACTAAAACCGTGGATCTGGACTTACATCTCGGGCCATTGCCATCGTCCCGAACGCATTGAATGGAAGCCTTGTTTGAGCCTTGTACAGACCAAGCTCCTGCAGAGCAGTAAGAGATTAGAACTGATGTTTGATATCAAAAGACAAATAAGGAGAGTTGGCTCCAGCGGTTTTTTTCTCATGAGGGAAGGTGAGACACCTCCAAGGTGGCGCCATAAACCGGTTGTTTCTCCCCGTTCACCATGATTTCTAGAGGTATTGTCCGGGGCTTCTCCGTGCTAGGATCGATAAAACCCTCGGCTGGACCCTCGGGGTCTCCGGTCTGAACAACAAAGCCATCCGCTGCAAAGAAATTCATAGGATCTTCAGTAAGACCCAACAGCATGAGATGCACACAAACTTCTCAGAAAGGTTAGTGAGTTTTGATCTGGAACACGGGGGGAAGGGAAAGGATTTTGCAGGTAATCAATTCAGAAACATACAGGGATTTGGATTCATTACCTCTCTGAATTTCCATGCCATCATAAAAGTGCCTCTCAACCAAGTCCACGAAGTTCCCAGCAGTGACAGGGGCATTGTAACCATCCAACACGATACGGAAGATGCACTCATCAATGTTAGGGTTGTCTTTGACTTTGACCTTCATGTCAACAGTTGCTCTCCCTTTGAGAAGAGGCATACTCCGGTATTCTTCCGGGACTTCGTATGGGAAGCCTTCCATCATATCCTCTTCAACACTGCAGAAACCGAATGCCCCAGCAAGATCTCAGCTGCAGTCAATGACAAGGGTAGGTATCTATGAGAAAAATCTTTTCCCTTGAGCAGTCAAATTTTCTTCTCTCTTTTTGATCAAGCATTGGTTATGTTTTGAACATCTTTTTTTTTTTTTTGATAAGTATGATTTGAACATTAACCTCTCATGATAAAGATTTTGACTTCAGTAATAGCTTTGATAACAACTTGTTTTGTCTGCGTGATATAAAAGTATTCCCTCAGTTAAATACATTTGATTCCTTTTAGATAATATATTTGTAGTTTAATTGATTTTCTGAACTACTCTAGCATGAGTAAATTCTTTCCTGCACAGTAGCCATGTGTCAAGCATTGTCATAGGAGAAATTGGCTTCATCTGTTTCCCAATTGTCAATATCCTATGTAATACCAATGACTTTTTGATGCTATGAAATTTACAAAATGATCCCAGAGAACTGACCCTCCAACATACTGAAGCAATTCCTTCTGCTTAGGGGCCACCGCATCTCGATCCCTGTCCTCCACAATCTGCTGAAGCTCATTCATTCCATCTTCCAACTTCTCAAGCAACTGCATCCCATGGTCCTTCTTTGACTCTGCCAGGCCAGCTATGATCAAGCTCTTGCCCTGCTTCAGGGAACGGGAAGCTTGCCTGACATTCTGACATTCCAATTGAAAAAACACATTAATCACCTCAAAGAAAATAAAATCAATGTCCCGTAACGAGATAGATCACATTGTATTTGACATTCTATAATCCGAAAGAAGTTGCATAGTAAGATCCAACACCTTGTTCTCTACCTTTTCTTTCACTCTCTCGTCAAACAAATGGAGAGGAGAACTAAAAAACTTTAACTTAATTTCCAAGGCTCAAGGGAGCATGTCATAACTTACTCTCTCGACAGAATCAAGTGCCTTCAGCCCAGCCACCTTGAGACTCTCCGTGATATCTTCAAGCGGCTTCTGAACTTCCCTGATGGCTTTATTATCAATGGGAAGTGCGTATCTCAGCAATGCTCCAGGGTCTTTGATCGGCGGGCCTGATATTAGAACCGCGAGATCAGGCAAAGCAGGGGTGGCTGCATAAGCATTGCTAGTAGACACACTCAATGAGGGGTCTCCTGTGACCAGGCCAACAGCCAAAGCCAAGGAAATGGCGCACTCTTTTAGGGAGAACGAGCCTCCTTTCTGAACGAAACCAGTTGAATTACAATAGTTAATAATCTATATCCATATCACAGAAATCTCAGACTGACAAGGAAGAATTGCAGCAAAGCAATCAGCATTCAAATGCACATAATATGGGAGGCTGCCAGATGTATGAGTGGAGAAATTCTTAAGTAATCCTATTATGGTGCGAGAAAACACCAATCAAATCAAAATGTAACAAAAAATATAACAAACAGATGGACAAATTAATATTAATCACAGTTACCATAATTAAATTAATCAAAGTAATCTGATTGATTCTTCCTCATTATTCGCTAAGACTGCCTAAGTATCAGAGAGATCTTTGCATTTGCGAGGAACAGTATCCAGCATAACAAAGCACAGTAGCAACAGCAAAATTTCCGTTTTTACCGTGACTGTAAGAAACTTTCCAGAACAAGATTGCAAAGCTTCAAACTTTAACTGCTCCTTTCCATAGAAATAAGCCAGAGACCCACCTCTTGATTCTGCGGCCGCCATTTCCGATGGCTGCCGGAAGAACACCTGGGTCCAAGCTGCCGAGCCGGAGCAGCCGCATTGGCTCCATCTGTCCTCCAACAGCCGAGACAATTTGTGGGTCTTTTGGGGCTGATGCGTATCGAGCTCACGACGTAGGAAGAGCAGCATTGGTAGTGGCAGGAGAAGACTGCCGCCATGGAAGAGAAGTTTCAGAAGAGCTCCAAAGGTAAAATTGAATCAGGAGTCTTGAGCCTCCCAAGTGGGAAATCTTCAGTGGATTCTTTCACTGCACGCGAGAGAGACACAGAGGATAAGGTTCCCCACAATCCACATGGAAAGAGGGGGAGAGGGGGGATGGATTGTCCTCTCGCTCAGGATAAGGGAAGATAACCCAACTACAGTAGAACTTTCGGTGCCGGATCTTTCCTTTGACATTTACGAATGATCTTGACCGACCATGGGCTTTGACTTTTCGTGCTTTTGGGCTTTGATTCCTCTCAGTCCACTTCACAATCTTCTCCAACCCATGAAAGAGGGCCCCGAATCCATCTCTTCACAACCATATTTTCCCCTACTGGAATCGAATTCGAGACCTTTCAGACTTAAATCGAGACAAGAATGAGTAACATAGTTAGTGAAGAACCAGTTGATTGTTAACAATTAATTTTACAGTTTGAATGTTACTTTGAATACTTCATTCTGATTCGGTCGGTCATCTAATTTCGATGCTCCGCCGTGTTTTGGATTGGGTCATCGTCAGAACGGTACTCTATTGATTGCTATATTACTTACAGCTGTACATGCTCCGAGACTGAATGGTGACAGTAAGGGTTAAAAGGTAATTGCACACTTTTTCAATTAAAAAAATTTTATATTTTCCTGTTGTTTATAGGATGCCCTGCCGAATCTCGTAAAATTCTCACATGACCTACACGAAAATATACTCTGATGTCATGTAAGGTTTTCACTATACATGTAAAAGGTTTAGCATATATCTAACCCAAAAATTTAAGTTATTAGGTGGCGCTACTTAATTCTCTTATAAATCAGATTTCGACATTTTTATTATCCGATGTGACTCTTATAATTCACTTATTATTATTATTATTATTTTACCTATTCAATTCTTCAACTCACTCTCAGCATTCCATTTTTAGCTATCAAGCATGCCCACAGTGATAAGGTTTATGCAACTGGAAGTTTCCCGTGTCGGAAACAGCTAGGGTTTTTCTCGAGATATCGATAGTCAAAGGACCCTTCCCTGTCAGTCTACGGTCCTGGCCGAAGCGAAGGAAAAAGAATATTGCAGAAGAAGAGAGTTTTTTTTACGTGTCGAAAGGGTGTAGAGTGAGTGGTCCGCAATGTGTGTGGCTCCTGGCAGTCTGTCCTTCGGCATCCATAAGGGACGGCCAAGCAAGAACAAATGCGCCTGTCGAACTTCAGTCCACTTGACTGGGTAAAATTGTCCGAAAGATCACGACATTTGATAAAGTTTCTAACTTTGTCACGATCTTCGAAAATATAAGGAATTATCACGCGCTTTCCTTTTTTTCATGAAATACCACGGAGTTAACTCCATTAAAATTCTCCGTTTAATTGCTAACTCGGTGTGCTGGCGTGATATTTTTATTGTTTATATAACATTTTTATTGCACATACACAGTGAAATTATTGAAAATTAGACTGTATATCGAAACAGACAATAAAAAAAATTCTAGGGTATAGCAGATGCGAGCGTAAACCCACTATCACTTTAGTTAGGTATGTAAATGCGAGTCCAATCTTTCACAATCAACTAATAAATTTTACTCGATATCAAAATAGGTTTACAGTAATAGATCCTGTCTTGTTATGCGACAATAATAAACCCGACCTAATACGGTCAAATTAATCTATTTCTCTATTTGTCTATAAATAAAAATATCGTATCAGTAATAAAGAATGACAAATCAGTAACCACGTCCATGTTTAACAGGAAAATCCGACGGATTAATTCCGTAACATTTCACGGGACGGAAAGGGAAAGCACGTGACAATTTTCTTGCATTGTTTAAAGCAGTGATAAAATAGAAAAGTTTGTATTTTACTCAATTAATTTCAGTCGTTTCAAGTTCATTGTACGAGAAATATTCCAAAAGGCGACAAACTGTGCCGCAGCTTTTTTGTTTGACGGTGCTGGAATGAAATGTGGAAACGGAAATTAAGCTCCGGAGTATGTCCAACTATATCACGAAATAGTATTTATATAATATTATAAATTAATAAAATTTAAATATTTTTAAATTTTTTTCTATAAAATCTAAAAATATATAAAAATTTAAAAATAACAGAATTTTATTAGTTTGTGACACTATATAAGTACCGTAACGTTGTATATATCGGACAGAAAACTCTCTTCTCCCTTACGCAGCAGGACCCCGAATCAAGTACCCAAGAGTTGTTGATGTTACACGCATTTTCACATGATTTCTTATGCGGTAACCTGGTCTCGATCAATAGTTATTTCACATAACAATAAAAATATTACGTACTATTTTTTTATCCATTAATAATATTAACTTTTTAAATATGATACCGTAAAAGTAATAATTTACCATGTTAATCTATCATTTGCAAACTCGGTTTACCTCAAAATATCTCGAAGAGTATGCTTCACGACTAGTGCCTGCCAACTTAAGGCAAACTCGTTCAATTATTTCTTGTACTATTAGTACGTGCAAACCTATTGTTTATATATTTACAAGAAATGTTTGATGCTGTGTTTGGGTTACATGGAACATATTCCCATGAGAAAGTCTCGTGTACTATATCGTGACACGTGTAACATGTTAATAACAACAGTTTGGTAGATAAATATCGGTATTACAGATCTGCAATGTAGCATTGTTTAAATAAGAAATATTTTTTTTCTTTGAATTCCGTGGCACGATATCTTATGGTATGTCTGTCATATT